>JAHBCN010000549.1:25000-172410 GCA_019359885.1 Listronotus oregonensis | reverse complement strand
AGTAGAAAACTCAAAAATAAAATTTTGTTTTAGTCTATGATATTTGGATTAATGCAATTAGTCGAGAAGACTTAAAGGTGAACCCCATGGAAAAAGTCCGAAAGTTTGCCGTATTTGTACAATTCATTTTAGTCCAGAAGCTTGGTATGTTGGTGGAATTAGAAATAAATCTACCTTAAAAAGGATGCCGTCCGTGTTAGTTTCTTAGTATTCTTGCCGGAAAAGAAGGGGGTTTTAATTAATTTGAGAATTTTATTACCTAATTGTAATTTATATTTTGATGTTTGAAAATATTATTATAGAATAAATCATAATAATTGTTAGTGTTTGTAAAAATATATGAATTAAAAAAATTACAATCATTTTTTTGTTGTTTTTTTTTCAATTAAAAATAAAATTATAAAAACGAAAATTTTGAAGAACCCGCCACATTTTTAGTCGGTGTTATTTCCTAAACCCGCCAGGTGGCCTTGGCCGCGATAATCAAATATAATGTTAAAAGTTTCCTATCTATTCCCATGATAGTAATCCTTTATCTATGGATCAGTAGTTCGCATACTGTCAACCGGGAAACAACTTCTGAAGATGCCAACCGCTTGTGTGGGGAAACGTTAAGTTAACCAAAATGGGACGTGGGCCTAACAGTCCAAAAACCATTAAAAAAAAAATCCGTATAGTTTCAATAATCATTGTTATATCTCTAAAAAGATTTGACTTCAAGTACTTTAAAGTGTATACTTTTAAATGGTTATTTTGTTTTATATATGTATATTATTAAATTCAAATATTGCACTATTTTTACGCACAGGTGAAAAAATGTGAGTTGTTATACAATTATGTAGAAAGTATGTTAATTTTCAAATTTAAAAATACCCTAATTTTTATTTATTTATTCATTATTTCCGAAATAATATCATCTTATTATTATACTTAAAAAATTGCGTTGAGCAAAAAAAATCAGTTTGGAGCTTTTTAAATTATAATATTACTGTTTTCTTAAAAAATTAACCAAATTTTTTTATTTTTTTAAATTTAATTTGTTTTAACAAATTATTTAAACAATTACTATATAATCGCTGAAAGCGTTAATGCATTTTTCTAAATAACCAATCAGGAAAAAAGAAGCCTCAGCTGTCGATATGCAGAAGAATGCATTGATATTTTTAAACTTTTTTTAAAAAAAAAATGTTTAAATATTGCAGCTCGAAACGTATGTGACAACTTCTATATAACAACATTGGCTCTCAATAACACTAAAATCTTGGACTTCCATTGTCTTTATTTGTTAATTGTTTAAAACTTTTCGGTTAGGATGTATCTCCAACCGTTTTCAAGTGACAAACGGGGAGATATTTTTAAAACGGTTGGAGATAGATCACAACCGAAACATTGTGTATCAATTTACAAATAAAGACAATGGACGGTATATATACAGAACTTAATAAAATATAATATATATATATATATATATATATATATATATATATATATATATATATATATATATATATATATATAATAGGTTTCATTTTAATTTACTCCATTCCATGCCTAAATTGTCCTAAAAAATATATTGGAATGACGACACAATGCTTAGAAAATAGACTAAACGGACACAAATATACCAAAAATGCTTCAACTGCCCTATATAAACAGAATCTAAAAAACAAAGCATGAATTTAATTTTAAAGAAACTAAAATACTGTCACAAGATTTAATTACAAAAAACTAACAATCAAAGAAATGATCGAAATAAAAAAGAAAAAGAAGTTTCAACCACAAAAAAGATATTAACAATCTCAGTCAAATCTATTTTAACTTAATAAATCCATAAATGTTTTACAATCAAATATTAATACACTTATCACACTGTATATACAATATTTATAACAGCGACCACTTCCCTGTATACAGCATATCGAGAAACAAATATGCAAATAGCAAGCCTTTATCTCTTTTTGGTTCCTTTATTTAAAAAAATATCAATAAAATAAAAAATAAATCAAACGGACTTTGATTTAAAATTCTTTTAGTTATAAAAATGTATCAGAACTCCAAGGTAGGCATTCTGTTTAAATTAATTTTATTATGTACCTGATTTTGTGTTAAGTTAGAACTTTTTAAATGTTGATTTTAAAATTGTAATTCGTTTCATGTTTTACACTAATCTGTTAATACTGAAAATAATATTGTGTGATGTACTGTTTTAATTATGTTTTGATTTTAATTTTATTTTTTAGATACTTACGCTTGAAAAAGCACAATAAATAATGTGCGAAACGTTGCAATAAACTTCCACCATTTACTTTATTAACCTATTCCCAAGAATAAAAAAGGAAATTTATATATACCTATATATATATATATATATATATATATATATATATATATATATATATATATATATATATATATATATATATATATATATATATATATATATATATATATATATATATATATATATATATATATATATATATATATATATATATATATATATATATATATATGCAAAAGTTTAAGCTTACCAGTTATCTATAATTTTATTTAATTTTTTTTTATCTTCATTTATTAAACAGTTACGTTAAAATAATGTTGGTAAAAAAGGAACCTCTTACATACCTGTACAATTGACTCTATTCAAAAATTCGCTTTACCTCAATAATAAAAGAAGATTTAAAAAAATTCAAATAAAAGTTGTAGCTTAAGATCTTAGGTATAACTTTCGTCATATACTTTTTTTGTATTTTAAATTTTTTAAAAGTTATATGAAAATAATAAAAATTCAGGTAAACACAGGTGTGCACGGGTAACCACAGGTAAATATCCGTGTTTGCATCGATAGCTCTACTGTTAAAATATCTAAATCCAAAATTTTAATTCCTGACGAGTGAATTCTAGATTCTAAGGAAATTATATGTTTATTGACTTGAATTTATTATAGTGCTCTTTTTATTACATTTATCAAATACATTTTATATTTATAAAATTTTATTACATTAATAAAATAATCAAAGGTGTAAAGTTAAACTATTAGTTTAAAAATGTATTATTTTTTATTTTTCAAAGTGTCCATTTTAAGTATTATTTGTCAGCATTTGGTTTAAAATTTATTATTTTGAAAAATATGTTGCCAACAGCAGATCCAAGAGCCACTTTAAGAGATTTAGCGGCTTGAGAGAAAAAAATAATACCTGCAGGCTGCAGATTTCGCTTTTTAAACAATTTAGGGATAAACTTTTGGCAGAAAACCGTAGATCATAGTATGAAAAATTTAACAAAACCTAATTTTATTACAAAATAGGAATAAACTAACATAATTACAATAATTTTATTTCAACATTTTAAAATTTTCATTATTGTTAATAATTTATTGTTTATTGATTTTCCTTTAGCATAAAGCTTTTATTTTGCGTCATTATGTGGCCAGTAGTATGATGGTAGACGTGAACCAAAGAATAAACCATACAAACTGTATTTTTCCTAATTTTTATGGATTAGGTATTCTAATGGTTGGTATTAGGTAACTCTCAAAACCTTTTAAATATTTAAAACATTTAGGAAGCTATAGGGTGGATTTATATATGTCTGACGTGTCGTGTCGTGTCTTGACGCGTCCGAATAGTATTGGTTTTATACATTTAGTATAGTGACGTTTAAACTAGTAATGGGCAATCTAATGAGATGACTTGTGTTATATTGCGTTAAAACAACGTAAGAAGCGATCCCGATTTGCGTCAGGACGGCGGGAATGGGGAGGCGAGAATACGGCGACGTTACGACACATCAGGCAAATTTTTGCCATTTTGTGACGCGTCAGAGTCATTAGAGTATTGAAAGCGTATAAAAGTTGCTAGAGATGTGACTATAGTGATCCAAAATATTGTCAGCAGTCGTCAAAATACGACATATAAATGAGAAAACTAGTCATCATGTCACAACACGACACGTTACGGCGCGTCGGACAAATATAAACCCACCTTTAGTAAATTAATCTAATGCTGTTAATGGTTATCCGTTTATATATATTTTTTGCATTTAAATATTTTTAAAATAAACTTATATTTTTTTTTATACAATACCGCCGTATTTTGGTAAAAGCCAATATAAAATTAATACTTTGCAGGCACTACATAATTAAAAATTTTTGTATTGCGAAAATAAAACAAAACGAAGCAAATTAGAGTAAAAATCAGAATATTAATTTACATTTTTAATATGTTTTTTTTCCTTACAAAAAAAAGTTTCTAATAATTTTGTTTCAAATTCATTATATTTTTAAAGCACCAAATTAATAATTAAATCTTTATTAAATTAAGGAAAAGTTTAATCCATTAAAATCTAATTTAAATAAGAGAAGTTAAAACAACTCCATTATCGGTCATTATTTCCGAGTCAGTTTCTTTCACAAATTTTTAGCTTTGTGTTAATTTATATTATATCGATTTATTTGTAAATTTAATAACCAATATTATAAAAGAGTTTTTAAAAAATTACGAATCATAATTTTACATAAATGTATGGTAAATGTTATGTTATTAAAATATTTGTTTAGTCTAGATTGTCGGCCATCATATAGACAAAGTGTTTAAAAAATGCACGGCCAAATTTCAGAAGAAAATTCCTTAATGAAAAATATAAAAAAAGTTTTTATAATTATTGGTCTAAAAATGCATAGTTTTGGTTAGTTGGGGTTAGTTGTGTTAAACTTTTTTTAAATTATCTTAAATACTCTGTAGACGATTTTCTTAAAATGTATCAGTGTTATTTCTAGTAATAAGGGTCTAATTAGGGCCTAACTAAAATACAATTAACCCAGTCCAGTGCCGTCTCAGGGATTACCTTATCGAAATTAGTTGTTAAAAGAATGTAAGCGACTGACTTTTTTTGCAATTTCAATTGTTTTTGACATTAAGCAATGTTTTTCTTTTGGTTTATTTTCCTATCATGCTTTATTTTTGAGAAAGAAAAATTAAAGCAAATTCATTGCCGGTCTCTGGACCCCATTATTAAAAACTTTAATAAATTTGATTTTAATTTGCAACTAGAGTTAACTATAAATGAAGTCCAGAGACGTGCAATAAATTGGTTTTAATTTTTTCACTCGAAAACGGAGCAAGATAGGAAACATGCAATAGCAAACTGGGAAGAAATGAGTTAAACACCGGAAAACCCGGCACTCACGGTACTTGTGTACTTAGGTTTATATAATGTATATATAATCCGTAGGATATAATATACATATATAATAATCCTTCGTGAGCTGCCATAAAAGATAAAAAAAAAACATATAAAAATTGCAAAAATGTCCGTGACTTACATGTTTTATACACTATTTTCGATAAGGTGTTTCCTGAAGCGCAACTAAACTTAATAATTATAATCTTATTAGGCTAAAATTAGGCCCTAATTACTAGAAATAACCCTGACAAATTTCAAGAAAGTCGGCTATAGGGTATTTTAGATAAAAAAAAATCAAGTTTAACACCCTGTATTGTAGAAAATATACACTTTTAAACCCATGTTTACAAAATCTTTTTTTTACTATTTTTTAATGAGAAATAACCTACATTTTCCATCATTATTAGGTTTTAATACGTTAATTCCACAAAAATGTTTTTACTAAGGATTTACTATATAATCTATAATATAATCATTTTTAATTAAAAAAAAAACCTAAACAGAAAATGTATTGTAGGTGTTTTTGTACTTAAAAATGACCATATTGAATTTTTTTTTCTGGGATTATTTTAGTGAAAAAAAATTTTTTTTTTCACTAAAAATGACCATGTTATAATGCACTAAATTACAAAAAAATAATTAATCCGCATACTGCTTATGTAGAAATAAAACTCCTGTAAACTGATTGACTATTGGCATAAGGCATATGAATTAAATTTTGGTCATGGACCTAAAGAGACAGCCTGGCCGCTCGTTCGTGCTAACAGCGTGCGTGAGATAAAAAGTTCAATAACTCTACTATTTTTCTGTCACTCTCTATTCGTCTCTCTTCACGTATTGACTGGTCGATGGGGAGGGGCTGATCATTAAGCACCCTCAAAGGGATCTATACCCTTCTCCGCCGACCAATCAGCACGGGAAGACAGGGAGCGAGAGAAAAACGGTAAACTTATTGCACTTTTTCTCTTACTTACCCTTTTTGCACGGAAAATCGGCATGGCCACCTCTGGATGGGTATAAGCTCAAAGGAATAAAACAACAGACATAAATACAAATAGTTGTTGTTGTTGTTGGTATATTAGCCCGAGAGCTGGTAACGCCGGTTTCATGAAGTGTTTGGTGCACCCTAAAATTTTGTGTAATAGTATCTACTGGATAGATAAGTAGGTAAACATGTGTTGGCCTGACCTACTTTGGGACACCAGGTACTGCGCATAGGGTAAAGGTGTAAAAAAATGGCCCAAAAAAAGTTAAAGTAATTAAGAATACAAAAATAAATGTGGCAGACATTTTTGAGGGGGTTAACATTTAATAAAACCACACCCAAGTTGTATTTTTTATAATACAAAATGAAGTGTTTGATTCACGCTGACATTTTAACAGCGTCTTAATATTATACAATAAAAATAATTACAAAAAGTCAGACACTTTTGTTGGGGTAAATTATTGAAAAGCACAAAAATAAATTATGCTTTTAACATAGAAAGAAATAGGCAGCGCGTAGTCGTAGGCGTGAGTAAGAACCCCGATCACCGCATAGCCACGATCTATCTCTGCGTTTAGTGGAGTAAAATTTGGAAGAAAAGTTGCTTAGTTATCGAGAAAAAAAACCGACGGAGAACCAAACCAGACTGAGTGGGATTCTTTATTAAGATAATTTTGTTTTTTAATGAAACACGTTTTTTAAAATCTCCACTGCTGTATCTTCAATAATATTTATGCTATCAAATTAAAATTTTTAAATTAAAGTAGACCCTATAGCGCTTCGAACAGCGTCCCAGGTGAAGCTGATTTTTTTTGTTTATTTTTTTAAATAGAAAGAAACTAAATATTTTTATTTTTGGTAGCGTAATTTTAGGCAATCGAGAAAAAAGTTTATCAATGAAAATTTATATATATACATGCTGCGTAGAAATTGAAGCTAATGTTTTAAAAAAAGTTTTTAAAATATTTTTTTTTATGTCCCTTATATAGTATTAAGTCAATGAGCGAGCCAGCCGACTGAAATGATCTTACGGCCCTGTGGGGGTGTAGTAGTTTAAGTTTTATTAAAAGGTTAAAACGCAGACCTAGGGGCAGGTTAAGTTGTTTACAAAAGAAAACTTTAAAATATCTAAAACAGGTGGGTAGATTTATAAACCCATACGAAAAAGATTAATCATTGTTATTAATTACCCACCTAATTAGTAAATCTATTTGACTTTTTTTTTATTGGGTGCTGGTAAAAAAAAAACCACCCACGGAATTCGTTAGTTTTTGATTATACATTCAAAAGTTCATCATTTTTGAAACACTGAGCAACAAAAAACTGCGAAAGCTTTATGTATTTTAATTAAATTTGAGAAACATAGTACATAAAATATAAACTAGGGCTTTGTTGAACGTCTTTCTTAACAGCAATGTATAATTTCTTTACTTTCCATATAAAAAGATGATACAATTTTTATGACAGCTCACGAAGGATTATTATATATGTATATTATATCCCATGGATTATATACAGGGTGGCCCACCACATTCGCCTCGGTTTTTCTAGGAGAAATGAAAAGAGTTGGGAAAAAACTTTTAGCACAGTCATTTATGTTGGTCTGTGGGGAGCATATTTTAAAATTATTTTGAAATATACAGGGTGCTTCAAAAAAGAAGTACATATCAAAGTTATATATTTTCTTATGGAACACCCCATATTTTTTTTTATTTTTTAGATACTAAAGACCAAATAAAGGTGAGTTATTGTTATAATTCCTATACCTAAAACTGACCGTTTCTGAGAAATTTAGAGAAATTTAAAAATACAGACCATATTTTAAAAATTGTTTACACCCTGTAACATATAAGGAGCTGCTCCTAATTAAATTTACTGCTTAGCTAAAGAGTTTAAGTTAACTATTACATAAAAGTTTTACCTCAATATTATACAGAGTGGTGAAAAAAATTGCCTCAAAGTTTGAACATGCATTTTATTAAATAACTTTCTAAAGTTAAATGGAACACCCTGTACTCAGTGGCCTATTTTGACGCAGAACTAGATTCCCTTTAAAACTATATTAGGGTTTCCTATACCTATCTCTTCTGCTTTTTATGCAAAAGACGTTTTTATATTTGACTTATGAATAATTTTTTTATCTTATAAATGGAACACAGTATAGGATGACGCCTGTTAGAATACCTTTGGGCATATACTTTTGATGCGAATAAACCTATTTCTTGACACTCACCGATTACCAAAATCATTTCATCTTCCTTATTTTAACAAATTAAAATGTAACAATCATTCAAAACGATTATATATAGCTTAATCAATGATAATCGTTTGGTTAACAAGTGTCACTGTCAAATATTTTTTGTTTGCAAGTAATAATTAACGTCATTTAAGTCAAAGCCGACTATTATTGAAAAAATATAAATATAATCGTACCTTTGGTGACAGTTATATTGAAATGCATGTTTTTATTGAGCCCATCACAATATTATTTTGGGATTTTATTTACCATAAAGTCCAATACATTTGCTAATAAACAAGAGCATTTTGATATATTTTGTCCCAACAATTAAAATAGTTGTACCTTTTACTATATTTTGATCCCCATTTTTAAGAATGCTTTAATATTTTAGAAATTGCAATAAATTGGAGTTTTTACTTTTGCCTGCATTTTGCTTCACATACATCTTATTTTCAGAAATTTAAGTTTATGCTTTTAGCGAATCGACGTAATCCTTAATAAAAAGGTTTTTTATTTACAGTACAGGGTGTTCCATTTTTAAGATAAAGAAATTATTCATAAGTCAAATATAAAAACGTCTTTTGCATAAAAAGCAGAAGAGATAGGTATAGGAAACCCTAATACAGTTTGAAAGGGAATCTAGTTCTGTGTCAAAAAAGGCCACTAAATACAGGGTGTTCCATTTAACTTTAGGTAGTTATTTAATAAAATGTATGTCCAAACTTTGAGGCAATTTTTTTCGCCACTCTGTATAATATTGAGGTAAAAATTCTATGTAACAGTTAACTTAAACCCCTTAGTTAAGCAGTAAATTTAATTAGGAGCAGCTCCTTATATGTTACAGGGTGTAACATATAAGGTGTAAAAAAAAATAAAAAAATATGGGGTGTTCCATAAGAAAAAATATAACTTTGATATGTACTTCTTTTTTGGGTCACCCTGTATATTTCAAAATAATTTTAAAATATGCTCCCCACAGACCAACATATGAATGTGCTAAAAGTTTTTTCCCAACTCTTTTCATTTCTCCTAGAAAAACCAAGGCGAATGTGGTGAGCCACCCTGTATACATATATAAACCTAAGTACCAAAGAACCGTAAGTGCCGGGTTTTCCGGTGTTTAACCCATTTCTTCCCAGTTATTCCGTCAACGTTGTCCCAGCACTGAAACATGCAAATGTTGCATTTCACAGCACCTTTTAGACAACGCGGTAGTGCCACCACGGGAGTTATTTTTAAATAACTACTACCTAAAAGTGTCTCTCCGGCTCTGGGAATCGAACCCGGATCGCCGGGGTGGCGAACCGAAACTCTGACCACTACGCTACCGGAAAGACATAAATGCCGTGTCTTCACTGGAATACGCAATTTTGACAGATGTTTTGCAATAATTTGTTATTATTGAAGGTTGTTTCTTATGGAACCAGAACTACTAAACAACAACTTCCAAAGTGTTACCTAGTTCTGGTTAGTTTTATTTAAAGTTGTCCCAGAGAACATAATCACTTTTCCAGTATCTTTTTGATTACATATAACATATGACAAAGATTAATTTTTCTCACATCCCTCGTCCATTTTGATAAGAATAGTTTATTATGCAACAAGTAAGTTTGAGGCGATTTGCAATAAATATTTGCGCTCGCCGATGCATGATACGTATATTTTTGTTTAATCGTTGCTATGCGACGCCAACTGCCACAGGCTGCTAGATTTTGTCTAAGTCGCGAATTAAAGGCTTATTTTTAGTATTTTATATAGCAATTAAGAGCAAATTACTTTTTTTACTAAAGAGAAAAGTACTTTTCTCACTGTTTTTGGATTTTTTCCCATTGCATGAGAAATATTTTATTTTAAAAGCTAGTAACCAATGAGAAAAATGTTACTTTTAGTGCCAGTAGAAAAAGTAATTCGACAATTTTACACATTCATCAAAGAAATCACAAAAACATGAAATAGTAACTAAAAAATGTATAGCCGGTAAGCTGCACAAGAACACATGTCCAACAGACAATGAGAACGCAGAAAAAGTCTGTGGCTATTCGGTATTCGGTGATCGGTGCTCTTACTCACGCCTACGACAACGCGTCTCTATTAAAAGCATAATTTATTTTTGTGTTTTTCAATAATTAAACCCCAACAGAATTGTCCGACTTTTTGTAATTATTTTTATTGTATGATATTAAGACGCTGTTAAAATGTCGGCGTCAATCAAACACTTCGTTTTGTATTTTAAAAATACAACTTGGGCGTGGTTTTATCAAATGTTAACCCCTTAAAAGTGTCTGCCTCATTTATTTTTGTATTCTTAATTACTTTAACTTTCGATTTCTGTTTGTTGGCCTTTGAATCAAACACTTTTTTTGGCCATTTTTTATTTCACCTTTACCCCATGCGCAGTACCTGGTGTCCCAAAGTAGATCAGGTCAACACATGTTTACCTGCTTATCTATCCGGTAGATACTATTAAACAAAATTTTAAGGTGCATCAAACACTTCATAAAATCTGCGTTACCAGCTCTCCGACTATAGGTTTATTTTAAATTTAGTTCTGTACTAAAAACATTTATTTAAATTGCAAGTTATTTGCTTCTGACTTAAGAATTCTTCTAGATTAAACTTACTTGTATAAGAAATAAATTTAAGTTTTATTAGACTTAAGTATACATTTTGTAATTAGAAATCTACGCTCATAGTATTATTGATTGTTTCTTAAAAGGTATTAACAGTGATTTAGAAGCAGTTGGGCAAAAAAATATGAATAATATAAACTGCAGTTGTCACTTCCCAATTTGCAATTTAAAACATAGATAATAACTTTAAAACACATGATACTAGATGGCACTTTATAAAATCGTCTGTTTATTTTTACGTTTTTCCCAAAACATAAAAAAATGTGATATTTATTTAAAATTTTAAAAGTCATGAAATTCAAAAACAGGTCAAACGACAAAAGTAAGGAAAAATAGGTATTTTCCATACATTAACATATAAAAATTTATAACATTATATATATATATATATATATATATATATATATATATATATATATATATATATATATATATATATATATATATATATATATATATATATATATATATATATATATATATATATATATATATATATATATATATATATATATATATATATATATATATTTTGTTCTTTTTACATTTTCAAAATCATTATGGACTTTATTTACAACCGTGCAGTAAGCAGAGTTATACGCAATATTTTTTGTGCGGTAAGTAACACTTTAGCACACCAGTACGGTATTATGACAATTCCCGCAAAATTTAATTTTGTTTTTCAGTATTTGTCTTTTTTATAGTTTAAGAAAACGTCAATAAAATTACTAGATTGGTAAGTACTACAATTTTTGTTTGGGACTAAAACAAAATAAAAAATGAAAATTAACCTTAAAATTTAATGATACAAAAGCTAACAAAACTAAAACATCATAACTATATTTGAACTACAAACGTTACCAATGTTGAATAATAGTGTGGACCTAAGCATACAATAATAGCACCAAAGTGACTTGTGTTCCTTGTACCTGTCTTCAAAATATATATAAAAAACATCTTCGCTGACTTTGCACACATTTTTCAAGAGCACTATTTGACAGATCATATTCTTTCTCGTAGCGAGCACTAGACTTTTGCGGCAATAAATTTGCCGTAGCGACTTCCACTAACTCGGGAAGGGCCTTGGCGTATAACGAGGGGTAATCGGCCTTTTCACTTTTTGAAATCTCACCCAGCTAAGCTTGTTGGAAATAAAAAGACGTGCTTTTTCCTGCTTTTTTGATTTACGTGGGTGCCTTGGGAAGTGTTTTATTAAATCATGAAGATTTTTTGATTTTTTTCTATCGTAGCCGAATTTAAAGATTTTTTAAGTTTGCTTGCGCCCAATTAAAGGCCTATTGACCCACGTTATAATGAAAAAAAAATGTGTTGTGGTCAAAATCTATGGTTTTGGCAATTTTTTAATTTAAAAAAAAAACTTTTAATTTTATATATTTTTTATTTTTTATTTTAAGTTTTAAATAACTTTTGGATTGAAAAGATTTAAAATGAACTGGTAAAAAAGATTTTTTTACCCCGCATAGTTTTTAACATGCAGATCAAAAGTCTCCACAGGCACTAAACTCGAAAACTCTTCAAACACCATCCCTCAAAATCACCCTTAAAGTCACTGGGTTTATTTTTAGGGAAAATGAGTTTTCGCCAATTGTTTTTAATCTTTGCATACCGATAGTTTTTAACACCCTGATCAAAAGTCTTCACGGGCACAAAACCTGAAAATCCCCTCAACCTCCAAAATTACATTTAAAGGTCACTGGGAATTTTTCTTATGGAAAATGGGTTTTAGCCAATTGTTTTTAAACTTTGCATAGTGATAGTTCTTAACACGTTGATCCAAAGTTTCTGCAAGCTAAAAACCACAAAACATCCCCCAACCCCCAAAAATCACCCTCAAAGGCCACTAGGGATTTTTCTTATGAAAAATGGGTTTTGGCTAATTGTTTTTAAACTTTAGATAAGGATAGTTTCAAGACGCTGACCAAAAGTCTCCACCTGCACAAAACCAGAAAACTCTTCCATTCCTCCCAAAATCACCCTCAAAGGTCATTGGGGATTTTTCTTATAGAAAATGGATTTTGGCCAATTGTTTTTAAACTTTGCATAGTGATAGTTTTCAACACGCTGATCAAAAGTCTCCACGAGTACAAAACCAGAAAACGCTCCCAACCCTCCTATTAAAATCGCCCTCAAAGATCACTGGGGATTTTTTTTATGAAAAATGGGTTTGGGCCAATTGTTTTCCAACTTTGCATAGGTTGCTTAGTTTTAACACGCTGATCAAAAGTCACCACGAGCGAACAACCAGAAAACTCTTCCAACCCTTCCTAAGTCTTCCTCAAAGGTCACTGGGGATTTTTCTTGTGGAAAATGGGTTTCGGCCAATACTTTTAAAAGTTTGCATAGGAATAGTTTCAACACGCTTATCAAAAGTCTCCACGTGCACAAAACCCGAAAACTCCCCAAAATCACCCTCGGGCGTCACTAGGGATTATTTTGATTGACAGCTTGGTCAATTGCTCTGCGGAGTTTTTGATAGTGTTGTCGAATTGTATCCACTTAAATTAGCAATGCTTTGGGGGAAAGTGTGTGAGTGGGTATCCAACTATTGGGGTTAGAGGGTAACATGCGGATATACAACTGGCCAAGGAATGGAATTCATGATAAAAATTTGCAGTCGCGTGCGGGAAAGTATAAAATCCCTTATTTGTTGGGATAATACTTATTTAGGTAAGGCGTTTCTTTAGTTTTATTCTAATATTAGGACCTAGAAATAATACTTCTTTATTTCAGCTTATCCTATTATTGTTCATTTAAAAGGTATTAGATATACAAAGTCTACTTAAGTTGGAACCATATGGAAAACTTTTTTATTATTAAGTTTACAAAAAAATTATACGCTACAAAAAGTTCTACATGTTCAAAACTTAAAATTCAACCATAAAATATCAATTTTTTAAGCCGTATACGATGTTTGTCAAAAAATATTAATTTTACTTAAGAGTAAAGTACCTTTATTTTATACAATAGGTACAGAAGAATGTAATAAAGTAAAGTTATTTTGAAAAAAAAAGTTATATTTAAATATGCAATTACACCAATTTAGCATAAAAACTTAGGATTGGTGATTATTTACTATTTTTTTTATTTTTTTATATTTTAGCAAATTTGCCATTTTTACTGTAATTTTACGAATACGAACTTACTCTGATACCCAATATCAAATATTTCGTGTCAGTGCATCCTAGATTACATTTAATTGTATTAAGCCAGAACAATTAATCCGGAATTATTAGTAAATAATTACCAATCCTAAATTTTTCTAACTAAATAGCGGCAATTGCCTATTTTAATATAACTTTTAATTTAAAATAACTTTACTTTATACCATTATTATGTATTGTAAAAAATAAGGGTACTTTACTTTTATGCAAAATTCATATTTTTTGACAAACCTCGTATACGGCTTAAAAAAATTTATATCTAATGGTTGCATTTTAAGTTTTAGACCATGCAGAACTTTTTATAAAAAATTACTTTTTTTTGTAAACTCAATAATAAAAAAGTTTTCTCTATGGTTCCAACTTAAGTAGACACACTGCATATGCAAAAGAAAATAATTTTATAGTCCTAAAAATCAAGGTAAGGTAAATAAAAACATACGAATTTACTTGAAAACAGAAGAAGATAAAAAAAACCTAAAAATAAAACGCCTATAAATATCTTTACAATGTGTAAAGAAATAAAAAATATTTTATATTAGAAAAGATCCCATTTTATCCTGAAAAAATCCTAAAAAACAAAAACCAACAAGAGAAAAAAAAATAATTTAGTTATTCCCCAACGGCATTTACGATTTTCCAATAAAGTTAACGCTTAAAAACATATTTTGCGTTCTATGTTCAATATTATTTGCTTAAATAATACAACAAAACTTGTGAAGGATAAATTCAATAAAAACTTTTAACATAAAATCCCAAGTTGATGTTTTTAGGAAATTTGTTCAAAAGTTTTAATTTTGTAAAAATATTGAAGTATCTAGACCTCATAACAAAAGTAAGCATGTCTTGTAAACGGAAGCACTTTTCAAAAGTATGTGAAGTATAAAGCACAAAGCATTTAAGATTTTTTTGTAAAGCACATAATAACAAATACTTTTTTTTATGATATGCTTAAAGCACCTAATACTTTAAAAAAAGTAATTGAATTTTTTTTATAAATACTTAACTTAAAGTGCTTCCTGGTAATGCAAATATTATTATATTTCAAAACAAAGACGTATTTTAAATATCAAAGTTTTTGCAAGCAAATAAACTGTGAAAGGCTTTCGCGGCCATTGTCTAATGTTTCAATGGTTTTTGGGCTGTTAGGCCGGCGTCGATTGTCTGGTTGACTTGACGTTTCGCCAACACGAGCGGTTAGCATCTTCAGAAGTTGCTTCCTGGTTGACAGTGTGCGAACTACTGGTCTTTGCGCGGTCGTAGCTCGTATTTATATGTTCGGGAGGCGGTTACTGTCGGTTCCAATCGCTTCCGCTTGGCTTTGTTCGTAAAGGGTGCAATTCTCGTACCCTCAATTATGGGGATCCATGTTTTGTTGATCTTAACTGCTTCCTCCTTCTTATTAAAGTTGTTGGTATGCTTTTCTATCTCTATGGCTTCTCTGTAGAGTCTGGAGTGGTATGCCGACGTGGTCGCGAGTACTTGGGTCTCCTCAAACTTTATTCGATGGTCCGTTGTAAGGGTATGTTCTGCTACGAGGGATTTATCTGTCTGCCCCAGACGACAGTTGGCTTTATGCTCTTTAATCCTGGTGTTGATCCAGCGTTTTGTCGTTCCTATGTACGATAAATTCCTGAAGACGCAAGTGGATCTCTTTTGTCTTTGGCCGATCAAAGACATTCTTTGATTTTCCTCGTTGGTTTAAATATTGTTTTTAGATTTTTATTTTGTAGCAATCGACCAATCCTGTCCGTAACCCTCAAAATTAACGGCAGAAATGCTTTTACCACTGGCTGGAGTTGTTTGTTCTCCACGGGTCTGGTATTCGTTGGTTCCATTGATCTTTTGATTTCTCGGTCTGAATAACCATTGGCCCTTAAAGCGTTATGAATATGTGTCAGTTCTGCGTTTAGCGCCTCGGGTTCGCAAATTCTTCTTGCCCTTTCTGTTAGAGTTTTAATGACTCCATATTTCTGACATGGGTGGTGGTTGGAATCCCTATGTAGATAGCGATCTCTGCGTGTGGGTTTTCTGTATACCGTGTGGCCTAATGATCTTCCTTTACGCGTTAATAATACAAATATGGAGTCATTAACGTGGTAAGTTCTCTTAAAAACTCGTTTCTTCACTAAAAATAAATAATAATGGACGATTACGAACTTCGTGGAAAGGTATAAATTGTAAAATGGTATTTCCAAGGAAAATTATATCGACAAATTCATGAATCTTTTCCCGAAGCATTTGTAAACAGACCTATACCTTGTCTAAAAACAATTTTTAGAATTATTCAAAATTTTAAGACCCACGGGTGTCTGTTTCCCCAAGAACATGAAAAACAGGAACTCGTAAATGAAGAATGGGAATTAAAAGAGGCATTAATTTGTGTTACTGCTGAACAAGACCCCACTGTAACCAGTAGACAACTTGCTGAGGTAACAGATTCATCGCCTACTACAGTTAAAAAAGTCCTTAAAAAAATGGTTTCCGATCCTACAAGGCCCGAAAAACACATGAAATTTTTCCCGAAGACCAATTTCGAGTATGGAGTTTTGCGAATTAATAATGGAAAGGGCAAATACAGATGAAAACTTTCTTAGAATTATTGTTTTCATCGATGAATCGACCTTTCCATTATTAAATCGACATCCTCAAAAATTGAATGTTTGGGTTGGTATGGTAGGAAAACACCTTATTGGACCATTTTTTTTAAAGGCAATTTAACAATATTTGGATCTGTTACAACAACAAATTGTACCGGCAATTCACCAATTATTAGGAGTAAGATTTGGTAATATCTGGTCTAACAAGATGGTTGTCCCGCTTACAATGGACGTATTGTTCAAGAATATTTGAACAACACGTTTCCTAACCGTTTGATTAGTGGACGTGGAACCATTTTGTGGCCCGCGAGATCACCAGACCTTGCTCCTAATGATTTCTTTTTGTGGGGTTATTTGAAAAATAAGTTTATGGTCATGATAGTGCTAATAATTTAAAAGAACTTTGAATAAAAATCAAAGAAGCTTTTCGAACTATCAGCCCTAATATGCTAACAAACGTTCGACGGGGTTTTTACGATCGTTTGGGATATTGCCTTGCGCAAGAAGGAGGTTTGTTTGAATATTTATTATAATTTTATTTTAGAGTATTTTTTAGGTTTGTAATTATTTATTTTCCCATTGCGTACTATTTTAATTTTAGAAATGAGTTTTGGGTTTATAGAACTTACTTTTTATTTTGCTTTGGCAATTAATGAACTGATAAATAAAGCTGTTGGCATTTAATTCCCTATTAATAAATAACGGTATTAAGTATCAACTGTTTTCTTAACAGATTAGACCGCATAAATTAATTTTTCGTAATTTTCAAGCGCGCCTTAAACCATACAACACACCTGTCCGAAAGTATATTACAAACTGAGATCTCGTTCGGTTAATCCCGATGCTTCATCGATCAAAGCGGGCAGTAGTAAATTTATCAGTTCCCTGCCTATGTTTCTACTACACTGGACTTGTCTGTATAGAAAACCAACACACACCGGACAATACTTGAATTTTGAATCTAATCATTCTGGTGCAACGAAAGAAGGTATAAAAAAAGGCTCTACAATCGTGCCAAAACAATATGTAGCAGTGTCATTTTGTTAAATAAAGAAGTTAATAATATCAAGAAGGACCTTCGACAGAACGGTTACACCGAAACACTTGTTCAAAGAACAATTTCAAACTTGTAAAATAAAAAACAGGTTAAACATACAAATCAACAACGAGAAATGAAGATTTTTACTATACCTTAAATGCGAGGAACTTCTGAAAAAATAAGAAGAATAGCAAGGAAATACGACATCAAAACAGCATTGTTTTTCCGCAACACCCTCAGAAGTTTTCTTACTAAAACAAAACCCAGTACTTTAAATGCGGGAAAAGAAGTAGTTTATCAAATACCTTATGAATGTGGTGAGCTATATATTGGTGAGATAAAGAGACCTTTAGAAGTAAGAATTAAGGAATATCAAAAACATACTCGAATGGGCGAGACTGACAAGTCAGGTGTTGCGGAACATGCTTGGTCTAAACATCATACTATTAATTGTAAAGATGCTGTATTGTTCTTAGAGAAACCCACTGGAAGAAACGAAAGTTTAAAGAAGCTGCTATTATTAATAAAAATTTGGCAACCTCTGCTCACTAATAGAAAAGAAAGCTCAGTAGACCATAAAAATGGGCAGTGGATTCATGCATCAGTGACCCGGTTTTTATATATATATATATATATATATATATATATATATATATATATATATATATATATATATATATATATATATTTATATATATATATATATATATATATATATATATATATATATATATATATATATATATATATATATATATATATATATATATATATATATATATATATATATATATATATATATATATATATATATAAGGCGTAGTCATAGACTTAGATATTTAGTATTCACTTAAAAACGATCAGAGATACTTACTGTTTTAAATAATTAAATAAAGTGTGAAATATTTAAATAAAGGCAATGGAAGTCCGAGAAGAAGTTTTCATTTACAAAAAGGTCGTTATAATTACTTCCTTATATTCTTACACTTGGCTAAGGTATTACTAAAATTTTTAAAATACAATGTTTTCTGGTAAAAAATACCAAAAGTTACATTTTCTAATGATGGTTTAAAAAAATGCAATTTTTTAAAAGCTTTTTTTTTTAATATTTAACTAAAAGTAAAGAAAAAAATACAACAAACGGAAATCAATAAAGAGAGACGACAGACTGATAGATTAAGAGATTTAGGAAAACATATTTTTGTAATTCTAAGTATTCTAAAATGTAAAAATCTGAAGAAAACTTGAAGGGTTACTGTTTCGTTAATGCAATACTCTTTGTACTAGAAAATTAAAAAAATATTTTTTTAATTAATATTGTATCAAGTAATTTGTAAAAATCTAAACAGTTATTTTAAATGGTGGACTTTAACATCGTCTTAAATTACTGTTTTTATGAAAACAGACGTAAAAATTCCCAGCAAAAACAGGGCCGTTTCTTTTAAAATGAAGTTTTATATTTTTACAAGAAAACCAAGTAATATAAATAAAAACGTGACTACAAATAAAAAATGCTTTAAAATTGCCAATTTTGCAAAAAAATAGAGTAAATATAGTAAAAGAGCGATTAGTTTGATTTTCAAGTTTGATTATGGATTTCCTGAAACCGAAACGGTGTTGACAAAAACTGTAGATATTTCGTAAAATATTAAATGTTAAAATAACTTTACAGTACTTCGTTAATTTAACAAAAATCTTTATTTTTAAAAAGAAGATAATAGGCATATTTTTACCGGGTAAATCCGGCCTCAAACCCTTTTTAGTGCTTCAATTAAATTTTAGTGCTAGAAATACTTATAACTGCTTTAAATTCCGGAAAATGCTTCAAACACATTTTTAGAAATAAAATACAAAGTTCAAATACTTGAAAAAAAGTTTTTCATTTGCCTAGCACAAATTATCAAAAATTAAAAATGCTTTTAATAAGAGTACTTTAAACACTTAAAAGTATATAAATTACTTTTTCAATTAATTTTAATTCAAATACTACCCAGCTCTGCTGCTTAATAAGGACACAAATTCTTGGTTATCCAAATTAAAATGTGTATAAAAATATATTATAAATTACTGTTCTTAAGACATAGGCTTGGGGGTTTGTTTTATATTTTTAATATACCTTTTAATATTGAATAGCTAAAATTTGGGTAACACCCTGTTTTTCTAGGCTATAAACATTTTATTCTTTAAAATCTGCAGTTTTTTATAGTTCTAAGAATACGTAATTTAAATATCTCTTTTTTTGTTTTTTAAATTTTTAATATTAATAACCATTTTGTATTTTAAAAAAAGTACTTACTGCACCAATCACTTTTTTTTCTAGTTTCAAACAATACGAAGGCTCAAGTGATTAAATTATAACCAAGAAAGAGCGTCTAAGAAATCTGTAGGGCAAAAAATTTTATTTTAAATATTATATTAACCTAACGCCATTTTCTAACAGTTTGTTAGAAAATGGCGAAAATAGAATACAGAAAGAGACAGAAAAGCTAAAAATCAAAAAGATACAAACATAGAGGCCCAGTCAAAATGTAACGAAACCGTTAAATAGTTAGCTGATAAAATACCTTCTTTTCAGACAATTTATTTAATTATTTGATCTCTCCGTTGGTAAAACGTTTTGACAAAAAATATAAACCTCAATAAGAAGCGACATACATAGCATTGGTTATATGGGAAACAAATTTCTGACGTCACGTGTAGACGGAATGACACTTAAACAGCTTGGGGGTACACTGAGAGACATATCAACGGTAAAAATTCAGTAAAAATTATATGTATAACTCAACGAATTCTTGGATAGAAATAAAGTAAACAAACCTTGTTTGGCATTAATATGTTCAGGGGAGCAAGGAGGGATAGTTCTTGTAAACACACGGCACAACAACACACTAAATAACATCACTTTGGAAATAATAACTTTTTCAATCTTTATGGCATTGCCCCATAAATTACATTTTTATAAATCGATGATTCTTTATTGTTAAAAATTAATTTTAAAGCCGGAAAACTATTTTTGTTTATTATCTGAAGTGACAGACAGACATGACATTTACTTTAGATGCCCAATTCGATTGCTGTTGATCAAGTCAGTTTACAAAACGTGTTATTCAATAATACAACCTACTAGAAAGAGATAAAATGATATTGAAGTGCCGTACAACACCTGATTTATTATCATTCTTTATTAAACGAATGCTTGGAACTGCCATATTAATAAATGAGGCGTGTTGTTAAATTCATCGATGAATCATGCGCACTAATCGCTGTTTTATCAAGCCGTTTTTAAATTAATTGATGGAAAAGCGCTAAAGAAAGATGGCCGTTGTTTTAGTAGTATATGGACAAGGATAAAACTAGCGGTAATCCAGGGTGACGTCACGATAGATTTCAGCGCTAAACCATCTGATGAATTTAACAACACGCCTATGTTTATATTTAAATCGATGTTGCCTATATTAACACAAAAACCAATATTTTTGAATAATTTTATTACATTTTAAAGGTAATTTCCTGATTTTGGTTTTTGAGATCTGGCAATTTGTTTACGTATTTCCAAAACAAAAACAAACAGATCACTATACCAAACACTCTGCCTACAAACTGGCGTTGCGTTAATTCTAGTCCTTGAGTTCGTTGGTATAACTATACATTGCAATCCTGGAAAATCGTTCCTTTCAAAGAGTTTTTTTTGCAGTCTTTTTAGGTTTGGCTATTCTCAAAAAAGATTAGATTATTTTTGAGAAAAATTAGTTTTGGGCAAAGCGATGTTTACAGGGGATTAAATGTTGCAATTTTTTTTTAAAAAAATTAATATTATGTAATTTTTGTGTGAACAGATGTAAAATAATTATAAGACATCTTTATTTCAAAATTGTAATAAAACAATAAGTAAGTGTTAATATATGGTTTTTGAGGTCTTCGAGTACCTATGCAGAATTAAATTTTGTAATCCATTTTACGTCTAACTAATTTGACTGTATAACATTTTGGAAAAAAACGAATAGTATACAGTATTTTGCTTCCGCTAATTACTCTTGATGTACATCTCCCATTTTAAAGAAAAAGAGGAAAAAGTTTTAAGGTATGTGATTCTATGGGTTTCTGGGGTCAAAAATTCAGTGGAGGGATGTTTTTTGTAAAACGGTACCTATACACCTTAATACTTATCTTTACTATAAATGTATATTCTTTAATTTTCACTGTAAAAAAAATTCAATGTACTTTAACTTTTTTATTACATAAACATATAATTTAGCATTTCCTATATGGTTAACAACAACAAAATTTCTTAGTAAGAATATATTAATATACAATGTACAGCATGCTTTAATAAAAAGAGGGTTCTCCATTAAATTAATTAAATTTAGAAGTAGGTTTATGATTTGGAAA
Organism: Listronotus oregonensis; assembly: GCA_019359885.1. Lineage (NCBI taxonomy): Eukaryota > Metazoa > Arthropoda > Insecta > Coleoptera > Curculionidae > Listronotus > Listronotus oregonensis. The sequence continues at coordinate 150,165 of JAHBCN010000549.1, read as the reverse complement.
AAAATCTCAGTAGATGTTTTGGAAAGAATAGAGTGGAAGAACTTGATAATCAAGGTGGCTCGAAACATCACTAAATTAAACAATTTTAGTTTTTAAAAGGCTAAATGCCAAGGCTATAGCTTGAATGTTCAAGGTGAGATGAAAAATAGTGACTTTTAAAAACAAGTAGGCAAACAGTTTATTGAAATGACAAAATCTGAAAGTTACATCGACTTGTTACCGTGACTATAAATTAATTATATGTGTGATATAATTTTTAGTTTTCTTATCTTTTAACTTGTACTTAAGATCACGATTGGTATTTTTCGTCGTATAAAATATTTAGAGCCTAATAAATTATTTTATAATGTACATTTTTGGGAAATCATTGCATGGATGGGTCAATTCTATTCTTTCCATTTCATTTAAGAGTTTATGTGAAACTTCCTGTTTTATACAAATGTCTTCAAACTTAGTTTTAAAAGCATGTTCCAAATCATAAACATATTTAATAAACAAATCGCGAGGGTGCTGCAACGCTCCATGAATGTTTTTTGTAGTGTCGTAAGCTTTATAATACATATATTAACAAAGAATTATCATCTAAATATTCGCATTGTGATCTATAATTTTTACAAGTATCACAATTACTATGCACATTTATTGCTTTTTTTTAAAGATATCCACAAAACTGAACGAAACGAATGAAACGCACATAAAACTCAACAAAGCACTAAACGAAACATGTAATCCCGGACTACAAGCTGCCGGCAGCGGGTTGACAGTTAAACAGCTGAGCCCCCTCCTAAAAATTTTGGGACTTCGAATAATGTCGCTTCTTATTGAGGTTTATATTCTTTGGTTTTGACCCAACTAAAGTCTTATATTAACGTTTTTTTTAAGACGTGTTTATTCGTCCCAATATCTCTTACTGGCAAAATGTGGTTAGAACCAGGTAGATCAACAGTTAGTATAACATTGCAAAGTCCGAATTAAAGTTGAAAAAGCGTCACCACCAGCGTCATCAGCATGCGTTGTTCTCTGTCACTTTAAAATTATTCTCGTTCTCGACGCTCTGTTCCAAATTTAACAACGTATGGGTGGAGCGTAGAGAGAGAAAGGCTTAATCGCGGACTCTTTTGGTATGACGCTTCTGGACTTTTCTTCTTTAAATCGGACTTTACCTTAACACAAGTTATATTCGACGTTAATACGTCGTTGTATGATGGTTAAACGGACGCAGTTTCTAAAATAACTATTCTCTATACCTAGAACAACGTTAATTTTGGTACAGAATGTGGTTGCAACTTGAAGAGGGTGTTTGAGGTCACTGAATCCGAATGTGTCATTTGCTTGTCCATGAAAGGTCATCTAGGGGTTATCGTGAAGTTCTTTTAAGGTAATTTGAAGCTAAAACCAAGAATAAATCGTTTAAAACATCTAAAAAAAAAACACAAGTAAATTCTTGGGATAGTTAAATTTGATTATTTCGCTTAAAATACAAGGTCACGTAGAGGCATTTTAAAAACATTTGAAGGTTAGGTCAGAAATATATGGTAATAAACATTTGGAAAAAAATACAAGTAGGTTTGAGGTCGCTAAATCCAATCACGTTATTCGCTTAACCCATGCAAAATCACCCAAAGATTGTTTTATAATTAATTTAAAGTTCAAATGAGATAAAGTATATGTGTCTTCAGTCTTTATGCATATATGTTTGTGCGTGTCCTTTGATTTTGGGCTCTTACATATGGTAAAATATGTATAGATATTTTTAAAACTTAAAAATTAGGTAGATTTTGACTTAAAGATCAATAGTCTTTATAGACTCAAAGTCAATTATGGAAAGTTTTAGAGGTATTAAAAAAAAATAACAATGTAGGGGTAAAAAAATATGCTCTAGATGCGGAGATACCTTGCAAACATTTAAAACAAAATTACTTTTTGAAGCCACTCTGTACTTAACCTTTAAATAAAAATTCTTATTCGTTAACTTCTTTTAAAGTTGATTTAAGTTAACGTTTTTAAGATATTTGGATTTAAAAAATTCACTTCCTGTTTGACCCAGTCTAAATAATTGTAATAATTGAACGCAATTTAAAGCGAACGCATGAAATTAAATTATATTCAAATGCTGAATAATAATTTCTCAACCATTTTTACCACATAAAGGTATATCTACATGGTATGACCTGAGTTTTTGAAGACTCTTATTTTGTGGGATATTTGGATGTAAATTTTTGTTGTACAAAGCAATGTAATATTAAGCTTAAGTACGAAATCATAAATTTACATCCAAACATCCCAAAAATTAGGTAGCTCAGAAAATCGGCTCATGCTAGGTATACCTTTATTTAGTAAAAAACGTTGGCATTTAATTCAACATTTGGCAAAAATTTTAATTTAAGGCCTTTGCTTCAAATTGATTTTAATTATTACAATCTAAGATATCTAAAAAAGGGCCGCTTAAATTTTTACTCTTCTAAGTGAAAGTAAAGTTTAAAAATGTTTGTATTACAAGTTAAATACGCAGTGGCTTAAAAAAGTTGTTTTGTTTTAAATGTTTGCAAGGTGGCGCCCTTTAATTTTACAATTAAAATGACTGAAATAGTATAAGCGAGAATTACATGAACTTTAACACACTTAATTAATATGTACTACATGTATCACTAATCGTTTGATAGTTGACAATAGAAAATATAGTCACCCTATTTAAGCTTTACATTCTTGGATAGGCCAAGACGCCCGGCACACTGTAAGCTTGTCCAACTTACGATTTAAAAATAAAAAAGTTATTAATTGGGGCCCAAAGAAAATAACTCTCACTCTCTTTACTGTAATGCCACTAACCTCGGGTGACCTTATTAACTTAAATCGTTATTTTTATAAATTTAAAAAGTTTTGTCTAGTTATAGCATAAAAATTTTAGAAAGACAAGTTTTAACTCAAATAATTTCAAAATAAATTACAACCGAAAATGAAAGCATTGTTTAACATTCCAATGAATCTTGATTTTTTTACTACTACCGTAATAGATTTAGAAGTATTTGTTACCTTTTTTATAATTTATTCGCTTTATTTAAATTAATTTACCAAAAGAATTCGCGTGAAAACACGATAATACATAATAGTAAAATAAATAAAATAAAATCTGTTAGTCTTAATCCTAAACTGAAAGTTAGCATGGATCTAGAGACATACGATCTTGAATTATTGGAAAATGTTTCAGAACAAATCCTAAATAAAGCTGAAAGTGTCAAGGCGAATGAGTAATAAAAATTTTAATTAAAGAAAAGGTTTTTTAGTATACTTTGCAAATCTTTTAACATCATGCTCACTACCTACCTTATGTTCATGGTATTCTATGCTAAAAATAATGCTTAAGCTAAAGAATATTGTTATATGGGCCAATTTTTTAAACTAATTGCATTTCTTAAGAAGAAAATGGCTGGGTATAGACCTAAAAATTAAAAAAAAATATGTGCAGAACAAGTTATTTTTTTTAACTGGAGCTTCTAATCAAAATTATCTTTTAATAAAGGTGGCCACGATTAATGATATAGCCGGTGCATGCAAAGGCATAAACAAAAATTATCTATGGAAAACGTAGAAATAGATCAAAATTTGATTTTAATCAAAATACCAGATAAGGAAACACACAGCAGTAGAACTTTTGCCACCACCGGTAAGAAAAACTTAAATATTTGAACGTACCTTGCTTTAAGCCCTAAAAATACTCCTTATAACAGATTTTTTTTTAAATATCAAAATAAACAGTGTACCGCCCAGTGTGTTGAAATTAATACAGGACCATGCACACTTTAAATAGGTTTTTGGCGACCGGTGAAAATTAACCAAATTTTAATATGTTATTAAGGACCTCAAATAAATCAATTTTAATCATTGCACTGTAACTCTAAACCTACAGGGTGAGCCGCTAGGTATAATTTGTGACTTGCTTATTTAAAAAATAATGGTTTGCTAAGCATTACCTGTATTTAATTAGTAAATAATACAAAAACTTTTACATTTTTCTTTTATATAATAATTTGTTAAACTTACAAGGTGTTACAAGGTAAAATAAAAATACGGGGTAAGCCAAAAAATAATATTTCATCCCCAAATAATATTTTTATTATATAGAAATTTTTTTTTTAAAAAAAAAAATATATATATATATATATATATATATATATATATATATATATATATATATATATATATATATATATATATATATATATATATATATATATATATATATATATATATATATATATATATATTATTTATTTTTATAAATAGGAAATTAAAAAAATAAATATAAAAAATACAAAAATCAGATTATTAAAAAATATATATTTTTTTTACTATTTTGGAATAAAATTTTTGACCAAAATCAATTTTTTATATCTCCTTTATTATTTATTTTATTAAAAAAATTTATGTAAGTTTTTATATTTATTAATGTTTTATCTCTTCTAGTTTTTGAAATATTACTAATCGTGTTTTATTATCAATATCTCAAAAACTACAAAAGTTATACAAAATTAAATTTAACAAAAATTATGTATTTATTGTAACATTTTTCCATAGCTGTTACTACTCGTATTTTCGAGATATTAAGGATTGTGTAAATCACCACATACAAATAATCCATCTCTATAATGACGTCACCTATACATTTATTAATAATATATTATTAATTTTTTATCTTTAAAATATTATTAAGAACCTCGTAAATACTGATTCACTTGCCTTAATGACCGTTCTACTATGTCAAAAATTTGATTAATAAAATTCATTAATGTTTTTCGTTTATCGTCGTATTTTTGCTTTTTAAGTTACTTTCCATGCTAAAATAAATAGTGCCATCTTTTAAAAATCGTTTTGTTTTATTTTGAACTCTTATTTTTGTCAGCAGTATATTAAAATAGCCAGATTGCTTAAATTTATTTCTATTTATAAGGTTCAAAGTACCTATTAAATAGGTATAATTTAATTTTTCTGAAATGTATTTGTGGAAAATCCCTACATGTATATAGTTATTTTGTCTTTATTTGTTATTATCTAACAATAATATTACAGATTAACTTAATTAAGATACCAATTATTATTTGTTATATGGCATTAAGCAATTGGTTTTCTAATTTACCCTGCTATTATTATTTTACCCCATAGCTCTTTATAAGTAAAATAAGTTAATATATACAGTACATATGATAAGTTTTAGTATTATTTACTATTTAAGTTCAGTGAATACTTAGCAAACCATTTTTTTTAAATTAGCAAGACACATATTATATCTAGCTCTAGCGGCTTACCCTGTGGGTTTAGAGTTTTGGTGCACTAATAAAAATTGTTTCTTTAAAAGTATTTAATAACATATTAAAATTTGGTTAAATTTTACCGGTCGTCAAAAACCCATTTAAGGTGTGCATGGTTATTTTTTAAAGATGCTCTGTGATGTTGCAGCTTTCTTAAGGCTGTCAAATCCTGAGCAATATACAGGACACTGTTGTAGGAGATCTTTCGCGCCTAGGCTGTCAATAAAAGCCGGTGAGGGGTACCTCCCCACAGCAAGGATCAAGTACGTTCGTGCCCACTCCCCACAGCAAAGAACAAGTACCTGTTAAAGGAAATGAGTATACAACGATCTTCTGTATGTCTCTTCTCAATTTCAGACACCAAAAAATTAACGACACCAAAAATTGTAATTATACTATTAATTAATTATAAGTAAAACTTAAAATTAATTTTTAATTTAAACTTAGAAAACATTAGATCTAACAGCAGACTGTCAAATCCTGAGCAATATACAGGACACTGTTATAGACGATCTTCTGCCAATACGCTGTCAATAAATGTCGCTGAGGGGTACGTGGAAGAGTCCATTAAAAACAAAAAAGATATAGTCGGCAAGGTTTTAAAATCTTTAAATGGGACAGCAACAAACTTTTCCTTTGGTTATGTCGTCCTTATCCCACACAGCAAGGATCAAGTACTTTCGTTTTCACCTTCCCACAGACAAGAACAAGTACCTGTTAAGGAAATGAGTATAGAACGATCTTCTGTATGTAACTTCTCAATCTCAGATAGCCAAAAATTAATGGCACCAATAATTGTAATTATACCATTAATTATAAGTAAAACATAAAATTAATTTCGAATTTAAACTTAGAACACGTAATATCACACAGCAATAATATCTAACAGCAACAATAAATTACTTTAATGTTTTTTTTCGAAATAAATACCCGCAATTTATCCGACATCGAGGGGCATTAAAAGATGTGACCCGATTAAGGTTTGTTAAGGAAGCAACAAGAACATTTTGTAGTAAATAAATATTCTTCCGGATCAATACGGAACTTATAGTAAGAGATTATTTTTTGCGTTTTCTTTTGATCACGTTCTCTTACGGCTTGAAAACAACGAAAGACATTTATGTGCCTAAGCTTTTATTTGGTAAGTGCCTATTATTTATTATTTTTTAAAATATAAATTAAATATTTAGGTTATAAACAGAATCTAAAGAATATTTTATATTTATTAAAAACCAGATAATCTTTAAACAAGCTTTATTTAAATACTGTCAAATTTGAGATGCATATTTCTTTTACTTTATTTTGAATATTATTTATGGGCTGAAAGGACTACAACATTTACAGGACAACTACGCTAGTGCTTTAGTGACAATCGTCAACTACAAAAAAAGGTTATTAATTCGCACCCTTGCATATAATATTATTGGAACTACAAAATATTCACACATCATAGTCTATAAGGGCTTTTAAACAAATAAATAAAAAAATTTAATCATCATCTTTGTATCTTTGTTTCTTTGTATCTTTGTATCTTTGTATCTTTGTATCTTTGTATCTTTGTATCTTTGTATCTTTGTATCTTTGTATCTTTGTATCTTTGTATCTTTGTATCTTTGTATCTTTGTATCTTTGTATCTTTGTATCTTTGTATCTTTGTATCTTTGTATCTTTGTATCTTTGTATCTTTGTATCTTTGTGTCTTTGTGTTTTTGTATCTTTGTATCTTTGTATCTTCGTTTCTTTGCATCTTTGCATCTTTGTATCTTTTTATCTTTGTATCTTTGTATCTTTGTATCTTTGTATCTTTGTATCTTTGTATCTTTGTATCTTTGTATCTTTGTATCTTTGTATCTTTGTATCTTTGCATCTTTGTATCTTTGTATCTTTGTACCTTTGTATCTTTGTATCTTTGTATATTTGTATCTTTGTATCTTTGTATCTTTGTATCTTTGTATCTTTGTACCTTTGTATCTTTGTTTCTTTGTATCTTTGTATCTTTGTATCTTTGTATCTTTGTATTTTGGTTTCTTTGTATCCTTGTATTTTTGTGTCGTCGTATCTTTGTATCTTTGAAAAAATATTTGTCCAAGCAGTTTTTTAAAACTATTGTCGGAGTGTGACTTTTTTATTCGCTTACGTTTACTTTAACTTAGGAAATAGTTCAGATTTCTATAGTTTATTTTTGTGTTTAATTTTAAAAATCACGCATGTGCCAATACCTTTAAGGTTATTTATTGGGCATCCCGGTGAGCCTTCATCTTGAGCGGCAACCAGATAGGAGATGACGTGACGTGACGTGACAACAGTTAATATGTTTATGCCAATTGTTTTAAATTGCCAATCCTTTTTTGAAAATGGTTAATTTACAGTAAATAACATGTATAATCTATTTTTTTTTGTTTATTATATGATTACTAAAGGATATGAACTTATTTTCCTACGAGCTTGCGCAAAGTTGTACTTTGCGCATGCAAGTAGGTGCGCTGCACTGAGTGAGAAAAAAATAAAACTACCCTAAAATATTATGGGTAAGGAAGATTTATATATATTTTTGTAGTTATAGACTAGTTTATGCAACATACAAGGCAGTTGCAAGTTTTGGTGTATTCTCTTTTGTATAAGTAATTTGAATATTTCAGTTAAAACAAAAAATAATAATAACTCCATATAATAATAATAAGTAAAGGCAACGAAAAGGCATTCGTAGACTTTAATAAATAATATTAATTTTTTTCTTAAAGCAACAATATAATAGTTTTTATTTTTGTTGTTATCTGAAACTCATAGAAAAAATATTGTTTCTAACGCATGCGTCACTTTTCTGCTTTTGACTGCTTGCCCGAACTCGCGTCGTTGCTTCAACGGAAGTCGAATACAGAAAAATATCACTTTGCCTAATTGTTAGGAAAATAACTATTTTTAAGTTTTGTGTTTTATGAGTCCAAACCTCTTGCATTCCAATAAAAAACAATTCTTAAATCAAAAATGGTTATATACTTTAAATATGATGCAAACATAATGGCATTAAGTTCATTAAAAAACTTGTAAAATACTTTTACGTCCTTTAAATAAACAATGTAAATGTAAAAATACAAAAATAAAGTAAGTGGTAGAGCTTTTTTATACTTATTTAATAACCATTTTTAACTAAAATATACCACGATTCTAAAAATTTACAATTGTAGAAAAAACGGACAATAGATATTCCAAATTAATATTGCTGCTTTGTAAAACTACAGCTTCGAGATCATAATACAAGCAACCCGAAGCGGCAGTAATTTATTGAATCCGATATTAAATGAATGGAATGCCTAAAGAATTTGCGGAATTTTGTCGTAATACCATTAGAGCTATATAATATACTGGATTGCTTCTCGCAACTTTTGTGTGCGGATCTGTGATACTACTAATTAGGCAAACTATGAACAGGAATTTCAATGTTTTTGAAGTAAGAGAATATTAGAAAATAAATAATGCTTAAGGATAGAGTTTAAGTGTTGCTTTTTAAAATCTGATAATATACTTATTTAAAGGGTAATATTACAGAAAAAATAGTATGTCGAACTACTTTAAAGAAAGAACAAATGTTATTAAATAAAATTAAAATCGTTTATTTATTTTTGGTTGATTATAATATCTACCAAAAATAACATAAATACCTTAGGTTCTGTATGTTTTGTTTGTTACCTTAAAAAAAATCTTTCCATAGAGAAAAAATTGTTTAAAATAAAAGTTTTTTGACCAAATTAGGCAAAAAAGATGGTTTAAGAAAGGATTTTTTTTAATTTCTTTGTAATTTAGGATTATCTATCCAGAACTAAGACAAGACAAGACAAGACAAGACGAGACAAGACGAGACAAGACGAGACAAGACGAGACAAGACGAGACAAGACGAGACAAGACGATACAAGACGAGACAAGACGAGACAAGGTCAGACAAGGTCAGACAAGACAAGACAAGACAAGACAAGACAAGACAAGACAAGACAAGACAAGACAAGACAAGGTGAGACAAGACAGGACAAGACAAGACAAGACAAGGCAAGACAAGAAAAGACACGACGAGACGAGACGAGACGAGACGAGACAAGACAAGACGAGACAAGACGAGACAAGACAGTGCTTACAATGGTTACCAGTTTCGGAATATTTTAAATTTTGTGTTTTGGTGTTCGTATTTAAAATTAAACTGGGTAATGCTCCTTTCTATCTGGTCAATAGATTGACTTATAATCGTGACATACATTCCTATAGTACAAGACAATAAAATAATTTTTTTATTGCACCGAAAAATAAAAACATGTGCCAAAATTCCCTTTTTTTCAAAGGTTTGGATACATTTAATAAGTTGCCTCAGGATTTGAAAAATGTCAATACACTTGCAACTTTTAAAGCACAACTTAAAACATACCTTCTTAAAGAGTGCAACATTTTGTAATATGTATATTAGCTGCTTGTCTTGTTTTTGTTTGTTTTTTTTTTGTTTTGAGATTTGCTTTGCTGACCCCAAATTATTTTTTTTTGTGTATTTTTATTGTATATTATAAATTTATTTATGTTTTAGTATTTTTATGTATTTTTGACTTTTTTATGTATTTTTATAATATGACGTATTTTTAGACTATTATGCTTTTGTTAGTTGTTATTTTTTAATTTTTATTTATTACGTTTGTGACATACATTTTTGAATGGTTTGTGTGTGGCTGTGACTACCAATTTCTTTAGTTTTAATAGCTCTAAGCATGTATTGTAATTCATTTTAACTATATTCTGTTTGCCTATGTAAATTATTGATTAGCTGAAATATTTGCTAAATAAAAAATTTAATATTAATAATAATAAACAAGACGAGACAAGACGAGACAAGACGAGACAGGACGAGACAAGACGAGACAAGACGAGACAAGACGAGACAAGACGAGACAAGACGAGACAAGACGAGACAAGACGAGACAAGACGAGACAAGACGAGACAAGACGAGACAAGACGAGACAAGACGAGACAAGACGAGGCAAGACGAGGCAAGACGAGACAAGACGAGACAAGACGAGACAAGACGAGACAAGACGAGACAAGACGAGACAAGACGAGACGGGACGAGACGAGACGAGACGAGACGAGACATGACGAGACAAGACGAGACAAGACGAAACGAGACTAGACGAGTCGAGAGGAGACAAGACGAGACGAGACGAGACGAGACAAGAGGAGACAAGACGAGACAAGACGAGACAAGACTAGACAAGATGCGACAAGACGCGACAAAACGAGATAAGACGAGACAAGATGAGACAAAACGGGACAAGACGAGATAAGACGGGGCAAGACGAGACAAGACGAGACATTGCGATACGAGACCAGACGAGACGAGACGAGACGAGACGAGACGAGACAAGACGAGACAAGACGAGACAAGACGAGACAAGACGAGACAAGACGAGACAAGACGAGACAAGACGAGACAAGACGAGACAAGACGAGACAAGACGAGACAAGACGAGACAAGACGAGACAATTAGAGACAAGACGAGACAAGACGGGACAAGACGGGACAAGACGGTACAAGACGGGACAAGACGGGACAAGACGGGACAAGACGGGACAAGACGAGACAGGACAAGACAAGACAAGACAAGACGATACAAGACAATACGAACCAGACGAGACCAGACGAGACGAGACGAGGCAAGACGATAAAAGACGAGAAAAGACGAGACGAGACGAGACGAGACGAGATAAGACGACACAAGACCAGACAAGATGAGACCAGACGAGACAAGATGAGACAAGATGAAGCAGGACGAGACAAAAAAAAGTAAACATTAATAAAATAATATTGCATGTCAAAATTAACATGTTTTAAAAATATTATATTTGTTGAGAAATACCTCCATTAATGCTTGACCCAAAATATTAATGTCAGTGTTTAAAAACACTCTTATTCTGAGCTTAAATTAAGCCAAAGATAAAGTCATCGACTTGTAAAAGTATGTTCGTAAGATTTTGAGTATGTGTGTTTTATCAAGCGAAAAATTCGTTTCGTCTTTTAAAGGGTATCTTAATACCTGCTGCTTTCTAAATCAATTTTTTTATCAGCAGATTTTAAAGTTTTACAAAGGTTTCTTTCGGTTTTTTTATCAAGAAGTCTTAAGGTATATAAAAAAGACAGTATAAAAATAGGTAGAGTTAGGAAAATAAATTTTATTAAAGGAGGTCTTGTTTATGTCAGTTATTGATTAAAGGTCAAAGAAAATTAAATAAATTGTTAGACAAATTAGGAAAGCCAATGTAAATTTAAACTTGATTAAGGCAGGTAGAATATCTGACAAATAAAATACTTAGTCGTAGCACAAGTTTTGATTAATACTAACTTAATTTTGAACCGAAATCAAATAAATAATCGACGATAGAAGTTAAATGTTAACGAAATGTTTTTGGTCTTATATAGCAATGCCCTTTTTATAAAAAAAATAATAAATAAAAAAACACTTATAGTGCTACAAGTTACCAGATAATAATAAAAAAATAGTGTTTAAAAACCTTTTAATATATGCAAATATAGGGGATATATTTTTATACTCTCAATGCTTAATTTTTATAATAAAAATAAATTTAACTCCTTAGTATCTAAAAGTTTTAAATTTTAGGTAAAATATGGTTTAAGTAATTACTGTTTACCCAAAAACCACTAAAGCAGTAAAATTAGTATATTAATGGCACTTTTATATTAGATCTTGCAAATTAAATTCTTTTTCTTAGACATTTTTGATGAAACGCTCCTATTAAGTATTTTATATAAATTTAATAATTAGAACTAACTAACTTACAGTAGGTATTTTTGTTAGAAATTTTTTCAGAATAAACATTAAAAAAAATCCTTTGTTAAAATAATATTGCAAGTTAAAATTGCCAATCTTTAAAAATATAAAACTTTTTAAAACTAGGTTTGTTGAACTTCATTACGCCTGTCACTAATAGAAAGCCTTGTGACATTTGCCAAAAGTATTCTGAATGATCTTTTTAACTAAGCAACTCCATTATATTTCGAAGAATTTTTCAGGAGGGGTCAATTGATTTTGCTTAAACTCGAGAATCTTGAAGTACATTATAAAATATTTCCAAAAACCAAATTTCAGTTCTCTAAGTGCCATAACTACTTAATGGCCTAAAATTCACTATTTTCAGCCTATTATCAAAAATTTGATTTTTAAAAGCTTTAAGAAGGAATTGAACTGTTTATACTAGGTTTTATTTATAACATCCTCTAGTTTGTATAAAAAAATATTTTGGTCTCCTAAACCATTTAACTTTTTTAAGCTGGTTTACTGACATATCAATTCCTAAATAATTTTAATTTTTGTATTAAGTCAATTATCAGTAGAAATATGTAACTTAAATTCATTTTATTATGGCATAAGTTTAGTATGTTTTTTTTTTGTTTTCTCTTTTAACACAAACAAAAAAACATAACCAGAACTGTTTCACAAAATTAAGTTTAATACTAAATTTGGTTGTTTAATTTGTTAAATTGGTTTTGTTAAAACAGTTTTAAGCTTTTTTTGCGTATTTGATTTAACCGACTTGCCACAGTCGGTACCCACATTAAGGAAAATTTTAATTTAATCTTGGACAAATTTAATTATAATGTTTTATTGGAATTGTATATATAATGCCTTAGAATGATCTGTTAACTACATGTTACACTATTTTTAAAATTATTACTTTTTCCTTCTTATTTATTTTATTTATTGGTAAAATTTCGTTTCATTGTTATTAAATGTATAACACTTTTTTAATTTTATGCTGCACAAAACTGATCAGAACAAATATTTTTTTAGTATATATTATTGTATTGTATTTAATTTACTTGATCTTAAAATTAACCTCCATTAAAAATTTTATAATTTACTCAGACTGATAAGTTTTAATTTTTTTAATCGCATAATATGATTTTGTATGAAAAAGTTTCCTGCATTTGCATTAGGCTTGGAGCGCAAGATCTAACGTACTGTTATTGTCGTTGTTTTAGTGTGAAGCAACTTTAAGATAAAATATAAAGAAATTGTGTTGACGCAAAAGATGTCAAAAAACTGGTTCAAAAAAATTCAAGGCTTTTTATAATTGCTGTAGCTGGCACTATAATGTGTTTTTGCCAATAATTAATGTCATTCTCAAAAGTAACACTCATACAGCATGTCTTAAACGTAAATTCTGAACTTGACCGAGTTTTTGACATTAAGCTAAACATGCACATAAGTTTTTAAAAACTAAGTAAAATAAAAAGTTAAACGCAGTTTTTATGCAAAAAAGGTAGCCCAAATTTTACCACGATTTAGTTACTTACGTTTAAATAATAAATAGTTCTAAACACAGAAAAACTAACAGAAGTTTTTAAAAGTGTCTATTCTTTTCGAGATTTCAAACAAAAAAATATTTATACACACATTAAATAAATGTTTTTTTAGGTTTTATTTTTGTTGCATCTCTGAGTCGTATAATATTATTTTTTAATTTTTAATTACTGCTTCTAATAATATTTTCAAATTTAAATTAACATGTTTTTTACATTAAAATAAAAATGTATTGAATACAAAAAACTAAGTTGTGAACTCACAGTACAAAATTATTTAAAACACAGGTTTGCAATAAATCGATAGACACCACTTTTGTGAACTCTCAATTTGCATGAATAAATAAAATATCCATTTACCTAAGTGACATTCTAGTCAGCTTGTATTGAATTTTGGTTGGGTTTTCTAATATTTAATATATGAAAAGTTACAGAAATGATTCTTAGAAAAATATTAAGTTTTGTATGTTCAAGTACATTAAGACTTATTAAAGTTTTGTAATTATGTTAAAACCAGTGGCCACTTAATTTAAAAATTTGTAATATTTTATTAGTTATCAGTTGGTTTGTTTTATCTGTACTGGTATTAATTTGCTTCTTGTTTATTTTCAGGCAGTTTTGTTTTTCTTTTATGTTTTTAAACTTCTTTTTGATGAATAATTGTTTTTTGTTTGCGCCTTTCTTATCCTGTTTTCATATTTTTTCTTAGTTCTTATTAACTTTTTAATTTTCTGATTTAAATCACTTTGTTTGTTTTTTATTTTATGCATTGGTACTATTTGCTTTATTAGCATACTAAGTTGTTTTAACATGACTGGTACTTATCGTTTGGTCTAAAAAAAGCATTTTTTTCCATATGTACTCTTTTTGTGCATCAAATATTTTAATTTTTGATGTTATTTTGATAAATAGGTAAAACATACTAAATTATTTCAATTAGTCTGTAAAGTTTTTAAAAATGTCATAATAAAATTAATATTAACATTTTTATTAAATTAAAGTAATTGCTAACATCTCGATTTTGTATTGTCTTTCCACTTAACAATTTTAATAAGTAGTAAGGTAAAAATGAAAAGAAAGTTTTATTCTTTACTTTGTTAGCTATGGCCAATGACAGAGAACATCATAATTCGCTACATTTTTAGCACAATATATTTTTTTTTGGAAAAATAAAATTGCAAAGGCAATTAATATATTTATTATTAACCATAACTTAATAACCTAATTATTTGGTAATTTTAAATTTTTGATACCCAGATTCAGTTTTTGATATTTATTAGTTGAATATTAGATTGCTTTTAGGTAAATTTTTAGTTATCTTTAAATAGATAAACACAAAATTTGGCTTTTACGGCCAAAAGAAGCACGTATCGCGACTTTTAAGGTTATTTAATATAGATACGTAAAAGTACACGTGTTAACAAATACAAAAACATTGCGACTGAATGCCTAGACGGGAGGGTTTAAAGCATCCTGATTGCAGACCTAATAACCAAAATTCTTTACCACGAATAGATCTTAAATTATAAAATGCTACAATCATTTGTATTTTATACGTATTTACGTTATTTTTAGCCCTTTGTAGTTGAGGTGACATCCCTAGACATCCCCATGCGGTGTGCTGAGATTGTGGATAACTACCGGAAAACGTTAATTTGGCAACATCAAAAAGAATACTTGATAAAAAAAGTTTTTACAATGTAACATGCATTTTTACATGCTCGTTACACTTTTAAAGTTCAGGTTATTGTTTAATAGTTTACCTTTATGTCTAAGAAAATTATATTTCTTCATTTTTTACTTTGAATTTTAAACTGATTAACCGCAATAACGACGCCATTATAATTTTTCGCTAATACTGCTTAAGTGATGGGATTAGGTTAAATTGTTACTATTTTATTAAATTTTGGTACTATTTTGCAAGAGGTTTTAACATATAGTAATTTACAGTCATGTTGGGTGTTTTCTATAAACATGTTAGTTGGTCCAGTGAATTGGGGAGTAATTTCCCATACATTTCTTTTTTTATATATCTGTGGTTTATTAATGGTAAAGTGACCCTACTTTTTTGACCGATTTACCCAATAGAAAAGGACGGTCTAAGCTGTCAATTGAGCGAAAATATTTTTTTTTATAATAATTGCTTAACAAAACTAAAAGTCCTCCTAGTGCCTGTTCTTGAGTGATCGAATGCATCTGTCTATGCGATAGTAATTTTTAATTTTTGAAAGAAGTGGTGACTTTAAGAGTCAAAGTCATTCACATACATCTGCTAGTGGCACCGGTGACAAAAAATCCGTTTTTTTTTTGTCACGTATTCTATCAGCAAATCCTCTGCTGCAAGACCACGACTCCGATATTTAATATTGAAGCTTGGCCAATGGCCAGTATATCTTGGTAATAATTCGTATGATAAAGGGCAACTTATCTTGTTAGGTAAATTAGCTGAGTCAGCGATTACTGCAATTTTCCTTGCTTATTTTTTAGATAAAAATTTTTGAAAATTCTAGATATGTAAGTGGGTAAAGAGGGAAACGACGATGTTGGGGGTAGCCGCGCATGTATGGTCAAAATAACACGGCATACAGTGGTCGAAAGCAAAAATTGTTTATAAAGAAATTTACTAAAAGAAAAGATAATATAAAAGGCTTGAATAATTCTAAACATGCATAATGTACTTAGAAAGCCTAGTATCGTTAACCAACTAATAGTATATAAGTGGTTGCTGGGTGGATGCTCCTTATTATCATACAGAAAACATATTATCATAAAAATAATAATTATATTCCTTTTAACAAGGTTAGTAATGCCAGACGCGTCCCATCTATCGACCATCCGATTATATAAAAGCGACTTTTAAAATGCTTTAGGGAAATACGGTAGTAGAAGTTCGAACCTTTAGATTCATATATTAAATTATTTAATCAGCCAAAGTGGCAACAAAATTGCAATATTTTAAAATTGATTTTGATAAAAATGTTATTAAAACCTTATTTTATTCTTGTAAAAATATAAAAAAATAAACTAAATTAAAATTTAAAATTAACATATTTCCATTTAAATTTTGAATAGAAAAAGAACTTTGTTTTGCAACGAATTTATATTCCAAATTGTTGTTTTACAAAACAATTTCTATTTGGCTTTAGAATTATTTGGAATGTTTGTGTTTACTAACAGGAAATAAGGGACACTTTATATAATAATATACAGTCTGTCTAAATTGTCTGGAATATTCCAAACCAACTTCAGGTAGGCCTGATATTCTTGGGCTTAAACTTACCTTTAGATCTTTTACTAAATTCATCTGCTGTGTATACCGGTCCCCACCTGAAAATTCCCACACCGAGTTTTTGGACTTTCTTTCATAAAAGATTAACTCAATTATTTCTCAGTTTTCATCGGCCAAAGTAATCGTCTTCGAAAATTTTAATTTTCACAATAAGGACTGGTTAGGTTCTACAAAAACTGACACACAAGGCCAAACAGCAGAAAACTTTGCAATCGGTAACTCGCTAACCAATCTAATTATGGAACCTACCTACTTCCTAGGGTTTCCTCTCATAATTCTAACCCCATGGATCTCTTTCTTACTTCTAACCCTGAACTTTACCAAGCATCAGTAACTGCTCATCTTGGTCGCTGAAATCATAGCTTGAAAACTGTATCATCCATTAGGCATCTAAGGCAAGTAAATGTATTCCTCCACGCACTGTCTGGCATTACAATTTGGCCGACTGGGATAGTCTAAGAGATTTCCTTGCCTCCCACTTTTGGGATTCTACCTGCATTTTTACTCACCATCCCTCCAAAATTTGCAAACAAATTACCGAAATAATTTAACTGGGCATTAAAACCTATATTCCTTATACCAAAAGAACACCAAACCTCTAATCCCACACCGTGGTTTTAAAAATCATGTGATAAAGCCAGGCTCACAAAAGTTTCTTCAAAACCCTAGTCCCGAAAACTGATAGCTAGCATTTATAAATGAAATCAGTATAATCAAACTAATTCAGAAGCCAAAGACCGTTTTAATAATCGGATAAAAGATAAATTCCTCTCTTGCTCGAATGGTAGTAAAATCCGTCTGATTCCTTCGTTTTTGGCCAAAACTCTTGCCTAACAAATTGCTGCCAACTCTACCCTCGATCCTACTGTTAACTTTTGTCTTCCAAAAGTTGCCCCGGTTTCCCATAAAAACTTCCGATATAATTTTTAAAGTCTAAATGATTAACCCTTGCTTTTTTCTCTTAAAAAAAGACGTCTGGGCTGGGTGGCATACCAGCAAACGTTTTGAAAAAATGTGGTTCTGTGCTTGCACCCATCTTAACTCGCCTCTTTCGAATCTCTTATAACTCGGGCATTTTTTCGGAGAGCTGAAAGGCTGCACGAGTGCAACCTGTCCCCAAGAAAGGATGCAAAACTCTCCTTTCTAACTATGGACCTATATCTCTTTCTGCTGTTGTTTGTAAATTAATGGAAAAAATATTAGTATCCTAATCTTAAGGTACTTGGAAAAACACAAAATTCATTCAGCTTTCATTTTTTCACCTTTTACCAAATTAATGCTGGGGTACCCCAAGGTTCAATACTGGCACCAACACTATTTCTTCTTCACATCAACAATTTCTTTCTTCCACAATCAATCCTATTGATATTTTTGCTGACGATAGTACCCTTGACTCTAATATTCTAATTCTTATGCCAACTTGTAAGTCTGATTTGGAAAACCAGCGCAGGTCAATGTAGGTATCTCTTTCACTAGACCTTAAATTATTCTCGGAATGGGGCGCCAAAAATCTTGTTTATTTAAATGCCTCCAAAACACAATCATCTTCGCTATTGGAAAAAAATCTGCCAATGCTCATTAGTTATATATATGTTCTGCAGAACAATTACATAAGTTCTGCAGAACAAAGAATAAGTTTAATCTTGTAGGTGTTACTTTCAAAAATAGCCTTAACTGGCATGACCACATTACTTCCATAGCCTCAGCAGCTTTAAAAGAACTTGGATTTCTTTTTCGAGCCAGAAAGTATTTCTCCCCTTCTTATCTGAATACTCTGTATGTACCTCAGATCACCCTCTTTAGAATATTGTTCTTATGTCTGGAATTGGCATCTCCTACAACACTTACGGCCGAGTGATGATCGCGTTGTTAAATTTAGCAATGGACTTAGCAATTGTTAAAAGGTAACAACGGTTTAGAATGTTTAACAAAACGTCATTGTCAGTCTTATTCAATGATTTTAGTAGGCAACCTGTCAATATCTGACATTTTGTTAAACATTCTAAACCATTGTTAACTTTTAACAATTGCTAAGTCCATTGCTAAATTTAACAACGCGATCATCACTCGGTCGTTAGTATTATTGACCTCATTCAAAGAAGAGCTGTTTGTCGTTATAATGAATCCCACACTTACAGACAAGCTTCCTTTCCTTTCCCACCGATAAATTGTTGGGAATCTGTCCCTCTTTTATAGGTATTTTTACGGTTTTTGCTTCAAAGAGTTGGTCAGTATAATTCCTCCTTTGGCAGCTCCCAATAGACAGCAATCACATGTAAATTTGCCCAAATTTTATGTTTTTCCCCTTATAAACTCTTTTTCTTTACCGGACACTTCAGACACCCACGGTACGTTAGTACTTAGGCCTCTGCCTTTGTGAACTGTCCCAGGATAAAAAAGAAAAAAGAACCGCACAAAATTTTTCAACGAAAACTACACACCTCTTACTTTAAGCCCGCTAGACAATTTTATTTTAAAAGTTAATCATAGCAAACTTTAAATTGTTAGGATTTTTGCTTCTCCTGCCCAGGTAAGCGAACAAAATTAATATGTGGATTTTTTCTAGCAGTTCGGGTCAAATTTTTTAAAATAAATTTTAGGTGTAGGTTCTTTTTACGAATTCCCTGCATCCTTTAATTATTGTCAAGAAATTTTTTCTTAATCACACATTTTTTCTAACAAATTTTCCATTATCTGCGACCTGGAAAAATTTTCAAAAAATTCCAGAAATAATTTAAGCACTAGGGCGACTATAAGTAAAAATTTACCTGTCAACATTATTTTAAAAAAATAAATAAACAAATATAATTCCGTGCTTGAAAGTGTATCAGAACGGTCAAAAATATGATAAACTTTGTTACTTTAAATGGAATTCTAAGTACATTTGTAGCAAAAATAAAATAATTTTATTTAACCAATTTCAGTGGTATATGATTTAACATGTTTATCTGTTAAAATGACAGAATTATATCAATTTAATTTTTTTTAAATTAGCAGTAATTTGTATAAAGTATTTATACTTTTTTTAATGCAAAACTAAATTCAAATGTGTCTTATGTCACAGAAAAAAAAACACACACACAAAGACATTTTCTTTTGTACTTTCTACAGGGTGCATCTGGCTGATATCTCTTCGTTGGATACCAATGTCTGTAATTGTGTCTGTTGACCTTACCATTGGGCATAAGGGTACCTTTAAAAAAAATATATATTATGGAAAAAAATTAGAATAAGCATTGCACCTCACCATAAGAATTTAATAAACTTCAGTTTGCCTATCAAAATATTTCTCAGTAATTTTCTAAAAAGGGATGAACCTTAAAAAATAAATCTTTTTACATTTAAATTAATTCTTAATTAATTGCTAATCTACATTATGGTCTAGGATAAAATAACGAAGCGATTAATTGAAATTTTTAAGATAAATGTCTATTGCCGTATCACCATACGTAGCTGTTATGGGTTTGCCTCACCTGAGTTTTTTTTTTCACGGTTTACTTTTACTTAAATTTTTTTACCAGTGACTTACACAAAACGGGGTTATTAAGAGCAGATAAGAATAGGTATGAATAAATAATTTACATACTTTATTTTTTTTTACCACTTGTAGTACCCGTATTCATTAGAATTTTAAGTTTATCTTTTTTAGCTAAGGCCACCATCCTAATTACAAAGTTTCAGCACTTGTATATTAAAATTTAACAAATCCTACTTAGCAAATTACCTAAATAGACACATATGACACCCATTTTTTTTGCAGAAAATAATTATAAATACTTCATAGAAATTACTACCTATTTATTTTTTTTAAATTAATACGTAATAATTTAAAATGTAGTGGCTGTATGCATTCCTGTGCAAAGCCAACCAAACCAAAAAAAAAATAAATACGTAATAATTATTTTGACAGATAAACCCATACACCACTAAAATTAGCTTAAGAAGGTCAATTAATATGTAACATCGTAAAAATATAATTAATTGGTCATTTAAAATAACTAAGTTAAAAATATGTTTGACTGTACTCTCTGACCGTAAAACAAAAATGTTCATAAAACGTTGTTAAGAGCACAAAAAAATGATAAAATTATGTTTTTAAAAAGAAGAGCAAACTTTTTATACTAATTATTTTTCTTCCAGTTATTAAGTTATAATTAGGGATAAAATAAGTTATAAACTGTTTTGTTCATATCTTAAAAAGTTGGCAACAACGTAAACAAATATTTAAGAGCTTCTATAAAGCTACTCTAACTCTGATTTAAGTGGACTTGCACTAGTTATATGAAATATATTACTATTTATTGCGATTCTTTGATTTCCTAATTATTGACCCATTTTGAAAATAATAGCTTTGGTAGATATTGATTATGAAAAAATTATATAAGCACTGCTTAGTAAAAAATAAAATGCAAATAACTTAATAAAAATAGAATATTTTTTAACATCACACATTTTATATCGTGCATTGTATGATATTAAAGCTAATGCTGACAATTACAAAAATATATATGCAGTAACATAAAATTTAAAATAAAATATATACAGGGTGTCTTAGAATATATTATGGGCAATATCTTGGAATCCAATAGAAAACCCAAAATATTATACAATTTTCATAAACTTTTTTCCTACGAGCCTTCCTTTAGAGATACAGGTACATAATGGATGACCCTGATATCTTTCCCCAATAATTTAATATTTTTTTAAATATGAATGATATATATTTATATATATAATATATATATAAAAATATATATATATATATATATATATATATATATAAAATATATATATATATATATATATATATATATATATATATATATATATATATATATATATATATATATATATATATATATATATATATATATATATATATATATATATATAAATATATATCATCATATTTAAAAATATTAATATTAGGTAGAGAAACGATATCAGGGTCATCCATTATTTACTGTATCTCTGTAAGGAAGGCTCGTAGGAAAAAGTTTATGAAAAATTGTCATAATATTTTTGGGTTTTCTATTGGATTCCAAGATATTGCCCATAATATATTCTAAGACACCCTGTATATATTTTATTTTAAATTTTATGTTACTGCATATATATTTTTGTATTGTCGCATTAGCTTTAATATCATACAATGCACGATATAAATGTGTGATGTTAAAAAATATTCTATTTTTATTAAGTTATTTACATTTTATTTTTTACTAAGCAGTGCTTATATAATTTTTTACATAATCAATATCTACCAAAGCTATTATTTTCAAAATGGGTCAATAATTAGGAAATCAAAGAATCGCAATAAATAGTAATATATTTCATATAACTAGTGCAAGTCCACTTAAATCAGAGTTAGAGTAGCTTTATAGAAGCTCTTAAATATTTGTTTACGTTGTTGCCAACTTTTTAAGATATGAACAAAACAGTTTATAACTTATTTTATCCCTAATTATAACTTAATAACTGGAAGAAAAATAATTAGTATAAAAAGTTTGCTCTTCTTTTTAAAAACATAATTTTATCATATTTTTGTGCTCTTAACAACGTTTTATGAACATTTTTGTTTTACGGTCAGAGAGTACAGTCAAAGATATTTTTAACTTAGTTATTTTAAATGACCAATTAATTATATTTTTACGATGTTACATATTAAGTGATCTTCTTAAGCTCATTTTAGTGGTGTATGGGTTTATCTGTCAAAATAATTATTACGTAATTATTTTTTTTTGGTTTGGTTGGCTTTGCAGAGGAATGCATACAGCCACTACATTTTAAATTATTACGTATTAATTTAAAAAAAAATAAATAGGTAGTAATTTCTATGAAGTATTTATAATTATTTTCTGCAAAAAAAATGGGTGTCATATGTGTCTATTTAGGTAATTTGCTAAGTAGGATTTGTTAAATTTTAATATACAAGAGCTGAAACTTTGTAATTAGGATGGTGGCCTTAGCTAAAAAAGAAAAACTTAAAATTCTAATGAATACGGGTACTACAAGTGGTAAAAAAAAATAAAGTATGTAAATTATTTATTCATACCTATTCTTATCTGCTCTTAATATCCCCGTTTTGTGTAAGTCACTGGTAAAAAAATTTAAGTAAAAGTAAACCGTGAAAAAAAACTCAGGTGAGGCAAACCCATAACAGCTACGTATGGTGATACGGCAATAGACATTTATCTTAAAAATTTCAATTAATCGCTTCGTTATTTTATCCTAGACCATAATGTAGATTAGCAATTAATTAAGAATTAATTTAAATGTAAAAAGATTTATTTTTTTAAGGTTCACCCTTTTTAGAAAATTACTGAGAAATATTTTGATTTCTTATGGTGAGGTGCAATGCTTATTCTAATTTTTTTCCATAATATATATTTTTTTTTAAAGGTACCCTTATGCCCAATGGTAATGTCAACAGACACAATTACAGACATTGGTATCCAATACGAAGAGATATCAGCCAGATGCACCCTGTAGAAAGTACAAAAGAAAATGTCTTTGTGTGTGTGTTTTTTTTTCTGTGACATAAGACACATTTGAATTTAGTTTTGCATTAAAAAAAGTATAAATACTTTATACAAATTACTACTAATTTAAAAAAAAATTAAATTGATATAATTCTGTCATTTTAACAGATAAACATGTTAATTCATATACCACTGAAATTGGTTAAATAAAATTATTTTATTTTTTCTACAAATGTACTTAGAATTCCATTTAAAGTAACAAAATTTATCATATTTTTGACCGTTCTGATACACTTTCAAGCACGGAATTATATTTGTTTATTTATTTTTTTAAAATAATGTTGACAGGTAAATTTTTACTTATAGTCGCCCTAGTGCTTAAATTATTTCTGGAATTTTTTGAAAATTTTTCCAGGTCGCAGATAATGAAAAATTTGTTAGAAAAAATGTGTGATTAAGAAAAAATTTCTTGACAATAATTAAAGGATGCAGGAATTCGTAAAAAGAACCTACACCTAAAATTTATTTTAAAAAATTTGACCCGAACTGCTAGAAAAAATCCACATATTAATTTTGTTCGCTTACCTGGGCAGGAGAAGCAAAAATCCTAACAATTTAAAGTTTGCTATGATTAACTTTTAAAATAAAATTGTCTAGCGGGCTTAAAGTAAGAGGTGTGTAGTTTTCGTTGAAAAATTTTGTGCGGTTCTTTTTTCTTTTTTATCCTGGGACAGTTCACAAAGGCAGAGGCCTAAGTACTAACGTACCGTGGGTGTCTGAAGTGTGGTAAGAGAGAGTTTATTCACACGAGACTTAAATATTTGAATATTTTGCGAATAGCAGGTTCCATAATTTGGACACTGCGGGGATGAAGGAACGATCACAGTAGGAAGTTCGAGGCCTCTCAAGTTGGACTGTATAAGGATACATAAAAGTGGCACTACGTGTTGCTCTATTGGGAGCTGCCAAAGGAGGAATTATACTGACCAACTCTTTGAAGCAAAAACCGTAAAAATACCTATAAAAGAGGGACAGATTCCCAACAATTTATCGGTGGGAAAGGAAAGGAAGCTTGTCTGTAAGTGTGGGATCATTATAACGACAAACAGCTCTTCTTGAATGAGGTCAAATATTAGCCAGTGATGATCGCGTTTTAGTTTAGCATGACTTAGCAATTGTTAAAGTTAACAATGGTTTAGAATGTTTAACAAAATGTCAGATATTGACAGGTTGCCTACTAAAATCATTGAATAAGATCTGACAATGACGTTTTGTTAAACATTCTAAACCGTTGTTACCTTTTAACAATTGCTAAGTCCATTGCTAAATTTAACAACGCGATCATCACTCGGCCGTAAGTGTTGTAGGAGATGCCATTTCCAGACATAAGAACAATATTCTAAAGAGGGTGATCTGAGGTACATATAGAGTATTCAGATAAGAAGAGGAGAAATACTTTCTGGCTCGAAAAAGAAATCCAAGTTCTTTTAAAGCTGCTGAGGCTATGGAAGTAATGTGGTCATGCCAGTTAAGGCTATTTTTGAAAGTAACACCTACAAGATTAAACTTATTCTTTGTTCTGCAGAACTTATGTAACTGTTCTGCAGAACATATATATAACTAATGAGCATTGGCAGATTTTTTTCCAATAGAAGATGATTGTGTTTTGGAGGCATTTAAATAAACAAGATTTTTGGCGCCCCATTCCGAGAATAATTTAAGGTTATGGAGATACCTACATTGACCTGGCTGGTTTTCCAAATCAGCTTACAAGTTGGATAAGAATTAGAATATTAGGAGGGACATCGTCAGCAAAAATAAATAGGATTGATTTGGAAGAAAGAAAATTGTTAGTGAAGAAGAAATAGGTTGGTGTATTGAACCTTGGGGAAAACCCCAGCATTAATTTTAAAATGAAAAAATGAAAGGAATGAATTTTTGTTTTTCCAAGACCTTGATTAATTAATATTTTTTCCATTAATTTACAAACAACAGCAGAAAGAGAATAGGTCCATAGTTGAAAGGAGAGTTTTGCATCCTTTCTTTGGGGACAGGTTGCACCCAGTTTCAGCCTGAAAAAATGGGTTATAAGATTCGAAAGAGGCGAGTTAAGATGGGAAGACAGAACCACATTTTTTCAAAACGTTTGCTGGTATGCCACCCAGCCCAGACGTCTTTTTTAAGAGAAAAAAGCCAGGGTTAATCATTTAGACTTTAAAAATTATATCGGAAGTTTTTATGGGAAACCGGGGCAACTTTTGGAAGACAAAAGTTAACAGTAGGATCGAGGGTAGAGTTGGCAGCAATTTGTTAGGCAAAGATTTTGGCAAAGGATCAGACGGATTTACTACCATTCGAGCAAGAGAGGAATTTATCTTTTATCCGATTATTAAAACGGTCTTTGGCTTCTGAATTAGTTTGATTATACTGATTTCATTTATAAATGCTAGCATATCAGTTTTCGGGACTAGGGTTTTGAAGAAACTTTTTGTGAGCCTGACTTTATCACATGATTTTTAAAACCACGGTGTGGGATTAGGAGGTTTGGTGTTCTTTTTGGTATAAGGAATATAGGTTTTAATGCCCAGTTAAATTATTTCGGTAATTTGTTTGCAAATTTTGGAGGGATGGTGAGTAAAAATGCAGGTAGAATCCCAAAAGTGGGAGGCAAGGAAATCTCTTAGACTATCCCAGTCGGCCAAATTGTAATGCCAGACAGTGCGTGGAGGAATACATTTACTTGTCTTAGATGCCTAATGGATGATACAGTTTTCAAGCTATGATTTCAGCGACCAAGATGAGCAGTTACTGATGCTTGGTAAAGTTCAGGGTTAGAAGTAAGAAAGAGATCCATGGGGTTAGAATTATGAGAGGAAACCCTAGGAAGTAGGTAGGTTCCATAATTAGATTGTTAGCGAGTTACCGATTGAAAGTTTTCTTGTTTGGCCTTGTGTGTCAGTTTTTGTAGAACCTAACCAGTCCTTATTGTGAAAATTAAAAATTTTCGAAGACGATTACTTTGGCCGATGAAAACTGAGAAATAATTGAGTTAATCTTTTATGAAAGAAAGTCCAAAAACTCGGTGTGGGAATTTTCAGGTGGGGACCGGTATACACAGCAGATGAATTTAGTAAAAGATCTAAAGGTAAGTTTAAGCCCAAGAATATCAGGCCTACCTGAAGTTGATTTGGAATATTCCAGACAATTTAGACAGACTGTATATTATTATATAAAGTGTCCCTTATTTCCTGTTAGTAAACACAAACATTCCAAATAATTCTAAAGCCAAATAGAAATTGTTTTGTAAAACAACAATTTGGAATATAAATTCGTTGCAAAACAAAGTTCTTTTTCTATTCAAAATTTAAATGGAAATATGTTAATTTTAAATTTTAATTTAGTTTATTTTTTTTATATTTTTACAAGAATAAAATAAGGTTTTAATAACATTTTATCAAAATCAATTTTAAAATATTGCAATTTGTTGCACTTTGGCTGATTAAATAATTTAATATATGAATCTAAAGGTTCGAACTTCTACTACCGTATTTCCCTAAAGCATTTTAAAAGTCGCTTTTATAATACAGTACAGGATAGATACGTATAGATGTATAGTTTCTGGTTCTGTGTAAAATTGTGTTTTAAGGCGGTCTAAATCGGTGTATTTTTATGGGATAAAAACTACAGCAAAGGTAAAATTTTAATTTACCAATAAATACCATTTTTGTTTTTGGAAATTTATGTCGTACCACTGAATTTCACATTATTAGGAGTATCATAATTTTACTTTTATTTGCCTCCAAGAGAACCTTTTTTTTTGTTTATTCGGGTCAAAATCGTCTGCACAAGTGTACTTATTTAGCTCAAGATTATGATAAGCCAAGAAAACTTATTGTATAGTCAGCTATTAGAATGTATTCGTAGTACTGCGGAGGAAACGCGTAATAGTATTTCTAACGCTACTAAGAAACATATCGAAGAGGGAAATAAGAAGATCTTTGATTTGCTACAAGATCAAAGTCGAAAAGTGCAATGTTTAGAGGCGAAATGTGAAAAAATTGAGATTAAACAATTGCAGTATGAGAGACATATTCGTCGCAATAATTTGATTGTTTTTGGGCTGAATTTTGGTTCTGATGATGGACACATTTTGCCATTCATATTAAATTTTTTTAAAGATCTTCTTGAAGTAGATATTGCGGAGGGTGATATAAACAATGTATACGTGTTGAAATCTAAGCAGGTAGAAAAACCAGCTCCTATTAAAATAGAATTAGTAAGTTGCATTAAAAAAGATTTAATTCTAAAAAACTGTAAGAAACTTAAAGGTAAAAACATCTTTGTCGCCCGGGGACCTTTGTTTTGAAGATCGTCAAATCGGAAGATTTTAGAAGCTCATCTCAAAGAAGCTAGAAGTAAAAATCTTTCAGCACGTATTACAAGAG
Organism: Listronotus oregonensis; assembly: GCA_019359885.1. Lineage (NCBI taxonomy): Eukaryota > Metazoa > Arthropoda > Insecta > Coleoptera > Curculionidae > Listronotus > Listronotus oregonensis. Next base: position 122,291 of record JAHBCN010000549.1, on the reverse strand, counting down.
GTAATAAGCTTATCATTAACGATGAGTTGTATAGGCCAATCAGTTGCGTGAAATGTCTCCTACGCATACTCTACCATCGGGTTGGAAACAAAGAGGTAATAGCCCACCTAAAGGACTTCCAGTCAGTTAGTGAACCCTCTACACCATGCCTTGATAAAGAAATTTTTTTCAAGTAACTGTGATGACACTTTTTCCCGGGAGTAATAGTTTCGGGGCTGTGGGAAAAAAAAGATTGAGAGGCTGGAGGCAGCAGCAGCAGTGTTCAATGTGCCCTCGGGTATTGAGGGTGAAAAACGTAAACGCCAAGATGGAACTGACCTAGATAAGTCGTTTATAAATTTCTGAGGTGTCTAAAAAGGCGAAAAGTACAATTTTCAACCTTAACTTAAGATCCAGTGCTAAAAAGTAGTGAGTGTCGTGAAAGTTTGTCCTCTTCCAAATGTAAGTGATCGGCATTCTTCTGTCCATTTTTTATGTTGTTTTTGGCTTTTCATGTTAAGTATTTTTACTGTATCAAACCCTACGATATTTTTGATTTTTTTTTAGAATATTTTTATATAATCACGTTATTTTCTTTGCTATCATTATTTTTTATATACATATGCAATTAATTTCAAATCAGTTGTTATTTGTCCCTCTTCGTGACAGACCATTTTGATTAATTAAATTTGTTTATGCGAAATATTGCCTTTCTCTATATAAACATATTGTTTTATTATTATTTTTTTTTAATTTACTTTTTTATGTTAACTATTGTCTAATGATGAAAATAAAATATGCCATCTTAATGGAGATCACTTTCCGCGCATTTTACTGAATTTCTAAACTTCACCAATACACATAATTTTGACATTATTACATTAAGTGAGACATGGCTTAATGATAATATTTTGTCCGCCGACATATGTATTAATGGTTTTACTCTTATAAGAAGGGATAGATCTAGGGGTACGTGGAGGGGGTGTTGCTAACATTCGAAATAATCTTAATTTTGTCAGGCTTGAAAATACCGAAGGTTTAGAAGATATTTGGATTGCCGTAAAATTGAGAAAGTCCTCTTTTGCTTTGGGATGTTTATATAAACCACCAGATATTAACTGCAATATGTTTTTAACCGAATTTGAGAACATTTTTAATAAATTATTTACCAAAAATACGATAGCGTGTTTTGTTTAGGGGATTTTAATATTAACCTGCTGGATTTTTCAGCGACTTCTAAAAGTCTAACAAATATTTTAAGTGGTGTTGGTCTTGACCAAATAGTAAATTTTCCGACTAGAGTAACGGCAACCAGCGCTTCAATTTTGGACTTAATTATAGTTCCCGAAAGTAGCAAAGTATTGAGTGTAGTAGTATACACCTACCTGGCATCTCTGACCATGAATTAGTCTTCGCTTTTATTGATTTTAACGAACTGGCATCCAGAACTGAGCCTACACTATATCGAGATATTAATGGCATTAATCAAAATCAATTGAATATGGACTTAAAATCTATCCCTTGGAAAAATATCTTTGATTGTAGTACTATTGATGATAAGGTAAATTTTCTTAATCAAAATTTGAATGTTTTGCTTGATATACATGCCCCTTTAAAAACTGCTTTAATACGGAAACAGCATAAGCCTTGGGTAACCGACATAATTAAGATTATGATTAAAGAACGTGACAAACGCTTCTCGAAATATAAAAGAACAAAATGTCCACAGCATTTCCAAGAATACAAAAACATGCGTAATTTTGTTAATAAATCTATTGAAAGAGAAAAAAAGGCTTATTTACAACATTATCTTTCCCAAGATAAAAAGTCTGTCTGGAAATCTTTAAATAAATTAAACATTTATGCTAAATCTAAAAATAAAGAGATACCAGTACATTTATCTGATGTTGATAGAATTAATGATTTTTTTTTTTCAATCACTTCCCACTTTTTTGAATGCTGACGTATCTGGATATTATAAGGCGAGGTAGCAGGTTTAAAAAACCAATTAAATTTTAGATTGATAAATGAGGTCAAGTCGGAAAAAGTTTGTATTCTATTAAGACTGGTGCAGTGGGGGTTGATGGATTAAATATTAAATTTATCTTAATGTGCTGCCCATTTTTATTGGAATACATATGCCATATAATTAATTTCTGCATTTTTTATTCAGTCTACCCCTCACAATGGAAATATGCGCATGTCGTACCTCTTCCTAAAGGTAATAATATAAATGAATTTAAAGATTTACGCCCAATAAGTATTCTTCCAATATTATCTAAGGTTATAGAAACTTTGATTAAAAATCAGTTGGTTACGCACTTGGTAGATAATAATATCATTAAGGACTCACAGTCAGCTTACCATAAATATCATAGTTGCGAAACAGCCTTGCTATCTGTAAGTGATCACATTTTTGGAGCTTTGATGCAGGAATGGCAACGGTTCTGGTGCTATTGGATTTTTCAAAGCATTCGATACCATTAGTCATTCTGCCCTTTTAAATATTTTAAAGTATATAGGTCTCTCCGATTCAGCAGTTTTATTTTTTAAAAACTACCTAAGTCAAAGAAAACAACGTGTCTGTTTAAATGGAAAATTGTCGAACCTAAAATTATTATCTTGTGGTGTACCTCAGGGTTCGATTTTGGGGCCAATTCTATTTTTAATATACACAGCATTTTTTCATAGGTTTATTTCTAACTGCTCCATTCAGATGTACGCAGACGATACTCAAATGTTCTTCTCATTTTATCCCTCTGAAGTGGTTAGAGCCTGTAGTATAATTAACAACGATTTAAATTCTATACACACTGTGTCCCAGAATCACTCTTTATCCCTTAATCCAGCCAAGAGTAAAGCTATGCTTTTTGTAGACCAAAAGACAAAGAAACTTTAAGTCGGATTATTCAAATTTCTGTCAATAATATACCACTTGAGTTTTGTCCAGTGCTAAAAAATCTGGGATTTTGGGATGGACATAGACTTAAGATTTAGCAAAACATGTCTCTGAATGTATTAAGAAATCTATTTTTAAATTAAAAAATGTTTATGGATCCAGACATGTATTAAATTTTAAGTTAAAGCGTTTGCTCTCTGATTCCCTTGTTTTGTCCACTTTTAATTATGGAGACATTGTTTATGGTCCTTGTTTAACTGCACTAGACTCTCAGCGGATACAAAAAATTCAAAATTTTTGCATACGGTTTATCTGTGGTATTCGCAGAAGAAATCCTGTAAGCCACAAATTAAAGGAGTTAAAATGGTTAAATATGAGCAGTAGACGGAAACTGCACTGTGCCACCTTTTACCACCGATTAATACAAACAAAAACGCCTTTTAATCTTTATAAGAAAATTACTTTAGAACGGATGTCCACAACATAAATATAAGACACAAGGGAAATATAACACCACCTCGACACAAAACAACCTTGTTTCGTAGAAGTTTTACCTATACCGTCTCGGCTATTTATAACTTGGTTCCTGTTAATTTTAAAATACTCCCGCAAAATCGATTTAAGTTAAAGATGAAAAATTATTTACTAGGTGAGCTTTAGCTCCTCTGCACTACGCATGCATGTATGTATGTATGTGTGTATGTGTAATTTATGTATATCTGTATAGATATATGTATGGATATATTTTTTTTTTTCTCTTTTTTGGCAGTTTTTTTTTTTTCTTTTGGCATTTTGTTTTTATTATTGCACCCAAGGTAGTGTTTTTTTTTTTTCTAATGGTGTATATGTATATATATATATATATTTTTTAATGTATATTGTTTTTTCCCTTAAGAATAACTATGTATATTTTTTGTATAACCCCATTTTTTTTTTCCTACTTATTAGAGTGTATCGCTTATATTTATATTATTATTATTATTATTATTATTATTTTTTTTGTTGAGTTTGCTGATGTACCCGCATGCATGTAATTTTTTTTTCTTTTATTTTAATTACTATGATTTTTTTTTCGGGTCTATCAGTTTGCTCGATCATCAGGTTAAGTGGAAGATCAACCCATACAAAAGTATGCGATGAACTTCGCCATTTCAAAGGTTGCTTAGAATATTATCTTTTTTTTTTTGTAAATTTTTGTTTGTAAGCTATTTGTTTCCTTTGAATAAAGAATATTATTATTATTATTATTATTATTTTATATAATCGGATGGTCGATAGATGGGACGCGTCTGGCATTACTAACCTTGTTAAAAGGAATATAATTATTATTTTTATGATAATATGTTTTCTGTATGATAATAAGGAGCATCCACCCAGCAACCACTTATATACTATTAGTTGGTTAACGATACTAGGCTTTCTAAGTACATTATGCATGTTTAGAATTATTCAAGCCTTTTATATTATCTTTTCTTTTAGTAAATTTCTTTATAAACAATTTTTGCTTTCGACCACTGTATGCCGTGTTATTTTGACCATACATGCGCGGCTACCCCCAACATCGTCGTTTCCCTCTTTACCCACTTACATATCTAGAATTTTCAAAAATTTTTATCTAAAAAATAAGCAAGGAAAATTGCAGTAATCGCTGACTCAGCTAATTTACCTAACAAGATAAGTTGCCCTTTATCATACGAATTATTACCAAGATATACTGGCCATTGGCCAAGCTTCAATATTAAATATCGGAGTCGTGGTCTTGCAGCAGAGGATTTGCTGATAGAATACGTGACAAAAAAAAACGGATTTTTTGTCACCGGTGCCACTAGCAGATGTATGTGAATGACTTTGACTCTTAAAGTCACCACTTCTTTCAAAAATACTATCGCATAGACAGATGCATTCGATCACTCAAGAACAGGCACTAGGAGGACTTTTAGTTTTGTTAAGCAATTATTATAAAAAAAAATATTTTCGCTCAATTGACAGTTTAGACCAGGGATGGGGAAAGTTTTTCGTTTGCGTACCAATATTTACGAACGAAATATATGGCGGGCCAAGAACACACATACACATTTCTGGCTACTCTCTTTGTTTGTAGAAAGTTTCCTTTTCGGTTTTTTCCTTATGTCTACCTAGCGCTGCCTGCTGTCCAGGAATAATACGATTTGTGCACTGCTATGGTAATGAAAATAAACATTTAATTTATTGTTTTTTTTTAGTTCGCGGGCCAGATTGCAACGCTTCGTGGGCCGGAGATGGCCCGCGGGCCGTAGTTTCCCCATCACTGGTTTAGACCGTCCTTTTCTATTGGGTAAATCGGTCAAAAAAGTAGGGTCACTTTACCATTAATAAACCACAGATATATAAAAAAAGAAATGTATGGGAAATTACTCCCCAATTCACTGGACCAACTAACATGTTTATAGAAAACACCCAACATGACTGTAAATTACTATATGTTAAAACCTCTTGCAAAATAGTACCAAAATTTAATAAAATAGTAACAATTTAACCTAACCCCATCACTTAAGCAGTATTAGCGAAATTCCTTGGATGTTTTTGAATATAACTGACAAAATTATAATGGCGTCGTTATTGCGGTTAATCAGTTTAAAATTCAAAGTAAAAAATGAAGAAATATAATTTTCTTAGACATAAAGGTAAACTATTAAACAATAACCTGAACTTTAAAAGTGTAACGAGCATGTAAAAATGCATGTTACATTGTAAAAACTTTTTTTATCAAGTATTCTTTTTGATGTTGCCAAATTAACGTTTTCCGGTAGTTATCCACAATCTCAGCACACCGCATGGGGATGTCATGTATGATATTAAAGCTAATGCTGACAATTACAAAAATATATATGCAGTAACATAAAATTTAAAATAAAATATATACAGGGTGTCTTAGAATATATTATGGGCAATATCTTGGAATCCAATAGAAAACCCAAAAATATTATGACAATTTTTCATAAACTTTTTTCCTACGAGCCTTCCTTACAGAGATACAGGTACATAATGGATGACCCTGATATCGTTTCCTTCCTAATAATTTAGTATTTTTTAAATATGATGATATATTTATATATATATATATATATATATATATATATATATATATATATATATATATATATATATATATATATATATATATATATATATATATATATATATATATATATATATATATATATATATATATATATATATATATATATATATATGTATATATATATATATATATATATATATATATATATATATATATATATATATATATATATATATATATATATATATCTATTTATTTATTTATTACATATTTTTATCAAGTATTCTCTATTTAGGTCAAAATATGGAAATTTAAAGCTCTCCTTTTTATGTTAAAGTGTAATTATGAAAAATGGATGTCTTGAGTTTTGGAGAAAATAACAGAGGTGCCCAAGTAATACCTAATAAATGGTTCTGGCAACCAGTTACATTTAAAAATTACTTGGCGTGAGCACTAACGTTAAATAGTAAAACCAGGATAATGGGAGCTGCATCCAAAGCAATTACATTTTTAAAATTAGTAAACCAAAGAATGAATTAGACCAAAAGATTAAATTAATTACACAATTGTTTATGAACGAGAACACTAAAATAATAATACCATTGATAAACGCTAAGTTCCCTTTTAAATAAAACTAATTATTACCTAAAACAAACCTTACAATATTTGGCTGTTTAGTGATAGTTCTAATGGCCAAAATTTTCCACCGCAAAATATACAAAAAGGAATGTAAAAATATTTAACATTTCTCACAATACTTTTTTTTCTTTTAATGCCTAAGTACTAACGTCCTGTTTTGACGGAAGCCTTTCATATTTTTGGTTTTAGGTTTATGAAATACAGGTGCTACTATCGCATAACTTAATTGTTTTTTCTTTGTTAAATTTTATTATTAAGTAATTTTTTAAATAATTACGTATTTGTTTTTTTAAACCCTTTAAGCTTGTGGCTAATGTAAACATAGGTTTTAATGATAAGTTTTGAATCACCTATATATATTTCTACACTTTCTACTAAAACTTTAAGGTACATAAACTAATCATCCTACAGCTAAAATAATTCTAAACACTAAAAATACTTTTCTATACCTACAAGGTGTAATTTGGAATAAGCAAACTTATATTTCACTGGTAACCATTGATTTATAGCTATGTCCGTAAATGTTAACTGCAGTGCACAAAAATATAAGCCCAAATTACACTCAGGTTTGTAATATTTTATTATAATTGTAAATTGATTTTTTCTGTTTCATCCTACAATGCAATTTACCGATTGTGTTTATTTAACTGGAAATTATCATGGGTAACTGGCACTTTTATAGAAAATGTTACAATACAAAAATTCACGCCAAAACGAAAAACACTTAACGTAAATTATTAGTAAAAACATAACAATATAAAAAAAACTAAAAAGCAAAATTTAAATTTTTAAATAAATAATCAAACAAACATGGTTGTCCATATCACACAATTTTTTAGTAGCGGGAAAAAAATAGGCCTATGTCTAGCAGGCACCGATGAATTTATAAGGGTATGATTTTTATTTTTTATTTGGGATTTCCTGGCCAGATATTTTATTTTTTTTAAGCATTAGTAGAATGAGATAATTAAATTAAATAAAAAACATTCTAACGAGTAAAAATGTTCTAAATAAACTCTTTTGAAATGAAAAGGTTTAAAAATCCTTTTACAGTTGTTAAATCTGGCTGTTAACTATTCGGCTATTAATAGTAATTTGCCCTATATTATTTACCAATGTGATCTACCAATAACAACGAATGTTTACTTAAAATTAAGGATAACCAGCATTTGGATAACTGCTTTGAGGTTTATTTGACAAAATTAACGTTGCCACCTAAAATACATTTATTTTACCAAAAAGACGAAAAATACTGGGCCTAAAAAACTACAATAAAAATTAAAAAATAATAAAAAGCAAGCGATAATCACGACTGAAGGTATAAAAAAACTGAAGAAAATATATCTCTATATTCGCTCCATTATTTTCTTAACAAGGTGTTAATGACAAACTCCAATTTTCTACAGACTAGGTAATTATATAAAAGAGACTCTTACTATAATCAAGGTATATGGTATTGGAAGCGCGAAGTAAAGGATCTATATTTAAGTAATATACTTGGTCTTTAATTAGGCACATCTGGATTAAAGAAGTTTTATTTTAAATTAAACACAATTGAAATAAAAGAGGAAATCTTGTTTATTTATGTTCCCGGACATATCTTTTATGTAAGATTACATTATAAATAATTGTATATTATACAGCTTACTTACACCAAAATTATTATACCTATTTTTTTTTTTTAAATAAATAATGATATATATATATATATATATATATATATATATATATATATATATATATATATATATATAATATATATATATATATATATATATATATAACAAGGCTATAACGTTAATATATATATTTATATACAGTGACCGCCAGAAAGTATGCGACATATGGAAAAAGAAATTATTAGGACGTTTATAAAAATATCGATTTCGGAGACTCTGCATCATTTAAAACCTCAGAAACAATTGAACGATCCCGATTGCCATTTGTTATTTAGTAATAAATTTGAATTTTGTTAGGTCGGTTAACCGAAAGTCCCCTTATTGGTCAAAATATCAAAAAATTTTATAAGGACAAGTTATTTAGCATTTAATTTTATGGCTATGTGTAAAATTTTGAGCCATTTGGATAAAAACAAAAATTTGGACATATTTTTTCCATACAAATATTTTTGTTTGAATTTTTTTTTACCATTTAGAAACAGGTTTTCTAGAAATAAACTGATGTTTTGGCACATTTTTTTTGAATTTAGTAAGTTAGTCCTTTTTTTCCGAGGAAAATTTAAAAAATGGTATTTTTCGGAAACCCGAGTTGTCGCATAGGCATTTTTTAAATACCGTAACTCGGAATTTTAAATATTAATTTTTAACCGTTTAAACGATTTAATTTTATAATTAAAATAACTCAAAATAAAAAATTAATATTTGAAATTCCGAGTACAGTATTACTTAATGGTAAAGAACAATTTTTCAAACAAAAATATTTTTATGGAAAAAAAATGTCCAAATTTTTGTTTTTATCCAAATGGCCCAAAATTTTACACATAGCCATAAAATTAAATTCTGAACAACTTATCCTTATAAAATTTTTCGATATTTTGACAAATAAGGGAACTTTTGGTCAACCGATTTAACAAAATTCAAATTTACTGCCAAATAACAAATGACAATATATGTCGCAAACTTTTGGCGGTCACACTGTATATATATATATATATATATATATATATATATATATATATATATATATATATATATATATATATATATATATATATATATATATATATATATATATATATTTTTTTTTTTTTTTCAAAATTTTCTTAAACCATTTATTCTAATTAAGCTTGATTGTTTCTTGGGTATGAGGTTTTCTGTATAATTCAAACAACAATATTTCTTTACGTTTCGCACCTACATGGAGGGCTTTTTCAAAATATTTTTTTATTGTATTTTCATGATTTTAAAAATATCATCTACAAAAAAATATATCATCAGGCATACAATTTAAAATAATAATATAGAGATATAGGACAATTTACATTTGTACAATTTATGCAGTCTAAATTATTTCATTATATTTACGTGCAATAACAATTAAATACTAACAATTACATGATAAGACATACATTTTAAAACTTAAAAACAATTTATTTTATTGTTGTTCACTTTTTTATTAAATCAAAAAGTACGTACCCTGAAGAAACATATTGTTGGTATCATTTATAACAGGTAGATGCACACTGTCGGTAGCCGGAAGGATGAGTATTTTAATTTGTGTTTATTATAGTAAAAAAAATATTTAAGAAAATGTATAAATACGAAAACAATTTTAAAGATGCTTATGCTATGTAGTCCAGATAATTTTCAATTTGTAGGGACAAGTTTTAATTTTTTTTTTTATTTTTTAACTAAGAGGTTTTTTTTTCCATAAGGTGACTTCCTTTAACTATTTAATTAAATTATAATATATTTGGCTTAGGTTGTCAATGTCTTTTTTGTTGTTTACGCAATTGTTATTTTTTTTGATATGAATCATTTCCTTTATAGTAAGTTTATGGTAGTTTTTGTCAAAATCCAGTATTTTAGTTTCTGTAAAGTTAAAGGTATGTTTGGTTTCGTGTTCGTGTTTGTGTAATGCGAGTTAAGTTTTTCGTCGACGCAAAGTACTTTTTAAAAAATTTTATTTTTATTAAAATACAAGATACAAGTTAATTGAATGGATTTCAAATGGAGAATAATTATACAATATAAAATAGGTCATATTTATAAGTTCGTAATGTAGATTCAGCATTTCTAGAATCCCGTGAGAACGATGTACATTTCTGTTCACATAACTCCTCCTCTAAGACGAAAACAGCAGGGTAGATGGCTGGTTTTCGGGTGGTTGCGTGCTAGGCCTTTTTTTTTTCCAAAATTTTCTTTCTTCTTTGATGAATTTTCCATCCAATCAAAAATAGTACAATAAGGGTTGCGATTGTACAAATGGTACTTATGAAACTCCATCCAACTGGGTGAATTTGCTTTTGGGTTGGATTTTTCAAAAGTGTAGCCTTTTCTTGTAATTTATGAATAGTTTCCAAATCGATCGAATTTAGATTGATTGGATCTTCTTTTAAATAGTTTCCGTTGAAATGCCCAATTTTAATTTCTGGTAGCGTCAGCGGCGTCCCCATAATTATTTCTTCTTTATTTATAAATTGGTGATCTAAAATATTGATCTGGCAATTTGGCGGTATTTCAATGATGCTTGGATCAGTGATTATTTCGTAGTTGTTTGATTGGCAGTTTTTGTGGATTTTCAGTGGATTTATCCCTGGTATAGCTAATACGTATTGATTATTGATTGATTTGACGATAGTGGTCTGGACTTGAACTTTGAGGGCGTGGCAATCTTGGTTTTCGGCTTTTAAGGGAGGGTTCCAAAAGTGTTCGCTGATGGTTCCAAGTGATTTTGGCAAATGTAGGTCTGCTCAATAGCAGGCAATTTTCGTTACCATATTGTAATTGATCTGTGCCAAGTAAAAGGTAGGGTTGTTTTGGGACAATTATTGACTGGTTTACAGGAATTGGGTATAGGTGATAATTATCGAAGATCTTTTTTAAGAATATTGGAAAATGTATTGCGAAAATTATTTTGTTTTTTGAAAAACTAACTTGTAGGCCTGCTAACTGATAGTAAGATATAATATTTTAAAATAAATTAATTTTTCTTTTGATATAATTTATTTAAGTATGTTAAGACGTTGTCTAGTTCAGTAGCCGAAATTACTGTACTATGCAATGTGTTTAGTTTTGCGAACATAACGGCATTTTCTAAATTATCAAGAAAAGTAATTAAATTTTGGCAATTTAAAATAATTTGACTTAATGTATTTTCTGCCCATAAAAATGCTACGATGTCGTTAATGGTGTTATTTACATCTTTTTCAAAATTTTCGATACGATTTTGTATTAACTTTTGATTTTTATCTAGAAGAGTGATTGTTTGATTATAGTTGTCAATGAGTTGTTTTGTTAGCGAAATTTGAATGGATATTTCTTTATTTGCTGATAATTGGTTATTTTCTAAAATTGATATTGCTTTATCGTATTTCTCACCGTCTTCGTAGTCTAAGGTTCCGAAAAGCCATTTGGAAGCTTTTCCAAAATATTGATTAATCCACGTTTAGAACGATTATGAGGGGTTATATTATTTAACTTAATTTAGCGTTTAAAATTAAATATTTTGTATGCGAAAGCATGTTAGGTAATACGTTAAAATGCGAATAATTATTTGTATAATTAGGCGAATTATTGCGATTTTTCTATAGCAAAATAAAAGTTTTTATATTTTTAATTGATTAACTAAGGGTAATATTTCTACGTAATGTATAAAGGTATGTTTACTTTCTATTATTTTGGCTTTTCCTAAATAAAAAGGGAGTAATGGGAATTTTAAAGATGTTATTTGTATATCTTTACAGGATATCATATTAATTGTTATCAGTAGCGTAACTGCATGAAGGTTGAGGTTGGTCATGGTCGTCTTGAATGTCGATGTCCTGTGGAAAGGTATGAGTGTTAGTACGTGGTCTTTTAAGTTGTGATTTGTGTAAAATTTTGCCTTTTTTAGTTTTTATTTTCGTGTCTAAATCTTCCGCAATTTTTGTTTTAAAAAATTTTTTGTTTAGCTTTATTGCGTGATGCTCTTATTTTTAATGTAGGCTTGTGTACCGGGGGTATGTGTAGGTGGGTCTTCGCGATTTTCGTTGCGTTTTTCTATTACGCTGTTTTCGCAGTAAGACTAGTTTCGTGAATTTTATTATATAAAACTTTTAACCTATCGCGTCTATCACTAATAAATTGATTTAGAATCATTTCGTCGGTAGTGTTAAAAGGGATCAATGGCTTTAAGTCGACCATTAATGACGTCAAAAGGGCGTTGTTTAGTAACACTGTGTACTGAGCTGTTATATCCTATAATTGCATATTTCATTATCTCTTTGATACTTATTTTTGGTCGTTCTAAATTTAAAACTCTGATATTGTCTAAAAGTGTAGAGTGTAGGCTTCTACAGGACTGTTGCTATTAGAGTTACCTGGTGTTAAAATGTAAATTGATATTATGTAGTTTACAAAAATCAATTAAAAGTGATGTTTTAAATTCAGTGCCGTTATCACATGTTATTGATAATGGAATGCCAAAAATGCGTGATAAATGTAAGAAGTGGTCGAACACTGTTTGCAGCATTGCAAACGGGTTCTAAAATATGTTTGTCCGTATCTAGAAAATACATCAATAATTGTCAAAAATTTTGTATTTGATACTTGAAAGGTATCTAAATGAATTGCATCTAAGGGTTGGGAAGGGGTTGTGTTAGAGCAAATTTTTTTTTGGAGGGTGTCGATCGTATTTTGCTTGCTGGCAAGTTTCGCAATTATTTATGTATTCTATAATATCGCGTTTCATACCGGGCCAAAAATATTGAGTTTTAAGGTCCATTAATACTTCGTTAATGCCTCGATGACATGTTTTTCGTGAAGTATTTTAGAATTCTTTACGTCTTCCTTCATCAAGTATATCGGTTAAAAGAGTATTTGAAATTAATAATCGATAAGAATGATTTTTAAAACTTTGGCTAAAATATTAGAAATTTCGAGTAAGGGTTGATTTCAGAATTTTGTATTGTAAACAATAAGTTTTATTTTCAACGTATTTTAAAGAATTTAATTTTTTTTGAAATTCTTGAAAGATGGAAAGCCCCGGTTTTGATTTCAAAGGGTGTGCTTAATTTATGGTAATTTCCGGAGTGTTTTTGATTAAAATTATTTGATTGGTATAATAATTTACTGGTTTTGGTTATCGGAATATTGGATCGGGTTTTCGGGGGCAGAATGAACTGTTTGTTGGTTTTAATTCTCGCCGGGTACCTATATTTTCGGAAGTATTAGGGGCGATTTTATGGAATTAAATATTTGTTCGAGATCGTCTAAATCTTCGATTGTTACAGGTTGTTCGTCGTCTCCACGTAAGTATTGTTCGATATCGTTATTAATTTCACCTGGGATTACCTAAAATGGAATCATTTTCGGTCATGTTTATCCTCTATACGAAAATAGTGCTCGGCGTTAGTGTTATTTTTTCCTTTTTTATACACGATTTCGTAATTATATTCTTCTAATTTTAGCCTCCAGCGAACTAGACGTGAACTCGGTTCTTTTAAATTAAACAGCCATTGGAGGGGTTTATGATCTGTAACAATAGTAAATTTGCGTCCAAAAAGATAAGGTCGAAAATATTTGTTGCCCAGACTATCGAAACAATTCCTTTTCAATAGTACTATAATTTTGTTCCGCGGGGTTTAAAGTTCTTGAGGCATAGGAAATAGGAAGGTCATTTCCTATTTTTCCTTGACTTAATATTGCGCCAATCGCGACATTAGATGCGTCGGTGGTTAATATGAAAGGTTTTTCGAAATCAGGATATTGTAAAATGGGATCGTTGCATAAGATCTTTTTGCACAATTCCAAAGGTTTCAATGAATTCGGAGTATGTTTAATTGTTTCTGCCTTTTTTAAACCATTTTATAAAGGATTTTGTCGATTTTTCAAAGTTGTTATAAAACCTCTTTAATAACCTAAAAGGCCCAGAAATGACTTAATTTCTTTCGCGGTTTTAGATATTGGAAATTTTTGAATAACCAAAAAGTTTTTTGATCTTGGTTTAATCCCTTCGGGGGTAATGACATGTCCTGGGAATTCTACTTCTTGTCCAAGAAAATTCGATTTATCTAATTTTATTTTAAATTTAGCTTTAAAAAGTTTTGTAAATATCAGGCGTAAATTTGCAATATGTTCTTATAAGCTAGTACTAAATATTATGACCTAATTTATGTAGACTAGGCAAATTTTATGCTAAAGGTCACATAAAATGTGATCCATTATGTGTTAAAACGTTGCCAGTGCGCTTTTAAGACAAAACAGCATTCGTATATATTCGTAATTTCCGTTCTCTACGTTAAAGGCTGTTTTCTCGATTGAATTTGGATGCATCTCTATCTGATGGAAACCAGATGCGAGATCAAGGGTTGAAAAATACTGACAGCGTCCTAATTTGTCTAAAATATCGTTTATATTGGGCAATGGGTACCTATCATCGATTGATTTATCATTAATTTTTCTGAAGTCGCAAACTATTCTAAATTTATTTTCACCGCTCGCGTCTTGTTTTTTGGGAACAATCCATATAGGACTATTCCAAGGACTTTGGCTTGGCCGAATTATTCCGTCGTCTAACATTTTAGAAATTTGTTTTTGAACTTCCTCTTTATAAACAAAAGGGTATCGATAAGATTTCGTGTGAATTGGAATTTCGTCCGTAGTTTTTATCTCATGTTTTATTTGATTTGTAAAAGTTAACTTTTCGTTCTTAAAATAAAAAATATCTGAAAATTCTTTACAAAGTTGTTCTATAGCATATTTTTCTTCGCTATTAAGATGATTTGTACGTAATAATTTTATTATGTTTGGATTCTTTTTAAGTTCGTTATCTGGTAAAAATGATTCGATATTATAAATTTCAAAGTGTTCTTTTTTAGAGTCCGGGAAGCTGATTACCTTAATGGGTTCTGAGAATTCTAAAGTTACAGGTTCGTGAGATCTATTAAAAATTTCCGTTCTCGCGATGCCTCGTTCTGCATTTGTCAATGTTTCAGGAAAATAAACATTTTCTTCGAATTGTTCTGGGATTATTATATCACCGTTGTAAACTGATACGGGGATTTGTAATAAAGATGCTTCGTGGGCGCCTATTGAGATAGTAAAGTTTTTGTTGTCAATTTTATTATAATTTAGGGGTATTGATACTTTGTTATTAGTCAATGCTTGATTTTTTAAATCAATAACGAAATTATATCTTTTTAATTCGCTAAGGCCTAAAATACCATCGAAAAATGAATGAAAGTCAAAAAGAGTAAATGTTATTTCATCGTTTTCTTTTAGCTCTGAAAAGGCAGAAATATTTGCTTTATTTTTAACAAGTGTTTCTCCGGAACCTGTTTTTATTTTACTGGGGTGATTAAATATTTTTTCCGGAAAGTATTTTTCCGCAATTATTGGTCGTAAAATTGATTTTGTACAACCAGTATCGATTAAAAGTTTTATTGGAGGGTTATTTATTTTTATATAGGGTAAACTATCATTAATTTCCGTATGCATTTCTGCTATATCGGGTTGTTGATCGGGGTGGTATCCTGAAAATTTGTATAGTTGTCTAAATATGTGTCTGGGTCAGTAAACCCATCATAAAATATTTCGTTTTGGTTAAAATTAACTTGTTCATTTTCCGGGTAATTATTTTCAGATTCATTATAATTTTGAATTTGTATATTATTTTGGGGTGGTTGGCCTGCAGCCTCGTCGTATTGATTCATTTCGGCAATTTGTGATGAATCGCATTGGTTATCAATTTGAAATAGTTCTTGAGACACAAAATTACGCGGTCCTGTTGGTTTAAAATAATTATTTGTTTGATAAGGTGGTTGTCTTATAGTTGGGTTTTTTGAAGTCGTTGACATTGGTTCGGGTTTTGTGTTTGGCACTTGCCCTGTGGGCTTAAAAACATTTTTTGGGGGTCCAAACACTTCTTTGTTTGTCGGAAAACGTCTTTGTTGAACGGGTCGTGGTTGTATTGGAATTGGTTGGCTGGGAAATCGATTTTGATTTTGATATTGGTTATGGTATAAATTTTGATTTTGATATAAATTTTGATTTTGGTATTGGTTTGGGTGTGAATTCTGGTATTGATTATTATATGCCAAAAAATTTAAATTATTAGGTCGATTGTTTTGTGTTGATCTAGGAAAAAATTTTGATTATAGCTATTCGCGTTTATTTTAGGCGGTGCCTGTGGCAAAGGTCTAAACAAATTTTGAGAATATTGAAAATTCTCTTCTTCCGTCACTAAGGTTATTGCCGTTTCTAAATTTTGGGGGTTTCTTAAACGTATTATACTTTGCAGGTGTCCAGAAAGGCCACGAATAAAAGTTCTTAGTGTAATTTGTTCATATTGACGTAAATGGATAACTTTTTCTTGTGCCGAAATTATGTTTACGGGTGTAGATGTTAATTTTTGTGCTAATCTACTGCGTAGAATCTGCAATCTTTTTGCAAAATCTAGGGCACTTTCACCCTTATTAGGTCTAGCCATTAATAAATCTTGTTCAAGACATTCTAAGTTTCGATTATTTCCAAAACAATTTTGAAGTGCGTTTTTAATGAGTTCCCAACTACTTAGCTCGGTTCGGCAACCTACCAATATTTGGGCTCTACCTATTAATTTTGTTTGAATAACGCGCAACAAATTTTTGTTTAAAACATTGTCATTATTTTGACCATAAGTAGCAAATAAAAAATCGCAAGCTGATACAAAATTTGGCAGTATTATTGAATCACCGTCAAAATTAGGGATTATATCAACATACATTTTTAACATACTTAAATTAGGTTGTTGTTGTTGTTCTTGAGCCATTTTTTTGTTTTTTAAAGTAAGCTTTTTGAAAAAGTCACCAACTAATTGGTCAATATCGTTCTCACTCATAAACTGAACTAAAACAGGCCAGTTAAATCTATATATCTAATAAGAAATAAAATCTAATATTTATATATTTTTGTCAAAATTAAAATATAAAATTTTCTCTTTTTAATTGAACTTAATATTTATTTATTTATTTGCTTTAAAACTAGAATTATTATTTCTTTAAATAATTAATTTATTGATTTTGTTTAAGTAATATTTTATATCTTTTTTTAATTAGTAAATGCCTAACCCTAACTTAACTAGAGATCTTCCTATTCAGGGAAGGGGGTGTGAAAAACAGGAATACTTGGCACTTACCAATCAAATACTGGCACTCAACCGTTTTGCCTGTCTCACGGGGTTGATTCTCCACCATTCACTTGTCCTGCGTCGAGCCGGGGGTCCTGAAGTCCAGATGTCTTCGGGGTGGTTCTTTATCAGCACTAAAGGATTAAATCCACGTTTTTTATGAAAATCGGTCCCGATGCCGTGGCTCTTCACGAAAACTGCACTGATCCGATTACGACTGCGCCAGTTAAGTTTTTCGTCGACGCAAAGTACTTTTTAAAAAATTTTATTTTTATTAAAATACAAGATACAAGTTAATTGAATGGATTTCAAATGGAGAATAATTATACAATATAAAATAGGTCATATTTATAAGTTCGTAATGTAGATTCAGCATTTCTAGAATCCCGTGAGAACGATGTACATTTCTGTTCACATAACTTGCGGTAGAAGCGGATTTTTGGTATTTGTGACCATTTAAACGATTGTTAAGATGTTGGGTTGTCATACCTATATATTGGTTTGGACAATTTGAACACGGAATTGCATAAACAACATTTGACTTTTTTTGTGAGGTGTTTGACTTTTAATTTTGTAAACAACTGATTTACTAAGTTCTGTCCTTTGTGACATACCGTTATTTTATGTTTATTTAGAATATGTTTAATTTTTTCTGATAAATTATTTGTATATGGCATAGCAATATATTTTTTATCTTCCACGTTTTCTTGTTTATTGTTAGAGGTTCCATTGTTGTAAAATTTGTGTATCCTTTGTTTTATTAGTTTGTTAATGAGTTTCTTGGGAAAATTGTTATTTTGTAGAACAGCTCTGACCTTATTTAGTGCTATTCCTCTGTATTCAGGAGATGTTAACTGAATTGCCCTATCTGCTAATCCTATAATGACACTGTGTTTTTGATTTGACGGGTGGTTTGAATTATAATTTAGGTATCTTCCAGACCATGTTGGTTTGGTGTACCAAATTGTTTTTAATTTGTGGTTATCTTGATTTCTTATAATTGTCATATCTAAGAAATTTATTTTGTCATTTTGTTCGGCCTCAAGGGTGAATTGCAGTTTTGGGTGATATGAGTTAAATTTGTCTAACACATCGGTAGTTTTATCTTCTGGAACAGCCATAATACAATCATCGACATATCTTTTAAAAAATATAATTGGAATATTCAAATTTTTTATGACCTCTTCTTCCAAAAATTCCATGACCAACTGTGCAATTGTCGATGAAATTGGGGCACCCATTGCACATCCGTCAAGTTGCTTATAAAAAGAATCATTTTACTGAAAGTAATTACTGGTAAGAGTAAGCTTTACTGCCTCAATAAAATCGTTCTGTGAAAGAGAAGTGTAATTTCTAAGGATGTCCCATCCTAAAGGAAAAATGGGACATCCTTAGAAATTACCACACGTCACACCGTAAGAGATACGAAGTCGGCTAAATTATGGCAAAGTTGCGCATTTTGCGCATTTTGGTGCCTAACAACATGCCTATTAGAAAGTTGTAAAATTCCGAGTACTTCCGTAGATATCTGGAAAAAACCGAAATTTGCCGATTTCGTTTTTATTTTTTTCTGACGTTATTTGAAGAGATATGGAAAAACAAAATACACTTTCTCATAGCCACTTTTTAAGTTCTTCAAAACAGCGTTGAGAGATTTTTCGTACAACGTTTCTTTTTAGTTAAACCATCATCAACTTTATTTTTTTAAATACGGCACTCAATTGTTTATTGTATTTTTTTGAAGCAGTTATAATTCCAATTACAATGATGTATAACACTCAATATTTTTCTGTTAAATAAACATATTTTCCATAAGAGGCAATAAGTTAGACAAGGAACGCACATTATTTCTTATAGGGGCGTTCCATTTTTGTTAATAAATTTTAAGTGTTATACATTTTTGTAATTGGGATAATAAGGGGTTCAAAAAAATGAAATAAAAAACCCAGGTCCGTATTTAAAAAAATAAAGTTAATGATGGTTTAACGAAAACGAAACATCGTACGGAAGAGCACTCAACGCTGTTTTGTAGAGCTTAAAAAGTGGCCATGAGAAAGTGTCTTTTGTTTTTCCATATCTTTTTAAATAACGTTAGGAAAAATTAAAAACGAAATTAGCAAATTTTGTTTTTTTCCGGATATCTCCGGAAGTACTGGAATTTTACAACATATATATATATATATATATATATATATATATATATATATATATATATATATATATATATATATATATATATATATATATATATATATATATATATATATATATATATATATATATATATATATATATATATATATATATATATATATATATATATATATATATATATATATATATATATATATAGTTATGTGTATATATATACACCATAATTGATGTTATTTGATATAAAAATACTGATGTACTATGGCCCAAATTCAATTTTTTTTAACACGGCGATCTTTGTCAGATTACAATCTTCAATATACCCTTTTGCTATAGTAGAGGATCGCCGTTCTTCTTTTCTTTTAATCGCCTCCCCATTCGATTTCGTGTCCTGTAGCTAATAAACGCCTAAAGGAATGTCCCGTAGGCAGTAAAAATAATACACCTCTGTAAATCACGATTCCAACCTAAGTGTTAGCCTACAATCCAACTTTAAATCAAACATCCAGCGGGTTTTAAGGAAGGTAACTTTATTTATTTTTAATATAGCGGCGGCTAAATGGGCCTTGTTTAAGGTCTACAACAATATTTGGTTTATTTAATAATGTACTACACCTTTATCATAATTTACCAGCGACAAGAACATGAAAATCGTTAACATCATTTACCACTCCAGTTTTCAGACCGTAATACGGTTCAGGCTTTGAATACAGATCTACTACGGACTAACATACTGCCCAATAAACAATAACCAAACAACAAATGTCGTTTTCCAAGTACAAAGTACAAATGTAGGCTAATGTGAAAAATTATATCAGCTGACAACCAGGCTAAAACCCATAATCATCAGGCCTCTCACAGGTAAAACCAAAAGCTGAATTATTTTTTGTTAAATTACTTACCAAATATGTGTAAGGTAAAATGTAGTCGCTACATATTCAATATTAGAGTAAAGGGTACTATCGCTAGCAAACCTTTGAATACGAATATCGTTTATTTAAAGAAGAAATACACATGACTCGGGTACTGAGCCCTGATGCTTACAGAATTAACTTAAAATCTAGAAGAGGCCCTCTAAAGTGACTAATATATGTAGGCCAGGAAAGAAACTGGAGAGCCAGAAACCTAGTTTAGGTTTCTGGCACCACTCTTGGTCAATGATGCCTTAAAAATGCAAAGAGAACCAAACTGGGATTTATCAAGGAATTTAAGGGACTTGTTCCAGTTTTGTAAGACGAAAGAAAGAAGAAAAGGAAATGTGGTCTGAATCTTTTATAACAAAATACATACTGTCTGTCATCTTTAATTTTGGGATTTTCTTAATATTAAAAATTTTATTATACTATTTTCCATAACCTTGTAAATAACTGGTTTGCACTCGAGCAGTTTTTAACTCTCCGGAAAGTAGCTTAGCTTTTCTTTAGAGGTGGACATAATTTCATCTTCAAAGGCTAGAGTTTGAAAACAATTATACTATTTTCCATAACCTTGTAAATAACAGTTTTTTAACTCTCCGGAAAGTAGTTTAGCTTTTCTTTAGAGGTGGACATAATTTCATCTTTAAAGGCTAGAGTTTGAAAACAATTAGTACAATTGTTTTGAGTAATGTTTCTGGCACAGGACCAGAAAGACTGCCATTCAAGCACGAAAGAACTTTATCTTTTGTGCAATTGCTTAAACAGTATTTGGTTTTCTGTGATGTTCATGTTGATTTCTTGCTTTGATGGTAGCTTGTCGGTTTTTAGGACTAGGATTTTGAACAAACTTTTTGTAAGACCAGAAATAATTTAGGAAAAATATTTATTTAACTGCGTTTTGTTCCTAAAGATAAAATAGTAATGACTAGAAAAGATAATTTTTAAAATCTAAAGGTGTTTTTACTGAGATTACTAAGATATTATGGTTTCCTAAACAACACTGCCTGACAGTGCGAATACCATGGTTGAAGCAGTCTGAAAAAATGTGTTGAATGAATTAGATCACTTTGACCATACACCACACTCATTACACTTGTCGGAGTCAAAATCATAGTATTTATACATTATATGAGAAGATTTTAAATATAAATAAAACGTTGGTTATAATTTTTATTTAACTGTAACACGTATATGTTTTTTAAAATACTTCTTCATGTAGGATTTTTAAAAGTCTATCTATGTTAGAATCTATTAAACTCTCGGTTTATGATAAGAAGTTTTGGTGTTCCTTTTACTATAAAAAAATTAGGTAAGATGGGATCCTAAGAGGGCGAATGGCAAAGAAATCTCTTATTCCATCTTAGTCAGCTCAATTGTAGAGCCAGATCCTGAACGACGGCATGCAGTTAGTTTGGAAGTAAAGGTGCATTATTTATAAGAATGACACTATGCACATTCTGAACTACCTTTTTGCTAAAAAACACCGTTTTACAAGTTAAATAATTGAACATTCCAGAATTTATTTTTAATCTTAATAAAAATGATAATCTGGACTCACAGAAGTGTAAAAAATGAGCAAGACAAATATTTAAAACCTATATTGATTTCCAGGGTGAATCTTGGCAATAGAAAACTTTGATCCACTTAAGTTAGTCATACTTAACGTTTCTCTGAAGGTTCGTAACAATGTTGTAGGTTAAATAAAAACTTCTTCTCGGACTTGCATAGCCTTTATTTATTTTTTTAACAACGTTTTGAACAGCAAGTATCTCTAATCATTTTCTCTGAGAGATACTTTTATACAATGGAAGTCCGAAAAAAAGTTTTTATTTAATCATACTCCACATTCACAAAAAGTAAATGTTGGGGCAGGAATTATAAATAATAAAACTATTGGACCTTTTTTTATCAAAATTCTTCGAGAGACCCATATTAAGAATTTCTTTAAGGGACTTACTTCCCACTCTCGCAGTTTCTTTTTCAAATCCAAATCAGCCTGATATCCGAGACAGATCGATTTGGTTTCAACAGGAAGGCGCTCCGCCCCATTTTGATCGTAATACGTAGGTACGTAAATATTTCTATGTGGTATTTTCCGGATAGTGGATTGGTAGGACTGGACCTACGGAACAGCCTGCAAGATCTGCAGATCTAACAGGGCTATATTTTTTTTCCTTAGGGGATATTTAAAATTAAAAGTGTCTATGGAAAAACAATTAAATTTGGATAATTTAAAATTAGGTACGAAATAGTGCAAATTAATGAAAATACTCTAATAATATTTTAAAGGGGTTTTTAAGCAGATTGGCATATTGTCAAGAAGTTAATGGTGGACATTTTTAACACCTAATAAGATATTTAAAAGAAATACATTAAGTAAACAATAAAATGCCAAAACTTCTTGTCCTTTAATTTTAATTTAAGTGCATCATTTTTACTTTTATTGTTTATTCATTTATTATTATTTAGTTTTTTGACTGTCCGTGTTTCTCTAAATTTTCTCTTACTTTAACTTACTATACTTCTTGCAATGGGTCTTCTTAGATATTTTGCGTTTAACAAATTACAAATTTTTCTTGAGTTCTTCTTTTGTCTTTATGTTCCACAAAAATTATAATTTTAAATCATCGAGTTTTATTTATTAACACAAATCCTAATGACAATTCACTTACATAATTTAGTTGTTTTACTCTTAAAGATATGTAACTAAAATTGTATTGTGTTTTTTTTTATTTTGCTCCAAAAAAATTTAAAATACATAAAGGATATTCTACATGAATCATGCGTAAAATTTGACATATAATTTAAAAATGGATTTAAAAAAACAGTGTTCCATTAAAAAAAATTAACCTTGATATTAAAATCTTTTTGACGCACACTGTATATTTTCTCTAAATGCAAAAAATGCCCAAAAATAATTTTAATATGAAGTTAAGAACCCAATTTATTTGTTTTTCTAGAATAAAGATGTGTGAATAAGTGGCAGTACTACAAATTTCACTATTTTAAAATCGTTTAACGTTTACGACCTTCTTGTAATAAACTAAGAGTATGTTACAATAAAGAACAATTAAAAAAGTATTTTAAAAATATGTTTTGGCGGGCATGGCATTTTTCCGTTATTTATTTTATATTGTTACTTCTTTAAAGCCTTATTAAAAAATAATAATTTTTAAAAGTTATAATATTTTTTTACGGCCTAATTTTTTTTAACGCAAGCCCTTAATTCCTACAAGTTTAGGTAAATAAAAACTACGACAAAATTATATTTTGTATTTAATTTGGTTGACTTTAAAAGAGTTAATTTATTAATAGTTTTAACCTCTTAAATTTTTTGTATGCCGACGTCTCACACAACTATCAAAAATAAAGAAGTTTGTAACTGAATTTTATAGCTAATTCAATTTATTAAAATATATCTTTTTATTGCAGTTCAAAAATTATAAATTAGTTTTATTTTGAGCGTGTGCATAATATATAAGTGTATTTTCCACCTTTATCCAATCAAATAAAGTATGATACACATATTACATAATATATTTGACTCGTGTACGGGAAAGGTCTGATAAGTAAAAACATGTGAAAAATAAGATAAGATAAATTAAATAATAATTTAAATAATTATTTAACAAACCAGAGTTTTTTATTAAAAAAATTAAACATATATTTAAATAAATTAAAATTTATTTTATTTTACATTAAACTCAATTTCATATTTTTGACTTATCCCACTTTTTCCGTGGGCGTGTCATTTTTATTTTACTGTTAAATTTTTAACAGAAATTTGCAACAAAACATGTGAAAATATTAAAAAATTCTATACAAAAAACACTTATTTTAATGAGTATAGCACTACAAAATTAAGTTGTATGGACGATTTATAAGAAAGTGTTTGTTATATTTAAGACAACATCCAGAATCACGTCAAGAACGGGTAATATTCAGCGACAAGATTAGGTTGCTGGTATATTACCCCGTAGTTCATAATATATTTGTACGATATAAGAATACCTTTAATATTTTCTAGTTTAACCGGCTTAGATTGATCTATAGACTGTTTCATTTTACCTTAATTAGCACTTTATAAAAGACGTATTTATTAAAAGTGCGAGTTGACTTTTGTATAAAGTTTTGTTAATTTTTTTTAGGATTTTTATTTATTTTTATTATTTTAAAGAGTAACAAAAGTATTTACTTATAGTTCAGTAAATGAAGTCCGAAGAATCCCCAAACCTGAAGATCAGGTTGGGCCGTCACAATTTTTTTTTTTAATTTGCAGGTATTAATGTGTACATTAATATTTGAAAATATCATAAATAAAAAAAAGTCCGAAACATGACACTTGCGCAATTCATGTTTAGACTAAAATAAAGAGCAGTTTATTAGCTGCAAAAATGATTGCCATCACTTTTGTCAAAAATTTAATAGTCTTTGAAATAACCGGCCATAAACGCGCCGCGTATTTTTTTGCTCCTGCCCCGCATCCCGAAAGGCGCTCTAAGCTACTTACACTTCCAAGCGGACGGACACATTTTTAAATTACTTACCTAAAGATGCATATTTTTTTATGATTTAAAGTTTATATGAAAAATGAACCTGAAGCTGAAATAACTTTTCTCTTTCCTTTTTTTGTTTCTCTGGAATATTAAAAACCCGAGCCAAAATTAGTTTGTTCGATCCGCATTGAATTATATTTTTTTGTTTTATTTTAAAATATTAATTAAGGTAATAATCTCTAAATTTACCCCTATTATTCCCCTCCTTTTTCCCTCCTATGTTGGCGATCAACACGAAGCCAGAAAAGGAAGGAAAGAAGACATACCTACTACACTCTCTCTCTCTGCAACTCACCCGAAAACGTGCAACACGGGTCTCTGACAAAAATGAATAAAAATATATAAAATTCATCCTCAAAATTATAAACAAAGTGTTAAACAAACTCAAACTCTAATTGGCCGATAATACGGGTTTAAACTAATTAGTGAAAAGACTGGATTGATGTGAGTAAGAACTGCTAACAAGGAAAAGAAAGTGATGGTCCTGGCAATCAGCATCCTAAGGTAAAACGTCCAATGTCTCAACATAATCCTATATATTCAAACCCCATTTTCTATTAATTATTACCCTATTAGACCTCGCGCTTCCACATGGTCCTTCTAAGCAGGATCTCCTCTCTATTTTCCAGTTAGAGTTACCCAAATTAATATAACCCACTTCTCAAAAATTAATTTTAAAAATCATATCAATTGCCAAAAATTCCTAATCCGATTTAAAGGCCATATTAATTTTTAATTTCTTTATACGTCGCTTGTGGCGCTGGTATTCTAGGTGGGAAGAGAACACGCCTTCGCTCGACACATTTCCAAAAATAAATCAAAACAAATCAGTGTCAATATTGTCTTCGAGCGCAAGGGAGTATTTACGAGTACCTGCATACTCAGTCCACGAGAGTCGCGATCCTTTCACTGCTTCAGCGCGTGCCAGTCTAACAGTAGTGTTTTGTATAGTCCGAGAGCCTACAATACAAAAATCACTATTTTTATACAAAATTTTAATCGCTCAAAATAAAGTTATTTAACACTTTCGCTTATATCGAATAAGCGCCTTTATGTATACATATTCCGGATTTTATTAATATAATCCTCTCTCTCTCTCTCTCTCTCTCTCTCTCTCTCTCTCTCTCTCCTAGCACCAAAAAATTCTGATTTTAATTTTTTTTTATATATAAAATTAAGCCATCAGTTCTTACATTTGTTTTTAATCTACAAATATTCACTCAAATTTTGACTAAAACAAAAAATGGCAGACGCTAAAAAATTAAAGCAATATATCGCTCAAAGGGAAGTTGAAATTACGCGAATGGGTGAAATTGTCCGAATAGGTAGAATAGCTCGAAATGACGAAAATCAACATTTAAATTTTAAATGTCGGTATAAACAAGCTGAAACTATTTTCGACAATTTCATGAAACTGCATAATAACATAATTAATGTAATCGCTGGTCAAGAAGCTGAAGCCGAATTAAGTGCGCAAAAGGCGGTTTTAACAACTTTTGATAATGAGTTTTTTGAAGTTCAAGAAATTCACGCCCTTTTATTTGAAAATGAAATAAAACCCGATGTCAATACCTCTCAAAGCGACCCTCAAAGAAGAGCAAAAGCTCAACTAGACCCTCTAAAACTTCCCAAATTTGATGGCAATTTAAAAAAATGGCAAACTTTTATAGATATGTTTGACTCTTTGGTGCATCGCGATGATTGTTATAGCAATATAGATAAATTTAATTATTTACTGGACTCTTTAATAGGTGCTCCTCGCTCTTTAGTAGAGTGTACTCCCTTTCAGAAGCAAACTATATTATTGCATACGACTCTTTACGCAAAAGATATGATAACAAAAGATTGATTGCGCACACTCATTGGGTATCTATAATGCAAACTAAAAAATTAACTAATCCTCAGTCTTCTTCATCTATGCGTTCTTATCGATACATTTGAAGAAAATTTGACTGCTCTAAAGAATTTAGGTTACCCTGTACCTAGTTGGGATTTTATTTTATTTAGTTTATTGGCTGAAAAAATTGAGCCTAGTATCGCCACTGATTTGAATTTCAGTGTGCTCTGATCTAGAAACAAATCCTACTCAATCTTATAAAATTTTAGTAAATTTTTTGAATAAACAGTGTTCAGCTATGGACACAGTTTCTTATCAGTTTGGTACTCAAAATTTAGATAATGAAAAGAATAAATCTCAAAATAAATATACCCTCAAAAATCGAATTATTCGAATAATAATTATAAAAACAAAGCCCACGGCTAATTTTGTAGCTAATACAAATTCTCAAAATTTAAATCTTTCTCAAAATAATCCTCAAAATCATTCTCAACAAAAACCCTCGACGTGTCAGTTGTGCCAACAAATTCACCCTATTTATAACTGCCCTCAATTTCTGTCAAAATCTATAGATGACAGATTTAACTTAATTAAAGAAAGAAAATGGTGCACGAACTGTTTGGGGACACGTCACACTAATTGGCATTGTAATTCACGCATGTATTGCCAAATAAGTGGCTGTTCTAAAAACACCATACTTTATTACATAAAAACCTGGGAAACCCCCAATAATAATAATTCTCAAACAGTGCCTTACGTACCCCAAAGTAATGATCAAACCTTTTTCAATGCCTAGTACTTCGTGTAATCTCTCCGATTTCTCAAATAATGCATTATTGGCTACTGCTTTAGTAGAAGTCAAAGATGGCTATGGAAATAACCAACCCGCACGCGTACTAATTGATAGCGGCTCACAAAGTAATTTTTTGACTCAAAAATATTTTCATAAACTACATGTTCAAAAATACCCTCTCGCTATAAATATATCTGGTATCGGTCAATCCAACTCCCGCTCTAATGGAGGTGTTACCCTTACTATAAAACCCCTAAATAAATCAAGTCCCTCTTATACTCTCGATTTTATAATTTTACCTCACATATGTAATAATCAACCCTCTCAATCTCTCCCAAGTGAACAATTCAAGCAATTTTCTCATTTGCCCCTCGCTGATAATATTTCCAGTCCCATAGATTTATTGGTGGGTGCTGATATTTTCGGTTTTTTGCTCACAGGTACCTCTGTAGCTACCTCAATTTATGAACCAATCGCTCTTGAAACAACTCTAGGCTATATAATTATGGGAAATATAAAACAATCGCCTTATCCCCCTTCTCATTTAAACAATTTTTTAACGACTCTAGGAACTCTAGAAAACTCCGTTAAAAAATTATGGGACCTTGAACAAGTACCTACCTCTTTAAAATTATCTTCAGACGATATCTTGGCGGAAGAGCGCTATAAAAACACTACTTTTCGCGATAATAGTGGTCGATATGTAGTGGAGTTACCATTTAAAGGCCCAGAACCCACCTTTAAGGGTTCTAGAGACATAGCTTTAAGAAGATTTCTCTCACTCGAAAGACGTTTGATAAAAGACCCTCTCTTTATTCTGCTTATAGTGATGGTATAAAGGAATATCTCTCTCAAGGGCAAATGAAAATAGTTCATTATGACCCTAATAATTTTTGTACTTATTATATTCCTCACCATATGATTTTGCGTCCAGACAGCCCTACCACAAAAATGCGTATTGTTTATAACGCGGGCGAAAAGGATTTAGAAAATAAAAGTCTCAATAGCTGTTTATTAACCGGTCCCAAGTTGCAACAAGATATTGTTTCGATATTATTAAAATTTAGGTTACATAAATACTGTTATTCTGCCGATATTAAAGCTATGTATCGTATGATAAGGGTAAATCCGAAACATACCCCCTATCAAAGAATTTTATTTCGTTTTTCTCCTCTGAACCAATCCAAGATTTAGAAATACAAGTTGTAACTTTTGGCGTTAGTTCTAGCCCCTATTTGGCTATCAGAACATTATCGCAGCTAGTGATGAGCAACTCGTAAACTACCCCTCGCCAGTGCAACCCTAAAACCGATATTTTGTAGACGATTTATTATCAGGAAAAACACCCTTGAGGAAGTCCTCTCTCACCAAAAATCTTTAATTTCTCTTTTAAAAACAGGTGGTTTCGAATTACGAAAGTGGGCGGCAAATCATCCCTCTTTATTAACTCATTTACCCTCTGAATACTGTCAAATTGACCCCCTCTCGTTTGATATAGAAAATACAGCTCCCTTAAAAATTTTGGGTTTATTTTGGAATTTTAAAACTGATAATTTTATATTTAAAGTCACCCCCAAACAAATGCCTTGCACAAAAAGAAATATGTTGAGTCAACTCGCTTCTATATTTGACCCCCTCGGAAATTTGGTCCCCGTAACAGTATGTATAAAAATTTTAATACAAAATCTCTGGAAATTGGGTATTGATTGGGACGATTCTCCCCCAGAAAATATTGTTAATACTTGGAATAAAGTTAGCGCTCATCTCTCACTTTTATCTGAGGTAAAATTTTCTCGTAGAATTTTGGAAGACGATATTGTTTGCGCAGAAGTACATGGATTTTGTGACAGTAGTAAAAATGCCTACTGTGCCGTTATCTTTCTCAGAACTCTAAATAAAAATGGCTCTATAAAAACTCATTTTATAATCTCGAAATCGCGTATTTGTCCTGTTAAAAAATTGACTATTCCCCGTGCAGAATTATGTGCTGCTGTTTTGCTTTTTTAATTTGCTTCAATATGTTTTAGAGATATATTCTGAAAAAATAAAAAATTAATAAAGTATTTGCTTGGACGGACTCTCTTATAGTTCTATGTTGGTTAAGAAAGGAGCCCTCAAAATACTCTACATTTGTTGCTAATCGCATTTCTCATGTCCAAGAAAAATACCCCCTCTCAATGGCATCACGTGATATCAACTGATAACCCCGCGGACCCTGGATCACGTGGTTTGTCACCTCAGGATCTCTTAGAAAATACGCTATGGCGGGCGGGGCCTTCCTGGTTAAGTGAACCCCAAGAAAATTGGCCCCCAAGTAATTATGAACTCTTTGAACCCTCAGAAGAAAGACGTAAAACTACCCTTTCTATTTTTATTAATTACTCAGAATTTGACCAATTATTAAATAAATTCTCTTCTCTTACTAAAATTCAAAATGTAATTTGTTACCTCATCCGCTTTGTTCACAATTTTAAAGTTAAACATTTAAAACGAGATATCAAGGAAGATTATAAACATTCAAATTTTTTCTCTTTACTTGAAATGCATCAGGCTCTTTTACTTCTCATAAAAAATGTTCAAAATAATGCTTTTTCTGCTGAAATTGATGCATTAATAAATAATAAAAAATTAGCAAAATCTCTTAGAAAACTCGATCCTTTTCTCGACGATCAAAAAATACTTCGTGTTGGCGGCAGATTAAAAAATGCTAAAATCGCTCATGATCAAAAACACCCTATTTTATTACCCTCCAATCACCGTCTCACGGATCTTATAATCAATTTTACTCATAAATCGTATTTACATCCTGGTCTACAAACTATGCAATATTTGCTTACTCAACGCTATTGGATTTTAGCTCCCAAACGTACTATTCGCCGAGTAATCTCTAAATGTACTACTTGCTTTCGCATTAATCCTGTTTCTGTACAGCCCATAATGAGTGACTTGCCCCGGCTGAACTCTCTACCTTAAAAGCTTTTGCTCACACCGGGGTTGATATGGCAGGTCCATTTTCTATTCGAGCTAGTAACTTAAGAAACTCAAAAATTCTGAAAGCATACGCTGCAATTTTTGTATGTATGGCTACTCGTTGTATTCATATCGAATTAGTCTCTGACCTTTCCAGTGAGGCATTTCTAGCTTCTTTACGTCGCTTTATATCCAGAAGGGGTAAAGTTAGTGATATGTAGCGATAATGGTACGAATCTTACAGGTGCGTATCGGGAAATGTGTAGGTATGCTCAGGATGCATGTAGCTCTGAAAAAATCATTTGGCATTTTAACCCTCCTCTCGCACCAAATTTCGGTGGTATTTGGGAGGCAGGTGTAAAAAGCGTAAAAAATCACCTTGTTCGTGTTATTGGGGAACATATATTAACTTTTGAGGAACTTACTACGGTTCTAACCCAGATTGAAAGTGTTTTAAATTCACGCCCCCTTTATCCCATGAGTTCGGACCCCAATGATTTGAATGTTTTAACCCCTGGACATTTTCTCACCCAAGAACCCCGAATAGTTTCCCTGAACCGACGGGTGGTATAAAAATAGAGTCGCTTGTTCAGGTGGCAATTACGCAACAATTGCATCAGACGTTCTGGAAACGCTGGAGCAGTGAATATTTGCATACTCTTATGCAACGCAGTAAATGGACTGAACAAACCTCAAATATAACTCTTGATACTTTAGTCTTAATAAAAGATGACAACTTACCTCCTCTCAAATGGAGTATGGGGCGCGTCATATCTCTCCATCCGGGTAAACATGGTCAGATCCGCGTAGTCACCGTTAAAACCGCTACGGGTAATTTTTTGCGCCCGGTTAATAAATTGTGCCCTCTACCCACACAAGAATAATTTATTGTTTTTCTCTATATTTTTTAGTTTTAAGGTACAAAAATTTATACTTAGTATAAGAATTTTTCTCTTTTGTTTCTCTTTTTATATATAAAATGATTCTCATTTTAAGCGGGCGGTATGTTCGATCCGCATTGAATTATATTTTTTTGTTTTATTTTAAAATATTAATTAAGGTAATAATTCTAAATTTACCCCTATTTTTCCCCCTCCTTTTCCCCTCCTATGTTGGCGATCAACACGAAGCCAGAAAAGGAAGGAAAGAAGACATACCTACACACTCTCTCTGCAACTCACCCGAAAACGTGCAACACGGGTCTCTGACAAAAATGAATAAAAATATATAAAATTCATCCTCAAAATTATAAACAAAGTGTTAAACAAACTCAAACTCTAATTGGCCGATAATACGGGTTTAAACTAATTAGTGAAAAGACTGGATTGATGTGAGTAAGAACTGCTAACAAGGAAAAGAAAGTGATGGTCCTGGCAATCAGCATCCTAAGGTAAAACGTCCAATGTCTCAACATAATCCTATATATTCAAACCCCATTTTCTATTAATTATTACCCTATTAGACCTCGCGCTCCCACATAGTTTTTGCTCGATATTTTTAGCCTCCTATCAATCAGTTCCTTTTTTTATAAAGAGTAATTTTACCGAATCCTTTTGGATAATGGGGCTTTGGAAGGTGTTGAATATATTCCCAAAGACTCAATAAATAATTTTTGTGTATTTTTATAAACAACGTGTTTTTCTTAGGGTGTTTTTTTAGATTTCCGGAGTTTTTAAAAATGCTCGGGTTTATCCCTTATTAATAAATATTTAAGGACCATATCGGCTAACAATGCACATAATTCAAAAACTTAGATTGTCCCCTTCTCGATAGCACTCTTTTTTCCAAATTTTTAGTTTTCCGGAAAATTTCGAAAATTCCTGTCCCAATAAAAACTCAAGTAATTATCAAAAAAAAAGGAGTTTTTATTGGGGTGAGAATTTTCTCGATTTTCCGAAAAACTAAAAAAAACTTGGAATACAAGAAGAATGCCTTCGGGAAGGGAAATCTAAGCTTCGGAATGATGTGCATTGAAAGCTGATTTGGTCCTTGAATATTTATTAATTCCCGATAGACCCGAGCATTTTCAAAAACTCCGAAAATTAAAAAAAACCGCCCCAAGAAAAACACGTTGTTTATTAAAATACACAAATATATTTATTGAATCTTGCGGAATGTATTTAACACCTTTCAAAGCCCCATAATCCAAGAAAATTCGGTGAAATTACTTTTTATAACAAAAAATATGAACAGATTGATAGGAGGGTCAAAATATCGAGCCAAAACTAACTTTTGCTCGAGTTTTTAATTTTCTAAAGAAACAAAAAAAAGGGAAGAAGTAACAAGATATTATTGCTACACGTTCCTTCTTTCATGTAAACTTTGAATCAAAAAAAATATGCATTTTTACGAGAGTTATTTAAAAATTAGTACGTCCGTTTGGAAGTGTAAGTAGCTTAGAGCACCTTTTGAGATACGGGACAGGTGCAAAAAATACTCGACGCATTTATGGCCGATTATTGCAAAAACTTTCAAATTTTTGAAAAAAGTGATGGAGATCATTTTTGTAGTTAATAAACTGCTTCTCATTTCCGTCTAAATACGAATTGCGTAAATGTCATATTTCGGGAGATATTGACCAAATTAGTTAAAAAAACGGATTTCTGGGCTTTTGAGGGCCATTTTCAGGCCCTTGCGGACTTTATTTATATATGATATTTTCTGAAATTAATGTAGACATTAATACCTGCAAATTAAAAAAAAAAAAATGTGCCGGCCCAACCTGATTTTCAGGTTCACACCTTCGTTTACTGTACTATTAGGCCAACAGCTTGCAAAATCTCTTAAATTTAAAAACATTTTTAAACGATTTTTTTTTTATTTTGATTTCGATTGATCACTTTCATGATTTTAAAATCTTAACACTTTAAAAATACTGCATCTTTGACTTATACGATCTGTCAAAATCCTTACTAAAACCATGCTGGTTATAAATTTGCTTTTATTTTTCTTTTGTTATGACTAGAGCTAAAATAATTGGCTTAATCTAACGACAGCAGAGACAAAAAGGTATGCCTGTAAAAATTTACTTACCACCTATCTTTGTCAGATCAGCAAAGTTAGGCATCGTCGAGCGTAATTAGTATTCTGATGAGTTATCATAGTTAATGATAGCATGCAGTTGTGTGTGATTCAGATTCCACGTTTAACTGTAAACCCCGTATAAATTTATTTGTGGTTAAAGGAAATAGTTAGAAAATAATTGTATAACGTTTATATTCAACTACCACTTGGTCTAAAAGCTACCGGAAATGCATCTTTTTATGTTTTGAGTAATTGGAAATTATAAATGAAACTGAAAAAAATGGGTTAAACATCCGATAATCTGGCCATTATAGTACCTAGTACTTAGGTTTCATACAATACACTTTGTGAACTGTATGTAATAAAAAAAACTTAGTAGATATGGTCAGATTGTTGATTAGTTCAGCGATGACAGGCCTTACAGAACATGACAATAAAACAAATAGGTTGTTCAGAAAAAAGATAATAATATTAAAAAGACCGTATTAACACTATTTAATTTAAAAGAATTAAGTAAAGAAATTTGGTAAGTAACATTTTTGAGCACTTACGCAAAAGTAAATTTATCATTAGTTATTATTTTACATACAGCACAAAACAAACCGTTAATTAACAGGTTATGGATGCTGAAAATTTTGTATAAAAACCGATTTTAGCAAAAAGCATGAAAACTCAACACAGTAAGATAAACCATTGTATCATTGAAATAAAATTACATACTTAAATTATAAATTATAACATAATACATTTAAATCATTTTTCTTAAAGCAAAAAAAAATTTTTTTATAAATCTCGAATTTCAGAAACTTTTTCTTAGTGCAAATAGCTTTACGTTACGAATAACAATACAAACAACACATAATAAATATAGTAACTTAGTATCTAATAGTTATTAAAATACCATCTACTAACTAACATATAGAGTGGTCCAACGAACAGTATGCACCTAGCTTTTTTCCTTTTTTTTGTAAATAAACGCGAAAATGCTTGGATACGTGGATTATCGGTTTAAGGGTGACACATTTTAGACATATTTTTAAACCTGTGCCTATAACTCTTTAGCAAGGATGAGTAACAACCCTAAAAGTTTAAATGAAATTTGGGGTCGAGTGATATATTATTTGAAAGAGCACAAAATAATCTTTTTAATGACACCTTATTTGTTAAATTTTACTTAAACAGTTAATGCGTAAACGGCCTTAAAAACATTTACCGATAATTTTTGTATTATTGAAAAATACAAATATTTGTTTATTAGGAATCAAAGTACCTACAATATTTTTTTTTATTTAGGTCTAAATTACTTTTTTTAATGAAAGTGGAAATTTAATGTTAAAAAAACGACATTTTCATCACAAATACATTTCCTATTTATCGTTTGCGTGTGTGTTCAAATAACAACTGCAGATAAGTGTAGAAAAAGAATTTAGGCAAACGGTTATTTAAATCCCGTCATTGATTCACTTTGGTTGCTATTAAAGTTATTTCAATTTCACTGTAAAAATTGGTTTACTGTTTTCCAGAAAAATTGAAACTATTAAACTTTATTATTAAAATAATAGTTGTGCTAGACTTATTGCTCGTTTGTGTAGTGACAGTTATTCCTATAAAAATGCGAATAAATCATATGTTGCCAAATTAGTTAAAAAGGTTGTCGATACAAAATCTGTCTGTAACGTAAAACTTTAGTTACAGAAACGGTTTAGATATGAAGCTTTAGAAGTCGCTGTTTTGGGACATGCTGAATTGGATCAAATTCAAAGAAACCGTCAATTGGCTAAAGCCTCAGGTGTCTTTCGTTCGCCCGTAATACGGATTTTAAGAGCCATCAAATTTCATCCATAACAAATTTAATTGGTACAGGAACTAAATGAGAATGATCCTGATAAAAGCCTGCAATTTTGGGAAGAAATAAACGAGCGTTTAATTGAAGATCCGCACTTATTATTTAACATTTTTTGTTTTTCCGATAAATGTATATTTTATTTGAATGGAGCTTTAAATAGGCATAATTGACATTACCAGGATGACTGTAATCCATATTTATTCCGTGAGGGTCATACCCAGTACCCTCAAAAAATAAATTTCTGGTGCGGCATATTAGGGATTCATATCATAGGGCCAATTTTATTTTCTAATAATTTAACTGGTAAAGATGCTTCAAGATGCAATTTATCCTTTCATAACAGAACTAAAAGAAGATGACCAAAATCATAATGTTGATCGGCGTCATTTCCAGCAAGATAAAGCATCTCCTCACTATGTTGCTCCTGTAAGAGAATTTTTAAATGATCGTTTCCCTGAACGGTG
This sequence comes from Listronotus oregonensis, assembly GCA_019359885.1. Taxonomy (NCBI): domain Eukaryota; kingdom Metazoa; phylum Arthropoda; class Insecta; order Coleoptera; family Curculionidae; genus Listronotus; species Listronotus oregonensis. The sequence goes on along the minus strand of JAHBCN010000549.1, from coordinate 86,328 downwards.
GATTGGAAAAAGAGGACCAATTGAATGGCCTGCCAGGTCACCTGATTTATCGCCTTTAGACTTTTTTTTTTGAAGACACTTAAAAAATAAATGTTTTGCTATGAAGCCCGAGGCCATAGAAGATTTCGCCAATGGATTACAGCAAAATACAGAAGCATAACATCTGGTATGCTACAAAATGTGTAATATGTTAAAATAAAGAAAAAAATATGTATTATTGTGTGGAAGCAAATGGATCACATTTTTAGCACTAGTTGAGGTAACGTTTTAACTATCAATTTATTTGTATTTTTCATTATAACCAAAATTATAGGACTAATGTTCTTAAAGCTGTTTTCGCATTAACTGTTTAAGTAATATTTAACAAATAAGGTATTATTAGAAATATAGTTTTGTGCCCTTCCAACTGACATATCACTTGGCCCCACTTTCCATTTAAAATTTTAGGGTTGTTACTCACCCTCCGTAGGGGGTTAAAGGCACAAGTTTAAAAATGTGACTAAAATGTGTCCCCTTAAAAGCAAAATCGACGTGTCCGACTATTTTTGCGTCAAATTACAAAAAAAGGATAAAAGCTAGGTGCATACTTTTCGTTGGACCACTCTGTATATTTTTTAAAAGTAAATATCCATAAACCTTATTATGATGTAAGTCATACGGGTAAAAAATATTTTAAATGGATTTGCGTAACATATGCGTAACTATTTAAATTAGTAGAAATCACGTTTAAATTTTATATCATTAGAGACTTTAACTGTACAAAAAATACGAGTATTCAATATTAAATGTATATTAAAAGTTACATTAGTATGTTTCAAAAAGGTTAAGGATCATTTGTTATGGATTTTAAAACAGTTTTGTGAGTTCAAATCTGGCCTAAGCTTTTAGCATGTTTAGGATAAGTTGGTAAACTACATTTTTTTTGCTTAATTAAGTACTTTTTACAGCTCGGTTATTTTTGCATTTTAAATAAAACACGATATTTTATACCTGTTCACTACGTATTACGATTTAAAAAATATTTAACAATGTAAAACATATTCACGAGTCAAAAGGCTTGCAGCCAAACACGGTAAAAGGCAAAAATAAGTTAAATGGACTTAATAAATTTTATAAAAATGTTTTTAAAAATACATTTAATGCCATATAAATAAACATTTTGTTTTTAACAAAAATGTAAACATGTGTTGCACTTAGAGGTACAGGTTTAGTGGTACCCTTCGTAGTGGTGTGCTTCGTTATTCCAGGCTGTCTTGTGTCTGGTTTTGTGATTATTAAAAATAGGATGTTACCTTTTAAAAAGGTACACATATTTTATTTATACAGGGTGGCCCACCTCATTCGCCTTGGTTTTTCTACGAGGAATCAAAAGAGTTGGGAAAACTTTTAGCACAGTCATATGTTGGTCTGTGCGAGCATATTTTAAAATTATTTTGAAATATACAGGGTGACTCAAAAAAGAAGTACATATCAAAGTTATTTTTTTCTTATGGAACACCCCATATTTTTTTATGTTTTTAGATACTATAGATCAAATAAAGGTAAGTTATTGTTATAGTTTCTATACCTAAAACTGACCGTTTTTGAGAAATTTAGAGAAATTTAAAAATACAGATCATAATTTAAATATTGTTTACACCCTGTAACATATAAGGAGCTACTCGTAATTAAATTTACTGCTTAGCTTAAGGGTTTAAGTTAATTATTTCATAAAAGTTTTACCTCAATATTCTACTGAGTGGTGAAAAAAATTTCCTTAAAATTTGGACACACATTTTATTAAATAACTTCCTAAAGTCAAATGGAATACCCTGTATTTAGTGGCCTATTTTGGCGCAGAACTAGATTCCCTTTAAAACTATAATAGGGTTTCCTATACCTATCTTTTTTACTTTTTATGCAAAAGACGTTTTTATATTTGACTTACCTATCATATGATTTATTTCTTTATCTTAAAAATTGATCACCCTGTACTGTATAGGATGACGCCTGTTAGAATACCTTTAGGCATATACTTTTAATGCGAATAAACATATTTCTTGATACCCACCGATTACCAAAATCATTTCATCTTCCTTATTTTAACTAATTAAAATGTAAAAATCATTCAAAACGATTATAATTTTAAACTAGCTTAATCAATGATAATCGTTTGATTAACAAGTGTCACTGTCAAATATTTTTTGTTTGCAAATAATAATTTACGTCATCTAGGTTAAAGCCAACTATTATTGAAAAAATATAAATATAATCGTACCTTTGGTGACAGTCATATTGAAATGTATGTTTTTATTGACCCCATTATAATATTATTTTGGGATTTAATTTACCATAAAGTCCAATACATTTGCTAAGAAATAAGGGCATTTTAACATATTTCGTCCCAACAATTAAGATATGTGTACCTTTTACTATATTTTGATCCTCATTTTTAAGAATGCTTTAATATTTTAGAAATGGCAATAAATTGGAGTTTTTACTTTTGCCTGCATTTTGCTTCAGATACATCTTGTTTTCAAAAATGTAAACTTGTGCTTTTAGCAAATCTACGTGGTTCTTAATAAAAAGATTTTTTAATTACAGTACAGGGTGTTTCATTTTTAAGATAAAGAAATTATTCATAAGTCAAATATAAAAACGTCTTTTGCATAAAAAGCAGAAGATATAGGCATAGGAAACCCTAATATAGTTTTAAAGGGAATCTAGTTCTGCGTCAAAATAGGCCACTAAATACAGGGTGTTCCATTTAACTTTAGGAAGTTATTTAATAAAATGTATGTCCAAAGTTTAAGGCATTTTTTTTACCTTTTGCATAATATTGAGGTGAAACTTTTATGTAATAGTTAACTTAAACCCTTAGCTACGCAGTAAATTTAATTACGAGCAGCTCCTTATATGTTACAGGGTGTAAACAATTTTTAAATTATGGTCTGTATTTTTTAATTTCTCTGAATTTCTCAGAAACGGTCAGTTTTAGGTATAGAAATTATAACAATAAATCACCTTTATTTGGTCTATAGTATCCAAAAAATTTAAAAAAATATGGGGTGTTCCATAAGAAAAAATATAACTTTGATATGTACTTCTTTTTTGGGTCACCCTGTATATTTTAAAATAATTTTAAAATATGCTCCCCACAGACCATCATATGACTGTGCTAAAAGTTTTTTCCCAACTCTTTTCATTTCTCGTAAAAAACCGAGGCAAATGTAGTGGGCCCCTGTAGATAATTTATTTTCGTAAAAAAATTGTTTTAATTAAAAACATCAAAGTGTTATCGATAAGCTGCCCAAAGCAACCTTTTAAAAGAAAAATATGTTTTTAGTGGTAGTTTTGAGGAGTTTTGGAGATTGTCACTTTTGTTGCTTTGGGTAGTATGTATTTAAACTTATTGTTTTACATTATCTATTACACGCACTTAAATATGACGTTTTGTCATAAAAAATTTAAATGCTATTAGAATTTTTCAAGTTTTTTAGAGCAAAATTTTAAAAAAATGTGTTTATTTTTTTATTTCAATATTATATTGAAAACGGTGGCCGACTTGCCACCAAAACGTAGATTAATATTTTTGATTTTTGCAGGCGATCTGCAAGTTCATAGGGGTCAATAGGGCTAAGCAGGCTCAGTTCGTTATACCCCGGGACACGGACCGAATAGGTCCCACTTTCCAAAAAAAGTAAGGCGAGTATCTCAAAGAAAACATACAGAAACATGAATCCGCCACAAAAGTATAAAACATATTTATAAAATAATTTGACTTATTTTCAAAAAAGTTATTTTTCTAACAAATGTTTAATATCTACTTTATCCGCACGAGACTGCCTAGTTGACCGAACGATGCAAAGGTTCGGTTAAAGCAGTCGAGTGCAGAAAAAGATTTTCCACAAGCTTAGGAATAGTTTTTTTACAAGCGTGAGGTGACGCTTATGTTAATTAGATATAAGAATTGTTTAATAAAGGTATTACATCGTAGTTTACTTTATTAAAAAAGTAAGAAAAATAAGAGAACACGACTAGGAGAAATGATTGTGGAAAATGGGTGAGGGAAATGGAAAAGTTTTTTTTTATTTTAAAATGACTGACAAAGATACGGCTAACCTAACAAGTTTTAGTTCTCTAGCACCCCAATTTGTAAATAGTGTTAAATCAGACTTGCCCGAAAGTAACAAAAAATCTTAAACAGCTTCAGTCTTATATCCTACCTCCTAACTCCGTCTATATTACGTATTGATCATGGCATCGACATTATGAATTATTACAAGGGCTTAAAATAAAAAATTATAAGCAAGTTGTGTTTTATAAATAACAAATTTTAGATGCTTTAAAGAAAAAAGTCTAGGTGAGTTAAGTTCGCTCATATCAGAGGTCATTTAGTTGCTCCCTGTTGCTTTACCTATATGTTCAGCGTCTCGTCGAAGGAAGTATTGAAATAATTATTTGTCGCTTGTTTAGATATACGAAACTTAAAAAAAAATAAACGATATATTTTTAAAAGACGTTTAATTAAGGAGCGTTTAACAACACGTCCCTTATATCTATCTCAAACGCGTCGAGGCGCAGAGGGATCGACGCAACAAGCTGCAGGTGGATAGACTGCATGCTTAAGAGCAGATCAGTATATACTTCAATACCTGAAGAAACTCTTGTAGCTCGGGTTGAGCGAGGATGTCCGCAAGGGGGAGTTTTGCCCCCACTGCTGTGGAACCTTGTCATGGACGACTTACTAAATGTCCTTTAACTGAAAGGGCACCAAATATTGGGATACGCAGACGATCTCGTCATTATGGCCCAAGAAAAATTTAACAATACTTTTAAGGGATAAATTGCAACAGGCCCTAAACGCAGTCACCAGATGGACGAGAAAGGAGGGACTAAACATAAATCCCTCCAAATCAGCCATAGTTGCCCTCACCAAAAAGAGAAATCTAGAGGGTTTAGGACCCCTGAACCTACGAGGTGAAGCTATCAAGATTGTGGGAGAGGTAAAATATCTGGATGTCATCCTAGACTCTAAACTTACCTAGAACCAACATCTTTAGAAAACAAAAAAGAAAGCGGAGATGACTCTTATGTTAATCAGACGCTCTCATGGAAAAATATGGGGCCTTAAACCAAACGTGGTTTATTGGTTATACACCATGGTGGTAAGGCCTATGATAACATACGCATCACTGGTATAGTGGACAAAAATGCGACAAAGAACTGCTGTTACAGAACTGGCCAAGGTACAGAGTCTTGCTTCCTTAGCTATAACAGGAGCAATTAAAACAACCCCAACAACAGCCATGAAATGTCTCTTAGACCTTCCATCACTTAACCTCATAGTGATGGAAGAGGCAAGAATGAGCTACTTCCGACTGCAACAAAAACCAACTGGTGTCTACGCTAGTTTGGGACACAACAACATAAAAAGTCAAGTTGGTGGCAACATCCTGGATGAAAGAACAGACCAGATGATTCCCCAATACTCATTCAACAAAAACTACGAGGTAAAAATTCCAGACCGAAGTGAGTGGCAGCAACCCGATCTCCCCGGCACGGTTGGAGACATCGTCTGGTATACGTATGGTTCGAAAACCGAGCAGGGAACTGAAGCGTGCGTGTACAGTGAAATGAGGCATTCACAATTCTCCATTCTACTAGGAACACACAGTTCTGTATTTCAAACAGAAATATATGCTTTACTGCATTGTGCAAGAGAAAAGAACAGGAGGGCTTACAAAAATAAGCGGATCTGCATAATAACAGATAGCCAAGCGTCACTAGGGGCACTAGTAAACCCCAAGGTGACGTCCAAGCTGACATGGGAATGCCAAAAAGAACTGGAGGTCCTGGGAGAACGCAACAGAGTAACTCTACTGTGGGTACCAGGACATTCGGGAATAGAAGGCAACAAAAAGCGGATGAGCTAGCGAGACATGGATCATCCACTTCATACTTTGGACCAGAACCTGCCCTTGGAGTGACCAAAACCACAGCACGAGGGCAAACAAGGGAATGGATCCGAAACAAACACAAGGAATACTGGGAGAACCTCGGTAGAATAAGACATGGAAAGAGCTTCATAAGGGGTCCATCCAAAACTACTTAGACAAAGTAGGGTTGCTAACAGGGCACGATAACCTAAGAGGACACCTACACAAGATAGGCTCATACAATGGGGACCCAAGTTGCAGAATGTGCGACGAGGGTGAAGAAACAGCCTACCACATACTGTGTGAATGTGAAGCGTTAAATCACAAAAGACAGGCATTATTTGGGCAACCGAAAATGAGCCTACAGAAATATATCAACCAACCAGTCTCGGGTTTATACAGACTTGTAGAAGGACCAAGACTAATGGGAGGATTGGTATAAAAGACAATCGGAGACTGGGCACAAAAAGCCCATGAGGCTGCGCTGCCTCCGGTAGTAAAAGACGGCTTCCAAGAAAAAGAAGAAGAAGAGGTTATTTAACTTTTTTGTCTAAATGCAATATTTTTTGAGTTAAAATCAAAAAACAGAATTTTCAGGATTTTTTCAAGGTAAAACATTAACATTTTTTTTTAAATTTTTTTTTTTACAAATTTTAAGTAATTTGTGATTCAAATAAGTAAAATAGACGATTTATTATTAAAAAAAAAAACAAAAATCACATAAAGGTGCTCGCCCACTACCACGACGCGACAGGGTTGTCCGCCCACTGGGGGGTAGGCGTAAGTAATGTGACACTTTAAAACCTTCATTAGAGTTAGTTATGTCGGTATTACATGTATGGTTGTAAATAAACATGTTTACCTCTTGCAAACACGTACTTTTACACTAAAATTTGGGATAAACAAAAAAACAGAAATATCTTAGTTAAGGTTCGAATAGTTTTTGCAACTACTTAATAGTATACATGTTGTAATTTTGAGAACAAATATCGTGCCTTTTGAATGAGCACCCACAGAGTAAATATACTCATTTATATGCAGAAGAATCAAATATTTTACTCTTAAACTAGTAAAACTAGTTTCTCACATAGGATACTAATAATTTATTTGCCTTCTTGCCTGCTTTTAAGTCTTAAAAACATTTTTTAAATTTTTTTTTATAAGCAAAAAAACTTTTAATAATGCAACTAGGGATGCACCAATTATTACGGTTCTATGATCTATTTAAAAGGTTTTGGATAAATAATTATTCTTTAAACAAAAAAGTTAAGTTAGTATTGTTCAGTTTTAATTAGTGCTGCAAATAAAGATTTGGTCAAAAGTCCCTAAAAATAACTTGGAAATGCGCTTGCAGAAGTATTTCCTTGATAAATAAATAATTTTAAGTTTGTTAAGGTATTTTAGCCTCATTTAAGTTACATAAAGTACTATTTGCTAAGGTTAAATATTATCTGAGCATTTTTTCCAACCTTCAGAATCATTATATTTAACCCTTTTGTTGAAACATCAACAATAAATTGTCAAAAATTTAAAGTATTTTATTTATTTTTATAAAGTAAAAGCAAATATTTAGTCATTTTTAAACAACCTACTAACCCAGAACGGAAAGGGAGCAGATTATATTTCAAAATCGTGTTGCCATGACTACGCCCTTTCTTTCTGTATTTCTTTTAAATATAACGTAGAAGGCAAATTTATGTTATTTAAATATTTTTCAATTTAAAAAGTGTTTACGAGAGACAACTCTTTTTAAAATATAATGTAATATAATTTGCAGGAAATGACGAAAGAAATGATGAAATTTAAATTTATTAAATGTCTTTTTTTATCAGTTAGGAGATTTTAAAAACAATATTAAAATATTCGTTTTGCTTTTAAAATTTTATTCGCTTATTATTCTTTTTTTTAGTTTTTGAATATGTTTTAAAATATATTACAAAGTTAAAATAAAAATTATTGCATACAAGACTTTCATGATATTAAAGCCTAAATCTGATTGAGAAAATAAGCATGTATACAGATATCTCTTTCACAAGACCTAAAATTACTACTGGATTGGTGCACTAAAAATTTTTCAATTTAATGCTGCAAAGACACGAAAAAAATCAACTTCTATAACCTTCATATAATGGCCGGATACTACAGAGCAAAGACTTTAACTTGGTTGGCGTTACCTTCGAAAATGGTCCTAAAGGACGTTGGTTGTAAATATATCCACAGTAGCTAGAAAAAGTTTTACATCTTTTTCGAACCAAAAGATGAAAAAAAGTAGTTCTAAATTGTATGTATTACAAATTAGATCAAACATGGACAACTGTTTTAATATGTTTTTTGTGAGTACTCGCCTTGACATTTTCTAGGAAATGGGACCACTTCGGTCCAGGTCCCGGGGTATAGCGAGCTGAGCCTGCTCGGCCCTACTGACCCCTCTGAACTTGCAGATCGCCTGCAACAAAAAAGAAGATAAGCCGTAAAACAAAACAAAATCAAAAATATTATTCTATTATTAATTCATAGGGGTCAATGGGGCTAAGCAGGCTCAGTTTGATATACCCCGAGACCTTGACAGAAGTGGTCTCATTTTCTAGAAAATTTTAAGGCGAGTACTCCCAAAAAAAACATATTATTACATGAATCCGCCACAAATCTAAAAAACATATTGGGCTACTGTTCTCCTATCTGAAAAATGGTTTCTTTCACAAATTACCACATTTTTAATTTATTCCCAGCAAAAACCTATTCTTCTTATTAAAGACCTCCTTATTCATAAAACACCGTATGCTATGTTTGTCCATCAATGAGCTGTAGGGAATATGTTGCAATTTTTAAAACATTTTAATAGCTCCCGAAAATTAAACAACAAAATTCGTTTTCCTGCGGCTTTCAATAGAACACATAGTGTCACTCTTTTGTGTAACACCGGCACACAAAAAAAATTGATTTCAAGATCTTGCCATAGTATACGGGGTGTCCGGAAATGACGATGAAAAATTTTAAGGTACGATTCCACATAAAAAGATATGAAAGAAAGTTTATATTAACATAGGTCCGGAAATGCTTCCAGACAGAGCTACAGGCCCTTGAAGATGGTGTAATAAAAGTAATTTTTATTTAATTTATAAGGATCTACTTACAATACAGAAATTAACTTCTACGTATAGGTGAGAGTAATTGGAGGTCACTTTTTGAAAATATCAGGTGACCCATATTGCAACCAGTGGCGTCGAAACAAAGAGGTGGTTAGTTATTTGGGGTAATATTTTTTTTCGCCGAATGTATTTTCGCTATCTTTTAACTAAGTTATGTTACTTTGAACATTTTTACATAAAAAGGTACCCTTGGTATAAAGTCGTATAGTCGACGGTTTTTGAGGTAAACGGACTTAAAAGGACTACTGCAGTTCGTGAATACAGTAAACAGGCTAGGTAATAAAAATAAGAAGATGCTTAAATACTATTTTAAAATGTAATTATTCTTTTACACTTATTGCCAAAAAGAAAAACGAATTTACTGGTACTTACGACATTGGGTACATTTTTAAAATCACCTGTGTTTACTGTATTTACGCACTGCAGTCGTCCTTTTAAGTCCGTTTATCTCGAAAACCGTCGACTATACGACTTTATTCCTAGGGTACCTTTTTACATAAAAATGTTTAAAGAAACATACTTTATTTAAAAGATAGCAAAAATACACTGGGCGAAAAAAAATATTACCCTAAATAACTAACCACACCTTTGTTTCCACGCCACTGGTTACAATATGGGTCTCCTGATATTTTCAAAAAGTGACCTCCAATTACTCTAACTTATACGTAGAAGCTAATTTCTGTATTGTAAACGAATCCTAATAAATTAAATAAAAATTACTTTTATGACACCATCTTCAAGGGCCTGTAGCTCCCTCTGGAAGCATTTCCGGACCTATGTTAATATGAACTTTTTTTCTTTTTTTTTATATAGAATCGTACCTTAAAATTTTTCATTGTCATTTTTGGACACCCTGTATTTCAGTATTTTGGGTCCTTACCACGATAGGTTCAAGGTAATTTCTAGGTCAAATAGGAAAAAACAGTTGCCTGATCCCGAAATTCACTTATAATATATTTTAGAATTTTGGCTCGTTGTGTCCGAAATAGTGGTTCGTTTGACCTCGTCACGTTAGGATCAAAGACATTTAAAAGTCGAATTATATAAAAAAAAAACCGTTTAAGCCGTAAAGACTACCGTACCTATATGTATTTTCGTCGCTGAGTTTGAATCCGGGTTCAATTAACCTCATTACGTCAGTGTCAAGGTCATTTTAAGGTCAAATTAAGAAACAACCATTTAGACCATGACGTACCCATCACCTCGGGCTCATGATGATTCTCAGGTCATATTGGGAAAATACCTGGCCTACACGTTTTTTTTTAATTCGATGTGGTGGGGTCAAACGGACCCAGAATTCTGTTTTAGAGACCCAAAATACATATTGGTAAGGCATTTTTGTCAGCCTAAACGGTTTCTTTCCCAACTTAAACTTGAATATCCTGGTGGAACCTCTCACCGTGTTCGTCACTTACAGCTCCACAATTCTCCGGAAAGTAATCCAGATGAGAATCCAAGAAATGAATTTTCAAGGACATATTGCACCCTAGATTTTGGTAACAAGAAAAAAGTTGGGCAACCAGGTCTTTATAGTTTTCAGCTTTTATGTTTCCCAGAAAATTCGTTGCAACCATTTTAACGGCATTCCAAGCGTCTTTTTCCTTTGACCTGTCAAGTACGGATAATGAATTGCTCATCTGCGAAGAAGTTTCCTAAACTACCGTACCAATATTTTCGTCCTGTTAATTTTAGCATCACTGATTAAGGGAACTTTTCATTTAAATAACAAAAGCACGACCTTCCTTGATTTCATGGCCTTTACAAAATTTTCTGAGTCCCAATTTTTATGAAGTGGTGGTAGTAAAATTTTCTGCGGAACTAATGGCGCGCTGGTTACATTTTTCTTTCCTGGCTCAAGAGACACTCTCGGAGGCCAAACTTTCCTTCTGTAGTGATCCGATCGTGCTCGACTTGATGGTGTCAAACAGACTCCGTAATCAGATAAAGTGACCCATAATACGAAAATAAACTGTGGTGGGATCCCAAGATCAGACAACTTTTTTTTGTATGCCGATGTTATATTTCAGCTCTTCTAGAGCAGCTCGAACTCCTTATTCTGTCAAGCCTTTTATCCCGAGAATGCCTAGAAGGTAAAATCTGTCGCCTGCAAGTACTTATCTTTTGCTTTGGGTTCTCAAACCCTTTAAATTGTTAAGTACTATGTAAATAAACTGCCTCTTGCTAACAAGAACTTAGGCATTAAGCTCTTGTAGACTGTAACACTGTTAATCAATATCATAATTTATTTTTAGAAATGTAAATGTAAATAAAATTTTACCCTAATAAAAAATAATAACACAATTTTATAACATATAAACAGTCAAAAAAGCCATGCATTTTTTTAGTTTAAAAATTTTGTGTTAGGGATTTTCTATTAAAATTATTCTTTTGCAAAATACTTTGTATCTTTTGCAACTTCAAAAATTAACACTTGTTATTTTAAAAGGAAAAACAATATTTTTTAGTTAAAAAATTTGTCGGAATTTACCACAACTCTTTTTTCTCTTTAAGTTATTCCTAGCAAGCCCAAAAAGTTTAAGCAATGTAGTAGTCACAATGATACTAACTTGTTTGCAGAACGTTTTAAAAATCATTAAAATCCAGAGTCAGTGATGTAAAAATTAATTATTAAACTAGTTATGGTTAAAATAAATTATTAAACTAGATATAATAGAATGTTATTAATAAAGATCATCGAAAATTTTTCTTAGTTATGCCAAGTATGATATATAATTAATCTATCAATCAAAGTCATTATTTAACTGTGTAAAGACATTAACGAGTTATATGTATTTTTGCTAAGAAAACTTAAGTATGTTATTACATTAAAATTCATTATTTTAGCAGCACGGACTTGTCGAACGTCACGAAAACTATGTCTATTGAATTTCATCTGTAGAGACAAGAATGTAAAAAAATACACACAAAGACAACACTATCTAAAAAAAAGTACTAAACTCAGAGATGTGATATTCCAAATACGAATCCGTGGTCAGAATTAGGCCATCAGGTCACAATTTTTCCTAACCTGAAAAAAAGTAGAAGATAAAAAAATATTTTAAGAAATAGAAAATAATAATCTACCCTCAGAATTGATGTGTTACGTGACGTTTTTTTTATCACCTCAAAGAAAATATTATTTTTCTTAAATCTACTGATTTGCGTCAAATTTTATATGCGGGAGCTTCGGGGTCTCTAATACGAATCCAAAGGCATATTTGCAAAATTGAAGATGGTGGGTTCAATATGGCGAACCAAATTTTAAAACAATTTCGAATTACGCCAAATTTGCTACATAGGAGTGTTAAGATCCTGATCACGAATTGAGAGTCAGATTTTAAATTTTAAAAATCCAACCCAATCTGACCTTTTAGACCTCCAAGTATCAAAGTTGGAGTAAATCAAAAGAGTTTCGAAAGTTGGCCGCCATATTGAACATACCATCTTAATTTTGTAAATTTGACTTTGGATTCGTTATCAGCGACCACCAAAGCCCCCGTATACCAAATATGTCGAAAAGCGGTTTAATTTTGATTTCTTTAAAGTTATAAAAAAGCATTATATGAGACATCAATTCTGAGGGAAGATAACTATTTTTAGGGACTGTTTCCAATAAATATACATTTGGAAAATAAAAAACAAATTTTCTTTATTTATGCTGGTCTTTTTTTGGTGTATTTTTGGTGTTTCAGGCCTGTTTTTTTGAGATTAAAAAATTGTAACCTGACGGCCAAATTCTGAGCACGAATTTGTGCTTGGGAGGCAAAAATACCTTGAAAACGATCTATCATCTTTGGATCTGATACTTTTTTTAGAGCGGTGAAATTGTTATTGTTTGGATTTATCTATTTACAACAATTTTGTATAACGTAAGCCTTAGCTAACAAAAAAAGCGTATGTTAGTGTAGGTAGTAACTTTTTCTTGAAGCTGAACAAATAAGAATCCAGATTTTTAGTTACTAAACGTACGTACAGCAGAATTCAGAAAATTGGCATTTTATAACCTTAAATACCTCAAAATTAACATTTTTATAATCTAAAATTTATTGTTATGACATTTTTGTACATACAAATAAGTAAAAACCTAATTGCAGTCCTTTTGACTCTCTGACTCTATAATATGTTTTTTTTTATACATAGAGGGATCATTTTAAATAAGTATATTATTTATACAAAGTATTTAATTAAACCACGACAAATAATTCATATTTAAAGAATTTTTATTTAAATATTGTTTTTTGAAATCCAAATAGTAATTTTAAAGCGTTAATAATCTAAATATTTTAATTTACTTGTTATTAGCGCATTACGGCCAAACAAAATATAAATATAAATAAAAAATATTTGCCAAATTATAAAAAACATATATTTTCTTTACAGTTATTTAAACATCTACTTAACAATCTATTACATTTAATTAACAATTTATTACATCTAATTTATCATATTAATCACAAAATTAATTTTTAATATTTTAAAATACTTTCTAAAGGATAATAGCTAACATAAAGTAAAAAAAAGCATCTGAAGCCTTAAAAATTGCAAAAGGTGCAAAATCCAAGCCCACTAAAAATTTCTCTAAAATCCTGGTCCCGAAAATCGACATGCTAGCATCCAATCAAGAAATTAGTATAATTAGACTATCTCAGAAGCCAAAGCCGTTGTAATCACCGAGTAAAAGATAAAGTCCTCTCTAGCTCCAATGACAGTAAATCGTTTTGGTCCTTTGCCAGAAACCTTAGTAATAACTTTTGCACAATTTTTTTTACCTTTAATTTAGTAAGATAAAATTGTTTTTACCTCTAAAGGATAAGGTGAACTATTTGTTCAAAAATTTGCTGCCAATTCTACCCTTGATCTTTTCGTTAATCTTCTTCTTTCAACAGTTGTTCCTTATAGATTGTCCGATATCATTTTTCAAGTCAAACAGATTAAGCCTATTCTTTCTTTTCTTAATACCAAAAAATCGTCTGGATGTAATACCCAAAATAGTCTTAAATAAATGTTCTCCGGAGCTTGCACCCATCTTAACTTGCCTCTTTTAAATCTCTTTTAGGACAGGGACATTTTTCTGAAAAGCTGCACATGTGCAACCTGTCCCCAAGAAAGGATGCAAAACTCTTCTTTTAACCATAGACCCATATCTCTTCCTTTAGTTGTATGTAAGTTAATGGAAAAATTCATTAATTTCCAAATCTTAAAGTATTTGGAAAAACAAAATTTTCCATGACTGAAAGTATGGATTCCATCACAGAAGATCCACAGCTAATTTTCTTTTCCTTGTCTTACACAAATGAAATAAGTTCCTTGATTTTCCCGGTGAAACCCAGATCGTTGCTCGTGACATATCCAAAGCTTTCGATCGGTGTGGCATAATAGGCTCCTTAACAAACCTTTCACTTAAGCTTTTTTTTGGCTCTTCAGTTTCCCCTCCAATCGACAAATATTAGTTATTTTAGGTAGTCATTCTTTCAGCCTCTACCAAATTAATGCTGAAGTGCCCCATAGCTCGGTACTGGCACCAACTCCATGTCTTCTTTACATCAACGATCGATCTTCTCTCTTCACAATAAATTCTATTCAACGTTTTGCTGACGCTGGTACTCTTTACTCTAATATTTAATTTCTTAAACCATCCTGAAAGACCTGAAATAAATCTTGGATTAAAGCATCAAAAATTTTATCCAGTTTAATGCCTTTAAAATACAGTCAGGTTTGCTGTCACGAAAAAAGTCTGCCATTGCATATCCCTAACATATGAGCGGCCAAATTCTGCAGAACAAAGAGCCATTTAATATTGTTGGTGCCACTTTTGAGAACAACCCTAATCGTACAGTGGATAGGGAGAAAAAAGCTGTTTGACCTCCGGATTTTTTTGTACAGTTTCAATTTTTATGAAAATTTGGAATTAAATTGCTTTTACCTTCTAGATCAAAGTTTATATATGCTTAGGGTGTGCTTTTTATTTTTTAAATTAAAAAACCATAGAAATAGACCTTATATAAATTAAAATCATAGCTAAATGTGTAGAATGAATCTATTTTTATGTTGTGAGTTATATCTAACATTATATTTTACCGTTTCAACCCTTAAAAATCACCCTTAATTAAGAAATTCCAAAAAAAATGTTTTTTTATTTTCAAATTATTTAATAACGCTTTTATTGTAGTAAAAAAATATTTTAACAGTTTACGGTATAATAAAAATTTAATTACCATAACTCAACCTTTAAATATGAGATTTAAAAAAAATTTTTTTTGACAAATTAAAACGATTTAATGATAATTAATTATAGTACCGACAATGAAGCTAAAAAATTGCAAAACTTCGCAATTTTTGTGTCCTGCATCGATTTGTATAAAAATTTGGAATTAGGCGCTTTTAACCCTCTTCTTTAAATTCTATTTTATAGTGATGTGAGGTGGTTGGTTTTTTAAGGGTGAAAACTCCCCCTAATTGTCAAAAATAATTTAAATCTTAAGATGGGTAAAATTTGGTTTGAATTAGTTGATTAAAGATTGTTTTATGCTTTAGAATACAATTTTTAAATATTTTAACCCTTAAAATTCAACCCTTGTTAGAGCTTAAAAAATATATATATTTACCCTAAAAAATTATTAATTTACCATAATGATTTAATTTTAGAATGCTGTTGCCTAAAATATGTACCAATTTAATTTCGCAACTTTTTGACCCTTATAAATCAACCCTTATTATAGCTTAATTAAAAAAAAGATTTATCCCCAAAAAATTAATATCTTGACAAATTTATTAATTAAAAATATTACTCCCTAAAATATTACCAATTTCATTTTTATGAAATTTTCAATCCCTAAAAACCACCCTTTACAACATTGCAATTCTTATAAACCAATATAATAGATATAAGTAGGAAAAGAAAGTGGAATTGCAAACACAAAATTAAACCGGTAAAAGTATAAAGTATACCGGTTTTATAGAATATTATGCTCCAAAGTGGGCTATTAGAATTTTTCGAAAAAAAAGTTGATTGGTTTTTTAAACATAGTTCCTTTAGTTTTAATGATAGAAAGTTTGTTTAAAAACAATTTTGTATAGTTTTTTAAGAGCTACAAGGCTATGTAAATTAAATCCCTTTTAATCCCTTAGTTTTAAAATGGGATGAGTTTAAAGGGCTAGAATAAGGTGGTGCTCGCTCGTAAATAGAGGTTTTAAACGGCCATATCTGGCTAAATATTTGATGTACAGAAAAATATATGTAATGAAAAGTCTTTGTTATCAAAAAAGCCATAATTCGATTTCCTAACATTTTTTTCGTATCTCCAGTATTGTTGGAGTTATTTTGAAGAAAATGGCTATTTTTACGAAATTGCGGAAAATCGTTTTTCACTTTAAGCTACAATTTTTCTACAATTAAGCATTTAAATTTGGTTAAACTTCCAGAATGTATTAATAATACATATATAAAAAAAATCGCAGGAGGGTACAGATCTATTTTAATTAAGAGGGAAATTAGGAGCTTGTTTTTAATGATCTTTTCGTAGAAAAAAGTAGAAAACTCTATTTTGTTTTTAAAAGAAAGGTCTCGTTATATTCTTTAAAAAAGACCTTATATGCATTCCTTGAAAAGTGCAAACTTTTCCCGCTATTTGACTTTGAATCTTTTAAATTTAACATTTGACGAACAAAAGCTAACCATTAACAAGCCGTAGCTCGGTCTGTATTGGTTGTAGAGAAATTATAAAAAAACATTTTTATCTAGTTTTTTATAAGCTACTTTTTTGTTTCCTTTTCAGTTTTTTGACAAAATGATATTTTTAGAGTTTCGTGAAAATCCATAAACGTTGATTTTTTCGTCGAAAAACTTTACATTTAACGCGAATAACCGAAAAATATTAGTTTTACGAAAAATGTATGGAACAGTTTTACTTAAAAATTATTTTTTTTTTATCGTTTCGTAGTTAAAATTTAAAAAAAAAATTACACCTCAACATGGGGTTCCAACCACCCCAGGATAAAAGCAGACCTCGGCATGATATAAAATTTGATCCTGGGGGCTCCCTCCTTCTGTGAAAATTTCAGAAAATCCATTAGAAGAAAAAAATTCCGGGTCAAATTGCCTCATTGCCTGAAATTAAAGTAGATTTTGGGATTATGAACGGGAAAAAAAACTACATTTTTTTCCATTTACCATTTAAAAGTTACAACCCACCCCAAAAACTGGAAGAGTTACAAAGTTACGTATGCTGTTAAAAGTGCCCCTCAACCAAGCCGTTTTTTGTATATTGGATTTTAGCATTTTTTAAGAGGCCCAAACCCTGTATTTTAATAGTTCTGGGTAGCAGAAAAATATTTTAAAATTCACTTACAAATGGGGCCGTTTAACCCGCTTATTTTATATAGAAAATCCTGTTTTTAAGTAGCTAATTATCCTTTTAAATTTTGTCTAATCTGTATTTGGGTTCTTTGTACCTAATGTAAATACTTTTTGATGCTATACAGACTTTTTATTGGTTTGACCTAAGAATTGTTAAATACAGATGGCCGGATCAGTGAAAAAAAATTTCTTCCGGTTTGACGTCACCAAATTTTCCCAGCGCCAAGCCATCAAAGCTCACTGCGATTGCACAAAATTCTTTTGAGGACTTGGTAAGTCACGCATTGGTTAGTTGGCAAAAAAAAATGCTATCTATCGGGACATCCTTTGTGGTTTACAGTTCTTGGGTTTGACCATAAATAACCAAAATTCCAATTTTGGGCTCTATAGAGTGAAAAAAAGCCGTTTTGTTGCCATAACTCCACGAGTGCCCCTAAATTTAAAAACAATTAACTTATGCATTAAAAAAATTCAAATTTGTGCATTTTTTTAATAATATTATCCGTTGATAAACCTACCGCCCTAAATAAACACTACAATTACTTTTTTTTTAAAAAATACAATAATAAGTTTGCTTTTAATTTTTAAAAAAATTTTTTGCAAAAATTTAAAAAATAATATGTTTGACTTATCTAAACAGAAAAAAACTACTTACTACTTTGCTAATAAAAGTTTTTTTTTATATAACAACTGAAAAAATCTAAAATTTTGTTTATTCATGGTCAAACCAATAAAAAGTCTGGGTAGCAGGAAAACTATTACATTTAGATAGGGAACCCATCTACTGATTGATAGACAATAGCAAAGAATATTATAGTTTAGTAGTATCAATCTTTGCTAATACACATTCAATAAAAATATTAATATTTATATTAAACACTATAATACGCCACAAAAATAAAATTTAAAAACTAAACAATCAATACACTGAACTTAAAAATAAAATCAGAACAGAAAACTTTATTAACGTGCCAAAAGTCGTTAAAGAATCGTTATAAAGTGTCTTTGATTACTTTTTTAAATATGGCAACAAAACAGCTGACAATGCATAGTATTATATCTTGTGTCATACTTTAATTATAGCGAAGCAAAGTGGTTTATTTATTACCGCTTCAACAAAAAGGTAAAAATAGTACCAACTTTCTGCTTCATAATAAAATCGACTTACCTAATAAAAATTAAAAAAGGACCTTTTTTGATTTTTTTTTTAAATATTTGTATTCAAATTAATTTTCGCCGACAAATAAATAACCAAAATTGTATTCGCAAATTTAATAATGGTGCAGCCGTATTATTAAGAGATCTAGAAAACCCGCCCATTCTACTTTTTTATAAATGAGTTTTTGGACGTTTGTCGTAGCAAAACTTCTTAAAAATCTAAAGATACATTTCAGTTATGGTTTACTAAATTTGTCTTACAAAATCGGATAAATGCAAGTAGTCAGTAAAATCAGAATTTCCTTACTTCATTTTAACCAATGGCGTTCAAACAATTGTAATAAATGGAATAAAATTCTTCGTACTGATTAAGTTGCCGTAGTAGTAGTGCAGAAGTAAGTTTTTGTAAGTGATGTATTTTTTTTAATATGGAAAAATAAAATAATAAAACAATTTTAACAAATACTTTACACTGTACTCTCGATAAGATAAGGAAAAAGACTTTGCAAAAAATCATTGGAAAAGGACGATTAAAACGCTTTAAACTATGGTTAGAAATCAGTGTGTTCTATACTTTAATTGAATTTTAATTTTTAAAAGGATGGATATACACTGAGTGGCAACATAAGTAATGCACAAAGCTTTTCTTTGTTGCTATAAAAGATAATGTTTTCAAATTTGGAATTCGTATAGAAAGTGTCTCAAAAAACATGGGATAGTGGGAAACAATTTGTACGGATATACTTATTAATAACATTAAATTAAAGTAATACTAAACAATGTAACACCGCCATAAAAACTAACTTTAAATACTAAACAATTACTACACTGGACTTAAAAATAGGAGATAACTTGGCCAAAAGTATTACAATTGTTATATAAAGATAGTTCAAAAACAATTTATTTTTTTTTAATAAACAATGTTGTTTAATTGGTCATAACAACTAATAATTGCGCCGAACAAATTTCACATATAATTTTTCCTAGTAAATGTTGTCACTACACTTACGAATTGTTGCCTAGAAAAATTCTTATTGAAATATGCACAAGAAATTAACTTTGTTATGTTTTATTTATACCATTATAATATATTGAACAGGATACGTTATTAAATATATGTGGCAATAAAAAAAAAGAATTCTTAATGTTATTCTAAATTTTCTTAGTACATAGGTTACAGACTCTATCAAGCGATCAGTAACAAACCGCAGGCGGGTCATATGGAGAGTACCATTCTCCTCAGGAGTGTCCTGAACTGTGACAGACTGGGAATGTCCTCCGACATAATGCCTACAGCAACCAACTACAACCGGCCCTACAGTGTAGTCTACCCACAAAGAGAGGCCTGGAGTCGGAAAACGGCCGACCTGCTCCGGGCTGACATCTCTTGGTACAACCAAGGACGGTGTTGGAGCTGGAATATATGGACAGAGGCCTAGGCCAGAACTTTTCTTCAGCCTGGGCACTCTCGCAACCATATTTCAAGCGAAGGTATTTGCTATTGAGATGTGTGCTAGAACGCTGGTTGATAGGCACACGTAAGACAGTTAAAATATTCTTCGACAGTCAAGCAGCTCTTAAGGCTCTTGAATCCAGCCAGTGCAATTTGAAAACCGTCTGGAATTGCAAAGATGCGCTGACCAAACTAGGTCAAAGCAACAAGGTTACCCTACTGTGGATAGCTGGACATACCGCCTAGAGGGTAATGAATCCGCAGACCTTGCCAAAAGGGGGACGGAGACAAAATTCATAGGGCCAGAACCGATTATCGGTATATCTAATAGAATGGCCAAATCAGCTTGGACACAAAGAGAAAATCTTCGGTACTGGCATGGACTTTCGGGTTTTAGACACTCACTTTAGAAAACAAGAATATTCTGTCAAAATGCTGAAACAATCAATGATACACCTTAAAACTCTAGTTGGACTGTACACGGGACACCGCAGATTGAAATACCACATGCACAAGATCGGCTTAGCGAAAGACGCCGAGTGTCGCATGTGCATGAAGGAGGATGAATCGGCATAACACATACTGTGTTCGTGTCCAGCAATGGCACGACTCGCAATCCTCGGCAATGACACATTGTTGCCAGGGAAGGTGTAAGATCTCTTTCCCAACAGGATCATCAGATTTATTAAAAGTCTGGACCTAGTGGGAGAAATATAAAAGGGTGTCAGCCACAATAGACCGATTGGTCGCAGTGGAAGGGTGTTATACCCACTCACTTTAAACCTAACCTAACCTAGTTCATAGGCTGTTTCTCAGAATTTAACAAATTTGATCATTTATTATTCACAAAAACATTAAATATTTTGTATCAAAACCCAGCTGGTCAAATAATTTTTATGATTGTTTGAACAACCTTAACCACATACGGAAAAATATTATCTTTTTTTTTAACTTGTATAAAATTATATTATATATAATTAATACAAAAATTAAACAAATGTTTACTTGTTTTTCGACGTTTCCTTTGGCAGTTTGCAGCAAAAGATTTTTTTTCTAAATTTTATATTTGATATGCCTTTAAAAATATATATCTAATTGCGTTTAGTTTATCTGAAAAATAAATGGGTCCAACTATGCATTATAGGGTCAAAATTGGCATAATTTGGAATCCTGTAAAACCAGATAAATAGAAATATAAGTTACCACATTTTAAAAAAGCGACATTTTTATTTATCTTTTTATTAATCTCGTAACAAAACCCTATTTTTCGTGTAGAACACTTTAAGAATAAGCATTTGTCTATTGCCACCCCTAACCTTCGAGGAAGTAGTAGGTCAAGGGTAGAATTTTGTAAAGAAATTTAACCCATATACAGCTCAACCCCAAGAAGGTTTGCGCCCAATTAGAAAACGCTATCCGTTCCAACCTTTAAACTGTTCGCATACTATTAGAGAAAATTCATCCAATCTAAATCCCTAAATTATTTTGTGAAATACAAATTACTTATGACAGTACAAATTTTAATTTACCATTACCGGAACCAATTTCTTAAGTTCTCGAATACTTTTTGAGTCTTTTAACAAACTTAACCGCGCGATTTTTTCATTTAATCTATCACCTTTCTAATTTATATCTTTAGCTAAGAAAAATTAGCCAGCGTAATTCCTTTTTTTAGCAGCTCCCAACATATTTGTAAAGTGCTTCCATATGTACCCCTTTCTACTCCATCTACAAAAGCATTTTTTTAAATTTCTTTCTTTATTTCTAGAATATCTAGACTGCAAAACCAGCGGTCTGTAAAGGTCTATTCTTTCTTTTTAAACCACAAATAAAAGATTTAAAAATCTTTCGATTCAGTTTAAATAAACTGCTTGTTACTTTATTTAAGATGTCCACGATAGTTCGTTCTTACGCTCTAGATGGTTTTATAACGTTCAACTGTTTCTTGAATTATATTTTGCATGCATATATAATAAATTATTTTTATTCTCTTCGTTGTAAATAAACAAGTTTTCAAATACAAAGGTGGATAAATAGTCTGTTAATAATTTTAGATCAGACATTTGTGTTTTGTGTTCTATTATTAAGCATTATAGTGAGCCTAATCTGTTATAAACAACACATCCCTTTAATCAATATCTCTGGATTTATACTCGTATTCAACAACGTTACCTATAAAGTTATTGTTCTCCACAAGCAATATGGGTAGCTGGTGTTTTGCAATACTGGGCTTGTTAATAATATGCAAGTTTTAACAATATTATTGGTATTTTGGAATATAATAACCAAAACTTTTAGTCCGGGAGGCCACAGCAAAAAATGTAGCCAATAAAACATACGAATAAAACATTGTTTTTTTTATGTTACTACAAACTATAGTCAATTTAAAGCCGCACTGTTGCCTTAACTCAGCGGGTTCAAATTGTATTAAAAAATAGGTTTTTTCCATATAACTCGAAAACTATTAATTTTAGAAAAAAATCATACATAATCAAAATTAATAGTCTAATAAAAATACGTATTTTTTATAAAAAAGTTTGTAGCCTTTTAGTTTTTAAGATATTAAAAAGTTGCAAAAAGATATTAAACAAAAAAATATGCTTTTTAATAAGCTCTATGAAACAGGTTATATACACATATTTAATAAAATAAGTAACAAAGGAGATATAAGCGAAAAAGTGATTTTGGCCATTAAAAATTTCGCTATTAACAATATTTTTTTGTACAAGTAAGTATACCAACTCGATCCATCTAAAAATTGATTTAAAATGTTCTGTTTATTGAATGAAACAAACTAATACACATGTGCCTCGAGGCAATGGGGGAAAACATGGTGGTATTACTTTAACATTGCTATTATTTGTATTACTTGACTGTAAGCCTAAAAAAGTAGATTGCCTAATAAAAGAAATATTTTAAAAGTTAACGTTTAATAAATTAAAAAAAAATTTGCTGTTAAAAATATTATTAAAATTTTCTCCAGATCATTCTGAACGAGCAATAGTCTTTATAAATTCTTAATATTAATATTAAAATCGAGAGTAAAAATATTTAAACGATGAGCCATATACTTGTAGCATAGGAGATCGACAAATGTTAAGCTTCCTGCTAGGTATATACACCCAGATAGAGACCTTATTATGTATTTTTATTTAATAAAATAGAGTTTAAATATCATTTTAGTTAAAATTGTAAGTGGATCGGAAGGGGTACAGTTATTGGTTAAAAAAAAAATAAAATATCCGTGCCACCATGTTATCCCCCATTGTCTTGAGGCACATGGGTATTAGTTTGTTTCATTCAATAAATAGAATATTTTAGATGGATCGGAGTTGGTATTCTTACTTACCAAAAAAATATTGTTATTAGCGAAATTTTTGGCTAAATTTACTTTTTTGCTTATATCCCTTGTTACTTATTTAAATTAAAATGTATATATACAGAGTGATTCATGAGGAAATGTCAATACTTCAGGTACGTAGTCAGGGTCCAAAAATAAACATAAATGTCTGTACAAATATGGGTCTGCAAGGTTTTCGTTTCCAAAATCCAGAGTGTTAAAGTTTTTATTTCATTTTTTTATTTATTAATTAAAATCTATAATATTGTAACTATTCGAGTAAAAATTAATATCCGAAGGTTTTTTGATTTGACGGATTCGAACCCAATCTTAGTACGGCTCGCATGGAGGTAGTAACACGCGGCATCGCTATTCCGGAGGCCGATCGTATTTTCGAATGTAACAGCGTGTCTGACCATTGTACTGGCGATCTCGAGTGCTACTTTGCACCAGACCTTTTACCCGCGAAAAGATCCAAAATGCTCAATTATTTGTCTTCTATAAAGGTAGCATATTTTTTTGTATTGTCTAATTTGATTAATCATGGATTTGTCGTGCTTACCAGATGCCTATAGTTATTTAAAAAAAATATTGTGTTGCATTGCGTTGCAAGTAAAAAAATAAAGAGGAAGTAGATGTAAGTAGCAATAATAATAAAAATGTTTATGCATAAGCCTTAAGAATTAGGTTATTTTAACTCCCATACATATTTGAGTTGTCCTTGTCGGCTCTTCGACGGAATAATTTGCCGACAAAGAAGGGTTTGGTAATTGATTGATAATTGATTTTGTGGTTGAATGCTTAATTTTAAAACCCTTTTAAAAACAAAGTTTTTAGATTTGTCTTTTATTTTGGAGGATTTAAGGAGCATAGATCCAGAGTCTTCTTTTAAATTTTGTCACCTTTATTAATTTTTTTGTGCCACTGCGACAAATATTTAGGAAATCTACAGGGTGACGCGGATTTAAATGTACATACGATACCATGAGATAAAGATATCCTTAAAGGTTTTAAATAACCCACATTTAGTAGCCCTATCTCTAACCTTTACCGAGATACAGGGTGTTTTATAGGTTTTGCCTAAAATTCATTTTTGTAATATTTCTGGAAGCACTTAAAATTTTACTTTTTGTTTAAAAGATTAGGTATTTTTTAGAAATTAATGGAAAATAAACAAAAAAATAATTGGTATCTTAATAAAAGTGTCCATGTTGCTCAGAAATAGTACGTACCAGCCAGCAAAAAAAAAATAACACAACTCTTATTATTAAATAGTTTTGACATTTTGACATTATTTGTTTTATCAAAAAATTTTGTCATACTGGTATATCTTTTTTAAATACCTTACCAGTTTTCTAGAATCAAGAATATGCCGACATTAGTTTTGTGTAGGCTTATTGCTATGACAATGGAAGAGCAACGGCTCCAGAATCTGTAAAAAGGTTGCCCGGAAATGTCTAAACCATCAGAAACTCGCAAACGTATTTGCTTTTATTTTCGAAGAAGGGCATTTTCCTACACAGAATAAAATCGACTAACCTGTTAAACACCCAGTTTAAGAAGAATATGAGCCCCACCATATTCTGCAAGGGCTATTTCTGACTTTTTTAAATGATATCTATTCTAAGAGATGAATAGGCCGCGGGGGCCTTATTCCTGGCCAGTGAAATCCCTGAATTTCAATCCATTAGATTTTTTCTTATGGGGCCACCTAAAAAATTTGGTATTCGAAGAATAATTCTATACCTGTGATCAGCTGTTACAACGTATTATCTCTTTATTGCAAAAAATAAAAAAATATTCCAAATTCAATTAGAGAGGCAAAAATTAATAAAAGTGACAAAATTTAAAAGAAGACCCTGGATCTATACTCCTTAAACCCTCCAAAATAAAAGACAAATCTAAAAACTTATTTTTAAAAGGGTTTTAAAATAAAGCCTACAACGACAAAATCATCAATTACCATTGACCAAACCTTTCTTTGTCGGCAAATTATTCCGTCAAATAGCCGACAAGGACAACTCAAATATGTATGGGGATAACAATAACCTAATTCTTAAGGCTTAAGCATAAACATTTTTATTATTATTGATACTTACATCTACTTTCTCTTTATTTTTAAACTTGCAGCGCAACACATGTTTTTTTTTCTAAATAACAATAGCCATCTGGTAAGCACGATAAATCCATGATTAATCAAATTAGACAATTCAATAAAATATGCTACTTTTAAAAAAGACAAGTAATTGTGCAATTTGGTTCTTTTCGCGGAAAAAAAGTCTAGTGCAAAGTAGCACTCGAGATCGCCAGTAAAATGGTCAGACCGCGTGTTACATTCGAAAATAGATCGGTTTCCCGAATGGCGATGCCGCGTGTTACTTACCTCCGTACGGCTCTTACTTGTAGGGGGTGCCATCTACACGTCTTCTTACTATTTTGAACAATCACAACTTTTTGGTACTGCCCTGTATTAAATTTTTTAGTAAATGTAATAATTGTTTTGTTATTTTTACGTCAAAAAGATATTGTTGTTAAGAGTTGATGGGACCATCCGTTTTCTAAATATTTGGATTGGAAAAATACGACGCATCTGATTTTATTATCGCAAAATTAAATACAAATAAAACAATGTATAATAAAACAATATGTATTTTAATTTTCAATAAAATTATTGTTCTAAAATTATGTTTAGCAAAACATAAGCTAGGTTTAATAATATTCATCAAATACACATAAAGTGCCTATGTATTGTAAAAAAATAGAAAAAATAAATAAAAACTTTAACACCCTGTATTTTGAAAACGAAGGCCTTGCGGCTCCATATTTGTATACACTTTTATGTTTATTTTTGGACCCTGACTATGTACCTCAAGTATTAACATTTCCTCATGAATCACCTTGTATAACATTTTTTATAAAGCTTATTTAAAAGCATATTTTTTTAAGCTCATTTAGTTTTTGGGATATATGCATTATATTTAAAATTAAAATCATTATTATCTCAAAAACTGAAAAAGCTGCAAAAAAAATTGTAAAACAAAATTGCGTAGTTTTACTACACCATTATTTAAATTAATTATATTTTTTCCTAAAATTATTAGTTTTCGAGTTATATCAAAAATCCGATTTTTCATATTTTTTTTTAGGTAAAAAAATGCAATTTAAACCCGCTGAAGCAGTGCGGCTGTAAATTGACTACAGTTCATAGTAATTAAAAAAAAAATGTTTCATACGTATCTCTTATTGGCCAGCTTTTTGCGGTGGCCTCCCGGACTTTATTTAAAAAATTGCATAGGTTTTACTTCTTGTATTGACAAATTATATCTAGATATGTTAAAAACAAAACAAATATATGGTATATATTTCACGTAATTTTTGTTCTTGTTAACCTAACCTACTACAAATTAAGTTAATTTTGTCGAAAATTAATCAAGGAAATCTTTGATTAAAACTTAATATATATTATGTATCAAAATTTGAGCTAAAATAGTTAAAAATAGGGTATAGTTTTGGTTGGTTTACATAAATACCTAATTTAGCTTTAAGCAGTATTAACATACAAGTATAATTAATATGCAATTATCTAATATTCAAAAATGACTATAAATTATTTCAAGGTCTTGATAATTGAAATGGATTATAATAGTATCGTAAACCTAATTTCTTATATTACAAGCCATCCATAAACAAACCCCAATGCTAGTTTTCAAAATACACGTTTTACCTTTAAAGCATTAAGCAATTAACACCGTATGTGCAGCTTCTGTTCTGCCACACATTAAGCCTATTAAAATGATCGATTCCATTATTTACGCGTTTGAAACTAAGTTGCCGGTTTACTAGAACGTCGCATCAGTTATTGCGTAATTATTATAAGTAAATTACTCAATAAATTTATCCCGGCAAGATAATATTGGTTTATCGCAAATTGTACGTGCCGATAATTGGATAACGGTTTTATCAATTTTCAAAATAATGAGACGAATATAGGAGGAGCTAATTAATTACTTTGGCCAGTTAATCAAAAACAAAGAAATGGTGTTAATAAGGAACGATTAATGATCGAGGCCATTTAACGGGCGAGCCTAGCGAGCGCGCGAAGGGCTAAAATTATTAATCGCACGTTAATGCCTGGGTTAGTTACAATCTAATATCTTTTTGGTAACTGTTTTATTATTAAATTGTAAAAATTATATTTTTTTGATTTTTTTTTAATTTTGGGCAACCAACGTGACAAATATTTTAATGATTGTTATTCGAATGATAAGTTATTAATACACTCATTTTTTTGTGTATTATTAGTTGCTTATACTATAATTGTTTGTTAATAGAAAATCATGCATTATTGGGAGCTATAAATAAATGATTTTTATATTAAATTATACTAAAAGCATAACTTAAAAATAGTGCATTACGTATCAAGTACAGAAAAGTGGAATTTTACTTCACAAGTATCGGTACGTTTGAATCAGAGCAAAGCGAGAATTAAAATACCATACGAGTCAAGTAAAATCACTTTTTTAACGAGGTGCGTATACTATTTTTTCGCATTTTGTAGATATTTGCCTATTTTGCATTTGTATTAAAATTTAAATTAAAATAAAAATTATAATTATAGTAACTGAGAAAATCTAAAAAAACCTAGTAGTTTGACGTCTTAGTAACTTGAAAATCTAAACCTAAATAGGATGTTTTTTGTAATTAGCAACAGTTGATAACTCATTTTTGAGAAGCGATTTTTTTTACAATAATATCAAAATGGATGATGAAAACGACTTGAAAGATATCTTAAATGAAGCCCAGAAAGCTTCTTTCAGTTATCTTTCAGTGAAATCTAAGGAAAGATATCAGAAAGTGTAGAATATGTTTTGCGAGTGGAGAAACTCCAAGAGATTTAAAGGAATTGACGAAAACTTAGTGCTGGCCTATTTTTACGAAAAGGTAGGCTATTTTATATGGTGCGTACCTATACTATTTTTTCGCATTTTGTAGATATTTGCCTTTTTTGCATTTCATATTAAAATTTAAATTAAAATAAAAATTATAATGATAGTAACTCAAAAAAATATAAAAAAATATAGCAGTTTGACGTCTTAGTAACTTGGAAATCTAAACCTAAACAGGATATTTTTTTTTGTAATTAGCAACAGTTGACAGCATCCAAATAAACTTATCTTTAAAAAGCGATTTTTTTAACAATAATTATCTAAATGGCTGATGAACACGACTTGGAAGATATCTTAAATGCAGCCCAGGAAGCTTCTTTCAGTTAACTTTCAGTGAAATCTAAGGAAAGGTATTAGAAAGTGTAAAATATGTACTGCGTGTGAAGAAACTCCAAGAGATTTAAAGGAATTGACGAGAACTTGGTGCTGACCTATTTTTACGAAAAGGTAGGCCATTTTATATGGTGCGTATACTTTTTTTGGCATTTTGTAGATAATTGCCCATTTTGCATTTCATATTAAAAATTAAATTAAAATAAAAATTATAATGATAGTAACTGAAAAAATCTAGAAAAACGTAGCAGTTTGACGTCTAAGTAACTTGGAAATCTAAACCTAAACAGGATATTTTTTTGTAATTAGCAACAGTGACAGCATCCAAATAAACTATCTTTAAAAAAGCGATTTTTTTAACATTAATTATCTAAATGGCTGATGAAAACGACTTGGAAGATATCTTAAATGCAGCCCAGGAAGCTTCTTTCAGTTAACTTTCAGTGAAATCTAAGGAAAGGTATCAGAAAGTGTAAAATATGTTCTGCGTGTGAAGAAACTCCAAGAGATTTAAAGGAATTGACGAGAACTTGGTGCTGATCTATTTTTACGAAAACGTAGGCCATTTTATATGGTGCGTATACTTTTTTTGACATTTTGTAGATAATTGCCCATTTTGCATTTCATATTAAAAATTAAATTAAAATAAAAATTATAATGATAGTAACTGAAAAAATCTAGAAAAACGTAGCAGCTTGATGTCTAAGTAACTTGGAAATCTAAACCTAAACAGGATGTTTTTTTGTAATTAGCAACAGCTGACAGCATCCAAATAAACTCATCTTTAAAAAGCGATTTTTTTAACAATAATTATCTAAATGGCTGATGAAAACGACTTGGAAGATATCTTAAATGCAGCCCAGGAAGCTTCTTTCAGTTAACTTTCAGTGAAATCTAAGCAAAGGTATCAGAAAGTGTAGAATATGTTCTGCGTGTGGAGAAACTCCAAGAGATTTAAAGGAATTGACGAGAACTTGGTGCTGACCTATTTTTACGGAAAGGTAGGCCATTTTATATGGTGCGTATACTGTTTTTTGCATTTTGTAGGTAATGCCTATTTTGCATTTCATATTAAAAATTAAATTAAAATAAAAATTATATTGATAGTAACTGAAAAAATCTAGAAATACGTAGTAGTATGACGTCTTAGTAACTTGGAAATCTAAACCTGAACATTTTTGGGCTAAATAGTACATGTCGGCGTGCAGAAATATGCAGTTTAATAACTGAAGCTATAGAAAATACCGTAACAAGGTTGGTTGTAACGCTACGCGATACCAAAACAAAGAAGAAACGTATATTTACCGTAGGCTTAGACTGCAATGGGCATGAAATCTACCTACCACAAGTACTTATTTTGAAGACCCAAAACAGTAAGCTATAATCGATTTTTTCTGTTTTACCGTTATGGAAAATGTACTGTTCAGCCAGTTGACATTCATACTGTGGAAAAAATTTCACAAAAAAAATTGCAAAATATTTAAAACTTCCTGATGTTTCAAGTTACACCAGTCATTGTTTGAAAATAACATCTGACACTTTTCCGGCGCACACACACACACAAGCGTAGCTGAAAGATTCGCAATGCGAAAGCATTGGTAATAAAATAAAAGTTCCAAAAAGATATTTAACAATGTTCAACTGAGACTAACCCAAGAAGTTCCTGTAGGAATGGTGGTTAATGAAAAAAATCAGGAACAATTGGTTGATACAGCGTGGTCAAAAGTTATAACCCTTTCTAAGTCACAATTGTATTTTAATATTCATGGTCACACTGTTTAAAATAAACGTTTTTTTTTGTTTAATTTTGTTTTTATTAAGTAATGGTTGCTATTCTGTGAAATGGTCTATCACTGTATGATTTTGAAGTTTATAATATAGTGCATTACTGTACAAAATGCGAAAAAAGTATTACAAAACTAGTTTAATTTTAATCAAATCAGATTAGAAAAAATCATCTGAAATCAAATTATTACACATTAAAATCTAAACGCGAAATTAATTTACTAATAACTACATCAAGCGCCCATATTTCTGGTTAAAAATATATTTTTACCACAGATTACATTTTAAAAGAACATTTGAGGTGCAACTACAAAACTGTAAATATTTAAGCGAAATAAAATATGGCTAATCTGTGACATTAATATACTGATAAAAATCAATTATTTAAGTCTAATCTAGTAGTTGCTGTCAGAGAAAATGACGCCGCATCGTTGAAAAATCTAGGAATTTTTTTCGGACCTGTTAATTTTGCAGATGTTTAACCAGAACTGTATTTTTAAACATTTTTTATAAAGTATACTTTCAAGGGTTTTGGACATGTTAAATAGCAGGTAAGGAGTGTGCAAACTTTTATTTGCCACTTTTTTATTTTAAATTTGACCTTTTTTTAATACTTACCTATGCGCCACTGACGTTTAACCAGAACTGTATTTTTAAACATTTTCTATTAAGTAAACCTGTATGGGTTACCTACATATCCCATAAATTTTCATCGTTTTTCCTGCCAACTCTTCAAGTTGAATGACCACTTTAGTCCGATTATATTTTAAGTAAAATATCTCTAATGATCTGTGCAGTGTACAGGTTTCAAATTTGTATTAATTAGGGAAGTAAACTAAATATTCACTGTGCACATTTTTTCTTTTACTTTGAGAACTTGTCACCGGTGTGGGTGTAATTATATTTTTGGAAAATTAACCTCTTAAAACGCTATTTAACTTTGTTCGTATGGTTCATACAAATGATCTGTATGTCGAGTTAGTTCAATAGATTTCTGTATCTGATAAGGGATTTTCTGGGAGGTAATATTGATTTACTTTGGCTTTATAAAAGCTAACTGTGACTTGAAGAACTGTTTATGTATTTTTTAATAAGGCTATATTCTTAACACTGTCAGATTATAGTTCCATTTTTATTTATATGCTTTGAGTTAAACTCAAATTTCTAGCGTGTTATTGGTTTTGTATTTTCTATACCAGTATTTGAAACAATGTTTTTTTTTGTAGTTATTAAGAAAACAAATAAAAAGATCTGTCAAAAAAAATATAAATTTGCACCTTAGTTTAGAACCCCATTCCATATTATTTTAATATTTACGTATGTACACTGGGTACTAAACCACACAGTCTCTTAAAGCGCACTAATGTAGTACAGTAAGCAAACATTTTTTGCAGATAAAAAATGTAGAACTTTTTTCCCACTGGTTTTATATGTCTTTTGAATTTCTGATTCCCAATCTGAGGTTTGCCAACTCGCTAGGCATGAGCTTCACAACGAAATTGCAAGAAAGCTCATATTTTCGTCAATTCTTTCTGGTTTTAAGTATAACTCGAAAATGAGAGTTTTTTTTTTGTTAATAACTATGGTACACCAAATTAAAGGGAACAAAAATTCCTACCATTACGTATAATTACTCTTAAGTCTGGAACAAACCATAGCTTTGGTAGATCGTGTTGAAAAAATGGCATTTCTTAACTTTCGCTAAAAAGTTAAAAACATTATTCAAATTACACGCTGGTACTTTACTATAAACTTCATACACCTCCATAGTTAACTATTTTATGATTACTGGGTATGTCCTGGTTACATTTAAGAAATTGGCAAACGTGAGTGAGGTCCATAGATCAACGAGCCTTCTAGCTCAAACGAAATCGAACTAATTTTAATTTAAGGGGAATAAGGTTTTGAAAAAAGGTAATATATTTAAAAGAAATTTTTATTTATACGACAAAAAAAAATTAAAAACGCATTTTTTTCATATTCATTCGCCGGCGTCGTCCTCATCTGCAGAGTTATTACCTAAAACAATGATATAGAAGCAATGTCGTTCATGTTCATTAAGGACAAAAGATAGTATGTCTTTGCACAATAAACTTGAATACTACCAAAAATAGTAATAATAATAATAATAATAATAAAACCAAAAATAAGAGAAGAAGAAGTCATTACCTGCATAAAGCGTAACGTTTCCTTTTTAGTCCTTTTTGGTCATTGGACTGCTCGAGCTCTAAAAGGACAAGCGCTGGTCTCTTTACTGGAAAAAATATAATTATGACATTTTAATCTGTGCAAGTCAGAAGAAATTCTGGAGGCAGGGAAAAAATTCCTAGTGGCCTTGTATGGCGAGGACCATCGCATCACTTCGATTAACGTTCAAGGCTGCGGTTCAAACAGTATGTGTCATCAGTATTCAAGGTTAGCGGAAATAAACCATCCATCCACCGTACTAAAGCTGCAGTCGAGCAACATAGCTACAGGGTATTTCACCAAGTACTGCAGTGGCTGGGGAAAATTCAATCACCTAAGCAGTGGAGATGGAAAGTTATTAAAGGCAACTTGAAACGGTAAATTAATCCAGAGAAGCTCCTGAAACTCATTGCCGGCAAGTGCCAGAAGGGTTGCAAGGGCGGATGCAGAAGGGTTGGGTTATATTGCTGGAGATAATGTCTGAATTGTGAAGGAAGGTGCTCCAATAATAAAACCGCCTCTATCCACCATGTGTTGTATGAATATGTTAAAAACAAAAAGGAGAAAATAAACAATAATAATGATTTATTTATTGTTAATTAAAAAAATATAGAATTAATAAGAACACAAATATTCACGTTTAAATTTTTAAATGACAATATTATGAAAATTAAAATTTTTAATTTCAAGTTTGTACATTTTTATGACTAAATAAAAACAAAAATTTTATAAAACAGCATTTTTTATGGTCCCATAATTTTGTCGTTTATTAAAATTTAATTTAAATTTTTATTCCGTTTTAATTCAACGTCGGCATATTAAAACATTTTTCGTAACAAAAACTCCTAGGTAGATATTTACATGTTTATTATAAAATTATGCGACGTTGTTCGAATAAGGCAAAAACGAATTTTGTAAATTTAACTACATGATAATAACGTGTTTATTATTCATTTTAAACATGGCGTTAATTTAAAAGTTTAGTTAAAGCGTTAGAAGTAAAATTTGTTTTTTAAAAATAATGAGGACGTAGATATTAAATGATCAAAATAACTTTGTTTGCTAACTTTAAGGCACTATTACACGGACGATTAAAAAAAAGATGTGCTATAGTCTGAGCTGTCGGTAATTAAATTAAAAAAAAAATTACTTTTTGGAAATGGTAACTGTATTTGAATAAGCAATTAATAGGATATTATAATTCTAACTGGCAATTTATTTTTACGAATCTCAAGTTATTCAATTACTTAGAAAGTAATCCGATTACTTATAAAGTAATTAAATTACTTATAAATTAATCAAATTTCCTAATAAATAATTAAATTACTATGAAAAATTCAATTAACTTTCTTTATGAAAAAAATGCCGGAATTTTGGCCAGCCATAAAGCTCTTAAAACACCCCGCCTCCGCGCTGATTAAGTATTTTCGATTAATGCTTACCGCCACCGTTTGTTTGCCTATTTTTTGCTGTTTGTTTTCTTTTGTTATCCAAATAAAAATAGGTGTTTTTTTACTATTACAAGTACTGGTTAGTGGCGTGGTAGTTCTTCAAATATTTCTGGAGTAATTTAGTCTCCAAATGTAATTGAGAGAATTAAGTGTAATTGAATATATAATTGAGATTTAATGCATGAGCATGAGACTCTTAATTTCAGGGTCGTGGGTTCGGGCCCCACGCTGGGCGCCAATTTGTCACACCGTTGCTTGCGATGTCACAGTAGTTTAATTACATTATAATAATTCAATTACTTTTAGTTTTTATTAATAATTGATTTACTTTTAACAAACATGCTAGTAATTGGTAATCGTAATTTACTACTACTCAAAAGAGTTATTGATAGTTGTAATTGCTATAGTTAAAAACTTTTACTGTCTTGCTTTAAATAATGTTAATATTTTATTAGGGATTGGGGAACTTACCCTACTTACAAAAATATTTTAAGATTTTTTTGAAAATGCTCCTTATAAAAATTATTATTTTAGTTTTACATTTATTAGTTTAAAAAAAACATATTTATTTCTATTATTTGTTTACTTTTTAGCAACAGGTTTGTTCCATTACCTAAACATGGTTTTTGTGGCAACAGATATACCATTTATTTTATTTTATGAACTTGATATAGGTTTTTAATAGTGTAGGGACGAGCTCCTGGTAAAAAGCCAGTTGTTTTAATCTTGCATGTAGCATGTTTGCCGAATTACATATATTTTTCCAGAGGCATTACATACAGGAGGTGTGCAGGTGTATTAGGCCCAATTTTTTTGAAATTTTAGTACTTTTAATACTAAATAATAAAACTTTTATTGTATCTACACAAATAAGGTAAAATCTTTTAAAAAATCATTATGTTATCCATCAAAGATGAATTAACGAAAATCCTAATTAAAAATGACAGTACTTAGCTATGGATTGACTGGTATATGTTTCGACACCATGTTGCGTTGGACTCTTTGCTAGCTCTGCAAATAAAATTTAGGAAAAACATGATACCAAACTTTTTAAATCGGGAGCCAGCTTAATTCGATTTTATTTTGGGTTGTATTTAAAGTATGTTTTATCGGAAAAAAATGGGGACGAAGCCAGTTTTATTATCTTTGGGCATCGCAAATTATAAGCCGTAGAGTTTGGATTTGTATTAAGATAAACGAAGGTTTATTTAAACAGCATTTAAAAGAGAAATTTTATTGGGCTTAAGAGTAAATAATACTATTTTTTATTGCATATAAAACGTTTTAGAATTTTTTGTGTTAGATATTAATTATTTTTTGGGAGCGCTCATTAGACGCCTATTAAATACCAAAAGGGGTTGTTTTGAGCAAAGGGCATTAAAAAAATTATATTTCCGCCAATTGTTTTTTAGCTCCGCAAAATTTGAGCCTTAAACCTAAGCTTTGGCTTAAAATATGTAGGTATACATCTAAATGTTTATTTTGTATCATAGCTATCAAGACAACACAAGATTTATTAGTAATAATGATTAACCCTAATTTATATATTTTTTGTTAACATTTAAAATTTGATACCCCCAAAAATCTCAGTTACTATTTTTGTGTACATGGAAATTATGTATGATGAATTATGTCACGCCAATTTCTAAAAATACAACTTTGTGTAATATCCGCTCCATATTATTCAAAGAATATGAATATGTACAGGCTGGGCCAAATTTAAAACTTTTGATAAAAAAATTCTGTTTCTGTATGTTTTACACAAAAATTGACCTTTGTTTGCTAGGCTCAATTTGAAGCCAAACTTACTTGTGAAAATCGCAATTCGCTATCTTGCGTCGTTTACTTGCTACAGCGCGTTTGTCAAATCATTAATCTTTTTTATTATATAATATTTTTAAATTTTTTATGAAAATTGCAGATATAAAACATATATGTTGTTTTTCGTTTTTTTTTTCTAAAATGACGCATTTTTGATTCTTTATTTTTTTTTAAGTTTTCAAATCCACGGGCACTACTCAATACAATTCGAATCTATGTCAGGTGCACCTCAAGATAATCATCTTGATCCGCTTTTATATCACATGCATTTGCAAAGATTACTTTTAAAATAGTAAATGAAAACTTATATATCAAAACCTTAAAGATATACCAATTATGATATAAATGATATCTTTGGGTTGCAAGTAGATTTAAATTACTCACTATGTTTTGTCAGAACAATAGCCTGTTGTTAAACTCCAGAAAATAAAACGTCATACCACTCTTTAAAACAAAGTACTTAATAAATTTCAGTATAAATATTAAATAAAAGTCCACTGGAAAATGTTAATAAAATAAAACTAAATTGACAATTAATGTAATTCTCGACTGTAAGTGGACATTTAAGAAAACTATAACCAAAGCAAAAAGGACTGAGCTATCAAGAAATCAAGCAAATAATTTTGAAAACCTACCGTATGAGAAAACGTAAATCGGTACGCCTCCATACCATAAGTAGTTGCCGACAAACTCTGCTATCGGCTAAATAAGTTACCTTTTGCAAATTTCTGGACTGTTAGAATGGCGAACGTATTGAATTATCATCCGCCATTCGTTATTGCTAACTTGTTAAAATGTTTAAAAATAGGGAAAAATATAATATGTTGTATTGTTTTATACAGTTTGATGAGCAACTTTAATATGCCGAAAATCTTTAACTAACCATATGTATCCTGAAAAACGGCAACGGTTTATTAATATATTTTATAGGATTAAGCACAATCTAATAAATTATGACAGCTTTACCAAACAAAGAGGTAGGTTACTTGGCCATAACATCTGTGCTAGTGTTCCTAATGCCCAGCGCTATTTGCGAATCTTGAAACAATTTATTGAGCCATTGATGAATAGTTTGCCATTGACCAATAGAGTTTTAACTTTCTATCAACAACATGGTGCACCGCCACGTAATCCCAAAATCATTACTAATATTTTAAAACAAGATTTGGATGACATCGACAACTGAATCGAAACCGGGGTCCAATTTATTGGCCGGCTAGGTCGCTGGACCTGACACCGATGGATATCTTCTTATGAAGAAAATTAAAATCTCTAATATTTCGTCAAAAGCATAATTTAAGAAACGAACTGAAAATGCCTTTACTAAAACATTTAATTCTATTTCTATTATATAGAAATAATAAATGAGGCAAAGCAAAGCTCAAGGTTCAGACAGTTCAAATGACATGAAAATAACAGGTAATTTAATCGTTTATAAAAGTAACTTAGTTGTTTTATTGGTTGTTTTAAGTTTGTTAAAAATTACTTTTTTAATGTGTAATCTTTATTGATGTGGGACGTTTTACGTTATTGCAGTACCCAATATGCATAATAAATAACATAATATTTATTTTAGAAACGGCCTCAAAGAAGTACAAAGTATAATACATTTTTACAACAGTTATTTTTTGACCATTATAAAACTGCAAAGATATACAAGGTAAAAATAAATAGAAAAAAAAACGAAAAGCATGTCTGCAACCTGTATAAAAAGCTGCTGTAAAAATGTTTTTGAAAAAAAAATACAAATAAAAAAATATAAAAAATTAAAGAAAACGCAAGAAAATAAAATCGACGCAGGATAGCGTATTGCAGGTAACCTGGGCCTACGAGTAAACAAAGAAAATACAAAATACATGGTAGTTACAAAGAATCCAAAGCCCCAAATCAGGCAGAATATAACCCTTGATGAGTTCAACTTCAAAGTGGTTAAGGAATTTAAGCACCTAGAAGTGGTAATCACGGATGAGAATCGAGTGGAAAAAGATGTCTCAGCACGAATAATGGCGGGAAATAGGGCGTTATACTCTCTCACAACATTATTAAAATCTACACTGTTAAAGTTAATTCGCCCGGTAGTTACTTATGGCAGCGAAATCTGAACCCTTAATCAACGGAAAATAAATTAGCTTCTTGTGTTTGGAAGAAAAGTTCTTCGAATGATATTTGGACCCAATAAAGATGAAACAACAGGAGTGTGAAAAAGACGCCACAATGCTAAATTGGCGGCAATGTATGACAGTGAAAACATAGTCAGACACATAAAAGCTAACCGAATAAGATGGGCAGGTCATTTAGTAAGATCAGAAGAGCACAGATTGATAATCAATAGGTAGACCCACAAAAAGATAAAAGGATGCTGTCGCAGGAGATTTTTCTAAGATGGGAGTCCAGCAGTGGCAAGTGGAAGCACAACATCGTAGGAGACGGAGAGCAATAGTGGATGCGGCTAAGACTCACCCAGAGTTGTAATACCAGGAAAGATAGTGCATTGCTGTTTTCACCGGGAAGTTTGTCTTAAAATTTTAGCCTTGCATAAAAGGGCATTTGTAAAAAACATACAAAAACATGAGTTTCCCATTAAAGGCTTCGAATTGAGCCCACCCCGACATAAATACGAACTCAATTATAATAAAATTAATATAAAAATAATTTTATCTTGTAGAAAACTTTCAAAAATTCGTTTTTTTTTCTTTACTATTCGAACAATGTCGCATAACTTTATAATAAATATGCAAATATTTAGGAAAAACTTTTTAATTTAAAAATATTTTATTTTCCGACGTTGAATTATAATGGAATAACTTTGTCTATTTTAAATTTAAACTGGATCTTAATAAAGAACAAAATTATATGCTTAATGGATAAAAATGAGCTTTTCGTTTTGGGGTAAAGTGTTAATTAATTTATAATCTTAACCATATAGTAAAGTAAAAAGCAATTAATAATAAGGATCTATTATTGATTTCTGTAAAAATTGTATCTTCAGTAAACTGCTTTTTTATGTCCGGTATTTTTTATGTAGCTATATATTGTGTTGTTTTATTCTTAAAATGGTTATTAAAACAGTAAAATGCGTCAGTTAAAAGTGACAAAAAAAAGAAATTACCCAAAAGTTATATTTGCATTACAATATTACATGATCAGCCAATGAAACGGAAAGATTTTTTAAATAATTTTATTAGGCAGTAAAAGTGTAGTGCAGTGTCAAAAAATTTTTTTGGATGCCAATGACAATAATGCATTGCTGGAGTCGAACCCGAAAGTTTTGCATAACTCTTCGCAGAATATCGACAGGCATTGATGCAATCTCGTCACAAATCCGTTGTTTGACGGCTGACATTTTCCAGGTTGGATCAGTTTTAAACAGTTCTGATTTTACATATCTTTGCAAAAAAAAATTGCAGACATATAACATATTTTCCGGCCATGTACACTCATATAACGTTATTTTAAGCACTCTTTAACGGTAAGGCATTGGTAAAAGTGTATTACAAAATGCAAAAGTGGACAGTTGGCTGTTATTGAGTCACGTGTTGCAGATAATGTAATGGCATCTATCATCAAATAAGTGTTGACTAAAATATGCGTTTTAGATAGTGGAATCCTTTTATTTTTTTTCCAATGGCAATAAAATACATTCTTATTATCGGCCAGGGAACTCAAATGAGTATAAATAATAGTAATTCGACTCGAATAGGATTTTGTGACTCGAGTCACTCGAGCAATTTTACTACCTTACTCGAGTTATACTCGAGTGAAATCTTACTCGAGTTGCAGGTTTGCAATTCGAGTAAGATTTGTTTTAGTAATTCTAATAAATACCTTTATTGTCAGCCTTGGTTTGTACCGACGCAGCATAAATAAGTAAAATAAAAAGGATGTTACATCTAGTGGCAACAGAATCAACTTGATGCGCCGAGTTGACTTGATAACTCGAGTGTGTAGAGACTCGAGTACCTTTTTTTTAATCGAGTACGAGTTTGACAAATTCACTCGAGTGACTTGAGAAAAAACAGGGCCCTAGTCGCATTACTA
The DNA here is from genome assembly GCA_019359885.1 of Listronotus oregonensis. Lineage (NCBI taxonomy): Eukaryota > Metazoa > Arthropoda > Insecta > Coleoptera > Curculionidae > Listronotus > Listronotus oregonensis. Next base: position 46,393 of record JAHBCN010000549.1, on the reverse strand, counting down.
ATGGATAATGCACATGCATTATGTGTATTTATGTACAGGGTGTCCCTTATAATATGAAACATTACGCTTTTTGAAAAACTATAAAAGATACAACAAAAAATATTTGCAAAAGTTGTTTGGTAAAATGTTTTTTTTTGTATTTTTATCTATACAGAGTTGTTGATTTTACCAGAGCCACTGTTGCTACAAACATTTTTATTTTAAGTGGTATACCCCATGTGTTGTTGCGTATTTGGATTCTACAAAAAAATTTAAACCTTTTGGCTGTTTATATTCCTATATTTAAAATTAGAAGGTTTGGAATTATAACAGTTAAAAACCGGAATTTTTTAGTTTTTATTACTAAATAAAAAGCGGTGTAGGGTAGAGTATAAAAGTTTTAATTTTTTTTTTAAAGGATGGTGCCAACTATGAGTGGTACATAATTGGTACCGTATGGTCCACCTGTCCTTTAAGTCATTACACAGCTTTTAAAAAGTTGACAGTAATAAAAAAAAATCATTTTTCTATATCTTTAATCGTTTTGCAAAGTTTAAAAATGCCCATTTTAAACTGGTTATAACTTCAAAGCTTTTAACTTTGGGCATACCAATATACATAGTCAATTACCTCGGTAGAATTAAAATATACAACACCATATGGGGTGTTTTGGTTAAAATGTCACACTGCGCGCAGTTGGCGCGCGCCAGTGCGCTTGTCATTTTCGTTTGTGTGTGGTAAAAACGTGAGGACTGGAACTACTTTTTGTGGCGTATGATGCGGACGAATTCCAACCATGTTGCCAATGTTTCTGCCTCGTTTTTCCACGTAATTTATGTTTGCTTCGGATGAGTCCATTCTCATGACGGATTCTTTTTGAGGGGCCAAGTCTATGATTACTTGCAATTTTGAAATTTAGCTCTTTTCATAGAGCCTATCCAATATCCTCCTCGTATTCAATCCGGACACAAATTGATCTTTTAAAATTTCGCACAATTGTATACCAAATTCGCATTTAATGGCCAATTCTTCTTTTACGGCCTTATAAAATTTTCTTCTTTCACGGAACACAGATACTTAGGGGCAATACTGTTGCCTAAATAATTTAGTTATTTCGCAAAATTTCTTTTTTTAGGATATTTTGGAAAATTTAAATTCCTTTGAAGTTTGTGAGTTTCATCGCCTACCATGCTGAATAATCTTGCTGGTTTCAAGTTATCGGCTGTAATGTTGTTGACTATAAAATATTCTTTAACCTTTTTTTATAAATGATCCTCGCATTTTCTTTTAAGTGAAATTCTTCAATTCGTCCAACAATTCCACTTGGCCCGGCCATTTAAATTTTTCACGGTGCCCTCGTGAATTCTTATTAGGTTTTTTTTTGTCCCAGCTTTAATCTCGCCGCCAATTTTCGTATTTATAGACAATTAACAACAAATTATTTTTTACCCGTGTTTTATTATAATTATAACAATTAAGAAATATTTTGACACTTATACTGAAAATCACAATTTCGGTTCAGAACGATATGCAGATGTACTGACATTTACTTCCAAGGGTTAAATCTAAGTACTTAAGTACTGACCTTGTGTGCATGTGCACTTTCTGAGCGTAGTACAATAAACCAACTTCCGAACCTGAAGTAGAGATAGTTCTTGATTACAATTCAAAGGTTGAATTCAAATATGACATACAGTATTTATATTTAAAATATAGGACTACAACTTTGCGTTTGCCTTGTTTTAGAAAGATCAATATAAATAAACATGATTAAAAATAAATCGTGTAAATTATTTTATGGCAAATAGTTTGTAGATGCTTAAGTGCAGCATAAAAACCTTTTTTAAAAGAGCTTAACCTTTTTACTTTAAAAGCTTTTTTAACAAAGTAAGTCTATTAAGTTTTGCATCTCGAGGAGTTTATTTTACAAAGCTATTTTCTGTTTTAAAAATTGTACGCTACATAAAACGCTTTTAAAACAATGAATAACTTATTTATGGGTCCTTTTTATGTGATATACAAATAAGTAAATAAAAACCTTAAAAATATTTTGTAGCAATTAATATATATATATATATATATATATATATATATATATATATATATATATATATATATATATATATATATATATATATATATATATATATATATATATATATATATATATATATATATATATATATATATATATATATATATATATATATATATACATATATACAGTGACCGCCAGAAAGTATGCGACATATGGGAAAAAATTTTAATATGACGTTTAAAAAAAAACGATTTCGCAGATCAACTCTGCATCACTTTAAACCTTAGAAATAGTTGAACGATCCCGATTGTCATTTGTTATTTGGCAGTAAATTTGAATTTTATTAGGTCGGTTGACCAAAATTCCCCTTATGTGTCAAAATATCGAAAAATTTTATAAGGATAATTAGTTCAGAATTTAATACTATGGCTATGTGTGAAATTTCGAGCCATTTGGATAAAAACAAAAATTTGGATATTTTTTTCCATAAAAATATTTTTGTTTGAAAAATTTTTCTTTATTATTTAAAAACAGATTTTCCACAACTAAACTAATGTTTTGGCACAATTTTTTTTTACTCTAGTAAGTTAGTCCTTTTTTCCGAAAAAAGTTTAAAAAAATGGTATTTTTTGGAAACCCGAGTTGTCGCATAAGCATTTTTTAAAAACCGTAAGTCGGAATTTTTCAAATATTAATTTTTACCATTTAAACCATTCAATTTAATAATTTTTAACTCTAAATAAAAAATTAATATTTAAATTACGAGTTACGGTATTAAAAAAATGCCTATGCGACAACTCGGGTTTCCGAAAAATACCTTTTTTTTAAATTTTATTCGGAAAAAAAGGACTAACTTACTAAAGTAAAAACAAATTGTGTCAAAACATTAGCTTAGGTCTAAAAAACCTGTTTCTTAATAGAAAAGAAAAATTATTCTAACGAAAATATTTTTATGGAAAAAAAAGGCCTTTTTTTTTACCCCCCAAGGGCCCCAAAATTTTAAAATAGCCTAAAATTAAATTCAAAAACAATATTCCTATAAAATTTTTCGACAACAGACCTAACAAAATTTAAATTTGCCAAATCACAAATGACAATCCGGAATCCCAATTGTTTCAAAAGAAAGTGATGCAGAGTTGTCTGCGAAATCATTTTTTCTATATATATTTCTATATATATATATATATATATATATATATATATATATATATATATATATATATATATATATATATTTTTTGTTTTTTGTTGTTGGGTTTAGGTTCACATATTAAACAACAAGTTAGTTAAATGACGTTCGACCCTAGTTTGGGTCATTTTCACCAAATTAATTGGTTAGAGAACATTTCTGACACACAGATACCAAATGAAGTCGCTAAAATACTATCTTTAGGGCCAAACTTTGCAATAGATTTACACAAATGAGAATGACTTACCTGTTACTGAATACATTGCTTCTGTTGAATCCATAATAAAGAACAAACCAAATCACATAAAAGATACAATAAGAGCCCAAATTACCAACGTAATAACCAACCATAAAATCAAAATCAGACATAAAAATATAAAAACAAACCCGTTACAGGGTAAAATTAAAAAAAACTTAAACCGCGCTAAAAAATTTAAAAAAAGAAAATCCTCAAATAACAGTGCTCAAACCTGACAAGAGTAATAAAACCGTTATAATGAACACAACAGAATATGAGTCAAAAATGCAATCCTTATTAAATGATGAAAATACGTATAAAAAATAAACGGTGACCCTACTGATCTATAACAAAAACAAAACAACACGTTTATTAAAAAAATACTAAACGCTAGAGAAATAACTAATACCGATTACAAAACACTAACCATTCATAACGCCGTTTTCCAAAAATATATGGTTTGCCTAAAATTCATAAACAGAATATCCCTCTTAGACCAATAGTCTCCAGTGTACAATCACCAAGTATTTAAACTTTCAAAATATTTAGCAAATTGTATATCTAACATTACCGGTAAGAATAATCATTTTATTAAAGACTCGTTTACCTTTAAAAAATTTATAGACAGTATAGAAATCCCTAAACATTATAAACTTCTTTCTCTAGACGTAGTCTCATTATATACTAACATTCCAAAAGATTTGCCCGGTAGCAATAAGAGCAAGATGGAATGATTTGAAAGAACATACTTCACTTCCCAAAAAAAATTTCTTAGAAGCTGTCAACTTAACTCTAAACACAAATTATTTTCAGTACAAGAATGTATTCTATAAACAACTAGAGGGATGCGCCATGGGCTCTCCAATCTCTTCCGTAGTTGCTCAGTTGGTTATGGAGTTCCTAGAAGAAAATGTACTGGAAAGGTTAAATTTTAATATAACTTTTTTTAAAAGATTTGTCGATGACTGCTTAGTTGCTTTTCCCCAACGACAAAACGAACGAAATTCTCAACGAATTTAATAAATTTCACCCCAAGTTGCAATTTACATCGGAATTAGAAAGTAACAACACAATTAACTTTTTAGATATGACGCTTATAAGAAATAACAACAAATTACTCACCGAATGGTATACAAAACCAACTTGGTCAGGACGATATTTAAATTTCTACTCACACCATTCCAAATCGCAAAAAATAAGTGTTATCATTGGTCTAACAGACCGTGCCATCACCTTAACTTCTCCCGAATTTAGACCAAGGGCTCTTAATAAAGTTAGGAAAATCTTAATGCAAAACAATTTTAAGGAAAAAGAGAAAAAAATAATAAAAAAAAAATAAAAAAACCAACTTTTAAAAAAAAAAAGGTTTTATAACAAAATTTTTAACTTTTTTTAACAATTAATTTTTTTAAAAATTGGAAAACAAAACCAAAACAAAAATATGTGCCAAAAAAATTAAAAACCTTTAAAAAACAAAAGAATTATCAGAAAAACTTAAAAAAAAAGTAATTTCCCTTTAAAACAAACAAAAAAACAAAAAAAAAGTAAGTTTGCCCCAAAAAAAAACACCAAAAAACCAAACTATTTAAATGAAATAATTGTTTTATAAAAAAATATCCTAAGTATAAAAAAAATGCCATCCATCGTTAATACAAAATAAAACCACACATTCTTAAACAAACATCTGATATTCAAGGTACGTGCCAGAATCTGTGATATTAATTGTTTATAATTGCATCCATCGTTTTTTGTTCAATTTTATTAATTTTAGATTGTTATTGTTTTTTTAAAATGTAACCAATATTTGTTAAGTGTTTTGTGAGTTATATATGTAATTTATGTATAACGTCAATTTTAATATTTTTATGTGATTTTTAGAATGAATAAAAAATTTGAAAATGACCCAAACTAGGGTCGAAACGTCATTTAACTAACTTGTTGTTTAATATGGTGAACCTAAACCCAACAAAAACGAAACAAATAAATATATTATAAATGGTTCAAGAAAAATAAATATTTATATATATATATATATATATATATATATATATATATATATATATATATATATATATATATATATATATATATATATATATATATATGTGTATATATATATATATATATATATATATATATATATATATATATATATATATATATATATATATATATATATATATTACCTCCTTAAACCAACAATATTTGTAACTTATACTATCGAACAAGATATTTTCAGATTGACACAAATAAAAATAAAATTAAAGGATTTTAAAAATATTGTTAAAGGTTAAAATAAAAATGTAGCATTAGCAACCAATTACCTGCACAAGCTCCGAGTCGCCGGCATCGGCAGGGCGAGCGTCAGCAAATTCAGAATAAAATTGCTGAATCTTAGCGAAGAACCAATGTATATGTGCAAATTTAAAACGTTGAATCACAAAAGACAGGCATTATATGGGCAACCGAAAATGAGTCCAAAATTGACCAGCCAGTCTCGGGGTTATACAGATTTTTAGAAGGACACAACTAATGGGATGATTGGTATAAAAGAAAATGGGAGATTAAGCACAAAACGATCAGGAGGCTGCACTGCCTCCGGTAGTAAATCAAGATGGCTCCCAGGATAAAAACGTATTTGTTTATCTTGAATTTACTAGTAAAATAATTAATGTAAAACCAGACTGGTGATACTTTTAACTTAATTTTGTAGAAAATGTATATAAAAAATCATTTTGCATTTTTTTATGAAAAATTATGTAAGTAGTTAATTTAAAGAAAGTTTTTTAAATAGTGAAAAGCTTCTACCCAAGGCTCTATAATTAAGAAGTTAAAAGTTCTTTATTACCATAAGGACCCAAGTTACAAGCGAAAAGGCTCGGAAATTTTTGATATTTTGATTTTTTTGCATTTTTTTTTAACATCTCTTGTTCCTATCCATAGGTTTTATTTTTTGGGAAGCCCATTTCTTTTTTTATAAAAAACACAACCTACTCATGAAAAATTTCATACTCTCGGTTGGTTTGTGAGCTATAGCGTTTTTTTTATAAATATATAACAAATTTTTCCTAATGCGACCTTGCTAATTTAACTATTTACTGATTTTTAATTAAGCTATCGTTTACCAACGAGGATAAATATTCATCTAACATTAAAGTATTTATGTCGGCGTCAAACACTAAACTCTGTTATTCCCTGATATGACTAGACAGTATATGTATTGCCGGCAAATAGCGTAATAGCCTTGTTATTACAGTGTTTTAATAATTATTCAGACATTTCCTGTTATGCTTGAATCTATTTTAGGGAAACAGCGTAATAATATCTTTTATTTCATTGTTTGCCTAGGCATTACAGGAAATGACTGTATGATTGGTTCTGGTTAACTACAACCTACTTAAATATTTATTAAAATAAAAAAAATGGTAAACTTGTGCACATTTGAACACAAGTTTTGATACCGGTAGGTGGGTAGGTAGGTAGGTTTAAAGTGAGTGGGTATGGGTATAACACCCTTCCACCGCGACTGATCGGTCTATTGTGGCTCACACCTTTTTATATTTCTCTCACCAGGTCCAGACTCCTAATAAATCTGATGATCCTGTTGGTAGAGAGATCTTTCACCTCTTCCGGCAACAAGGTGTCATTGCGAGGATTGCGAATCTTAGTCGTGCCATTGCTGGACACGAACACAGTATGTGTCCTGCCGATTCATCCCCCTCCGTGCACATGCGGCATTCGGCGTCTTCCGCTAGGCCGATCTTGTGCATTTGGTATTTTAATCTGCAGTGTCCCGTGATAAGTCCCACCAGAGTTTTAAGGTGTACCCTTGATTGCTCCAGTAGTTTGACAGTACATTGTTGGTTCGGTGGGCTTATGAAGGCCTTCGAGTGATACCGGTATCAAAACTTGTAATAGAAAAAATAGATTATTTTTAACTATTAAAATTATTTTTCAAAATATTCAGATACGAGTTTAATTCCTTATAGTGTTTAAGAACTAAAATTAGTTCTAAAATGACTCGAAATCAAGAAACTTAAAACTACTTATTTATTTAACCTTTTCTACCAAACCCTTTTCAGAACAGCGATAAAAATATGTATGTTTTTCCTGAACAATTCCGCTATGCAAAAAGCTTATACCAAAATTTAAAGTTATTAAATTTTTAAGTAAATTAACATCTAATTAAAAATAATAATGAACCGCAGTGATAAACAGTCATCTTTCTTTACCCGAATAACCTACCTTAAATAAATTTGTTTTGAAATTTAGGAGCAAACACCTTTTCATATTCGTCCAAAAACAAAACACATATTTGGGTCGATCTTCTGCAAAATAAATTTGTTAACATGACAAAGTAAATGTTTTTTCTTCCTTTTCAAATAAAATATCCCACTTCCGCCGCTGTTATTTATACTGTGGGGGTGTTTAAACTTTTGCTAATTATAATTTTATTTAATAAGTTGAAAATTTTAGGTCCTAAAACAACCTACTTAGACTTAAAAGTTTAATTTTGGGGTGTAGAAGATAAAATTAATGAAACAAAAATTAAGCGTTTGTTCAAAACATGCAAAATAAATTATTTACTGATTAACATCATAGTTTTATTTTGTTTTAAATAGGCAAAAAGAAAAGAGTTTTATATTTGATCCTTATGTAATTTTTAGCTAATTTTAATGCCTACCACAATCTCTTAAAAAATTAATATTTTTTCTTATTAACTTTTATAATAATTTTTTTTTAATGTTTATTTTTTACCTCTTACTATATTAAATGGATCAAAAATCTAAAAGATAATAGACACGCACCTTATTTTTGGACAAATTTCCTTAAGACTTTGCGTTTTCTTCTTTTATAGGGGTTTTAAATTATATTAAAATTAAAAGAAAGATATGAAAATCATGGTTAACTTTAAATTAAAAAAAATTAACATACCTTTTTTATTTTTCTATATTATCTATTTTTTTGTTTAAGCTGTTCATCTGCCAAGTAATGGCGACATATAAGGTTTTTATTAGGTTCTTTTTGGTTATGGTAAAGCAAAACATAATGTCAATAATTAAAAAAAAAATATTACACATATACAGGGTGTCTCAGAATATGTGGGAAATCTCTCGGAATCTAATAGAAATCCTAAAAATATTCTGACAAGTTCCCATAAACTTTTTTTCTATGACCCGCTCCTACCGAGATACAGGTACATAACGGACGCCACTGGAAATCGTTTTTGTTTAAATAGCTTTTAAAATATTAGGCGTAATTAAATATTTTTAATATGATGGTTACGTGATAGTTCATCTTAAAATAAACCCATTAAATCATATTTAGCTTATTTAGTTTGCCACGGACGGACTAGCTCTGACACAATAATAGCAATTTTAATTGAATGAAAAAATGAATTTTAATGAAATTTGGCATAAATATACTATGTATCAAGAAGCATTTTTAAGGGTACCACATTTTTTTTAATTTTTACCAGTGGCGTTCGTACAGAATTTGACCTGCCTATTTTGGCAATTAAAAAAATATGTGGTATACTTAAAAATGCTTCTTGATACATAGTACACATGCATGCCAAATTTCATTAAAATATGTAAAGTGGTATTACAGATATTAATAACAAATTATTTATTTTTAAAAATGTTACCACCCTGTAAGTTTTTTTCTTAAAATTAATTGTGGAGCCTTTATCATACAGGGTGTTAAATAAATTATTAATATTGTGTCAGAGCTAGTCCGTCCCTGGCAAACTAAATAAGCCAAATATGATTTAATGGGTTCATTTTAGGAAGACTCATCTAGTAATCATCATATTAAAAAAAATATTAAATTACGCCTAGTCTTTAAAAGTTATAAAAAAAACGGATTCCATGGTCGTCCGTTATGTACCTGTATCTCTGTAGGGAAGGCTCGTAGGAAAAAAGTTTATGGGAACTTAATTTTTAGGTTTTCTGTTTAGATTACCCACATATTCTGGGACACCCTGTATACATGTAATAATATCTTTTAGAATATAACTTTATTTTTTGAATATAAAAGGTATGCAGAAACCCTCTTTTATTTTAATTTTTGCAATAATCTATAAAAATATTTATAAATCGTTTTTAATCCAGCAAAATTGGACATCTTGGAAATGTTTTTAGCATTTCCAGTTAAAATTTAGAAGTAAAAAGTTAATGGCTAGTATTAAGACGGTAAAGTTTGGTAATCCCCAATCAGCGTTCTGCTAACCCAATTCAAGATAAATTAGTTTGATATTCGATTTATTTATACGAAGGAAATTAAATGCCAAAAAGTTTTTTTTACTTAAGGCGAGATTTGGCACTTCTAAGCTGTTTTCTATCACAAGACCCGATAACTTTTTTTATATTGCATACAGTGCAATCCAAAAGTAAACATGCCTATCAGGTTAATTTATAATTGTTAAGTATTTTATATATTTCTTTTGTAAATAATTTTAAAAACCATTTACCTTTACCACTTATTATTTAAACAGACTTTATTATAAAGTAAACTTAAAAATATTAAATTTTATTTTTAACATTTATTAACATTTACATGTTTGTCTCAGACCGTTGTAAGTTAAAAAAATATATTGCAAATTGCAAATTAATACATTTTCCCATACAATATGTTTAAATCAAAATTTATTTCAAGCTAGTAAGGCCTCTTTAAATACAAACTGTGACTTAGCTAAGGTGCATTAATTTTTTTTGCATAGCAGACTAAAGCTGTAAAATTTGCTGTTATACAGAGTGTTCCAAAAGGGTTGTGCCAAACTCAAGGGGGTCATGGGGGACATTGTAGCCGTTTTCACTCCAGAGTCATTTTGGCTTAAAAATCAATTATCTTGAATTTTTATCAGGAAATGTAAACATTCTAATGATGAATAATAAAAAAATAGATAGGAAGTAATAAGACTTTTTTGTGTCTCGATATTTGTTTAGTAGCATTGCATTCCTATACTCGATGTTATTTTCAATTTTAGTCGAAATAGCAGCTACAGTGTTTAACATTCGATTTTTTTTTTGACAAATTTTAACGTTTAAACTGTGACAGTGGTTGATTTTACGTTTAAAGAATATGCAGATAAGCACCCTATTTATTGCAAGGCAAGATGCAATACTAGAGAAACTGAGCGGCTGTATGGTGAGCGCTTCCCTAACTGCCGACATCCTTCTTGAAACATACTTGCGGCAGTTCATCGTCGATTACAGTTTTAAACCATCGGGAGGTACCGGACATCCACGAACTGCACGAACAGTTGCCTTTGAGGATGAGGTTTTAGAAAGAATTGCCAAACAACCTAGCACTAGCATGCGTGCAATAGCAAATCGAATATATGCTGCCCACCGAACGGCGGATACTTCACGAGCAGCTATTGCACCCTTACCACCTTCAAAAAGTGTAGGTACTGGGTCCGCTAGATTACCAGTCACGAGTAGATTTTTGTCTATGGTTTTTGCAGCAAATCGCAATACTCTTCACCGATGAGACCTGTTTCACTAAGAACGGCTACTTTAACAGTCGCAACAGCCACATATGGGATCTTGACAATCTTTACGATTAACATGTGAGCCGGTATTGTTCCGACTTTTTAATGAAGCTGTACCTGCTTTTACATCGGCTAACTGATAACATCTAATTATATTTTTTGCAAGACGTACTTCCTCAACTATTGGACAATGCTCACGTTCCTATAGATATAAGAGCTAGAATGTGGTTCCAACCTGATGGTGCACCAGCACATTTTTTCCGAATTGTATATTATCACTCAAACTAATAATTTCCTTGCCGATGAATCGGAAGAGGAGGAGCTATCAGGTGGCCAGCGCGAAGTCCCGATTTAACCCCATTGAATTTTTTTCTCTGGAGTTACATAAAGTCATTGGTTTATGAAACTTCTTTAAACACCTAAGCAAAATTATAAGGAAGAGTGATGGCAGCCTCTCTTCATATACAGCAAGATCCGCACATCTTTCAACGGGTAAGTAATTCCGTGGGTTAAAGAATCAATTTATGCAACCAATTTGAAAGTCGTCCTTTTAAAACTTTATTATAATTGTTGTATTATTTGTAATAAAAAATAAGCTATCAACTTTTTTACAAATGTAAAAAAGTTGATAGCTTATTTGCTTAAATAAGCAGGTAACAACTTTTAAGCAAAAATGTCTCTGGACCAAAACGGCTTATTTTTCATTAGGGGTTTCTATGCAAAAATTATTCACTACAATGTCCCTCATAACCCCTTTAAGTTTGACACAACATTTTTGGAACACCCTGTATATTAGAATGCCGTTAAAGTATTTAGTTCATAAAATATTATACGTAGCTGGCAAATACATAAATATATAATGGGATTTTTTTATTTAAATATTTAACGTAATAAATATATTTGCATTAGTTTATATCACACAAAAAAGTAATATTAACTCGTTTAATTTTTATTGTACAAAAAAGTAATAAAAACTTTCAGTCTAATAAGACAGACCGTGGAATGGACCATTACTAATAATTTTTTTTTACCAATCTAATAAAATTTTGAGTAATCCAAGCAGGCAAATTTGCCAATACGTCACCATATTTAACTTTTTCGGCTGCCAAAGATCTTAAAGAAAGAACGGCAAGCAACAGCCTTGATATTGTATCATAATACTGATGATGTTTTCGATTAGTAAAAATAACTAACATGTTTAACTTAAATACAATACCTAAAAGCAGATCCTAATATTAAAGGATGTAGAGTTAGCTGTGAAACAAATGCGCAGAAGAAACTTTTAGTTTTGTCTAGTGTCTAGAGGCCTGTTTTTTAACAGCTACAGATATAATAAGGTGATTGTATTTTAAATATTAGCAATGGTCCAATGTTAGAACATATCTAGAAAAATAGGATCTGAAATTATTAAAGAAGTTTTCACAACATTGATAAAAACATTGATGTACTTTATAAGTTACGCAACAATAAAAGTTTTAAATTTCCATTGACTGTATACATAAAATTCAGTGACATTGATATATTCAAATAATTGCAGCCAAAACAACGAATAACTTTTAAAGCTTTATAAATATAAAAATAAAGCTGTAATAAAGTAGATAAGCTACTAAGATCAATGAATTATTCTGTCTAGTTAACTAGCTTCAGGATTAGCAAAGTGGAAAATATATACAATTTACAGTGGTTTTAAAAAGACAATGATACTTTAAAGAAATTAACAAATGGGTGATCTTTAAAACATGCTCTGGTAAAGCAAGATAGTCATTTTAGAATATTCTGTTTTCCAGGTATACTGCTAATATGCAGACTTTAAAGAAGTGTTGTAATAGAATGGTCATATACGTCTGGCAAACAATTTAGGTGCAGGATTTTCAATGCATAAAAGAAGATGTAATTCAATAGGCAAGGCTTGAGCAAAATAAAGACAGAGAGAAAACGTGGGTTGCTTCCGTTTCTACCGACCCAAGAAAAGAGTAGAAAACCTTGGCCGAACTGCGACAATACCCACACATAGTCAGTGATGCCAGATCTCACGATTATTCGTAAGATTACACGAACTTGGTTGCGATTTCACGATATTACGAATAAGGAAGCAATTTTAACAATTTTTAAATATGTTTTTATAAAATAAAATATTGCACTTAAATTAAATCGAATCAACAATATACTATTCATTTAATAATAAAATAATTTACTCCGTTCCTGTAGTAAATGATAACAATGGCATATCGAAAGAAACTACAAGCCTTTTTATGCGGTCATGTTAATCACTGTTGTATTTAATACAACAGTAATTAAAAGGTTGTTAAATTTTTATCAGACTTAAGCCCAAAAATAAAATAATGACTGCTATTTAAAAAAAAATCATGAACATGCTTAAAAATTAATGAAATTAATAGTAATCCTAATAATTAAAAAATAATTTAAAATAATACACTTAAAAGCATTCTCATTTTAATAAATGCTCGAAGACATTGCCCTGCTGAGCTTCGCAATACCCAATACCGATTATAAAACTCCGTCCTAACATTCGACAATAGCTCCGGTGTAATGGAGTTACTAATATCATGATGATACCTGTTAATTAGTTAAGTTAATTGCCAAAAAACTCAAGAGGAGTCAAATCCGGTGACCTTGCCGGTCTGGTATGGTACTCTCTGTCAAAATAGGCCGTTCAGGACAAGTCCTAGAAATTCTGAACTGGCTTCGTTACAACAGTCAACTCCTGTAAAACCAAATTCGCAAAATTAACATTTACTTTCCATAAACTGGTATAATTATCTTTTGCCAATTTGAAAAAAATAATTTATAAATTTCAATTTTATACAAAATAAAGTACCCATTATTAAAATAATAAGTACTTTAATCTTCAAAATACTAAATTTTTACAATTCTTTTTTGTCTAGAGGCCTGTTTTTTAACAGCTACAGATATAATAAGGTGATTGTATTTTAAATATTAGCAATGGTCCAATGTTAGAACATATCTAGAAAAATAGGATCTGAAATTATTAAAGAAGTTTTCACAACATTGATAAAAACATTGATGTACTTTATAAGTTACGCAACAATAAAAGTTTTAAATTTCCATTGACTGTAATACATAAAATTTCAGTGACCATTGATATATTCAAAAATAATTTGCAGCCAAGAAACAAACGAGATAAACTTTTTAATAGCTTTTATAAATATAAAAATAAAAGCTGTAATAAAGTAGATAAGCTACTAAGATCAATGAATTATCTCACTGTCTAGACTTGCCTTAACTAGGCTTCAGGATTAGCAAAAGTGGAAACATATATTACAATTTACAGGTGGTTTTAAAAACGACAATGATACTTTAAAGAAATTAACAAATGGGTGATTTCTTTAAAACATGCTCTGGTAAAGCAAGATAGTCATTTTAGAATATATCTGTTTTCACACGGGTATAACTGCCATACAATATGCAGACTTTAAAGAAGTGTTGTGAATAGACATGGGCTCATATACACGTCTGGCAAAGCAATTTCTTAGGTGCAGGATTTTCAATGCGATAAAAGAAGATGTCAATTCAATAGGCAAAGGCTTGAGCAAAATAAAGACAGAGAGAAAACGTGGAGTTGCTTACTCCGTTTCTACCGACCCAAGAAAAGAGTAGAAAACCTTGGCCGAACTGCGACAATACCCACACATAGTCAGTGATGCCAGATCTCACGATTATTCGTAAGATTACACGAATTTGGTTGCGATTTCACGATATTACGAATAAGGAAGCAATTTTAACAATTTTTAAATATTTTTTTATAAAATAAAATATTGCACTTAAATTAAATCGAATCAACAATATACTATTCATTTAATAATAAAATAATTTACTCCGTTCCTGTAGTAAATGATAACAATGGCATATCGAAAGAAACTACAAGCCTTTTTATGCGGTCATGTTAATCACTGTTGTATTTAATACAACAGTAATTAAAAGGTTGTTAAATTTTTATCAGACTTAAGCCCAAAAATAAAATAATGACTGCTATTTAAAAAAAAATCATGAACATGCTTAAAAATTAATGAAATTAATAGTAATCCTAATAATTAAAAAATAATTTAAAATAATACACTTAAAAGCATTCTCATTTTAATAAATGCTCGAAGACATTGCCCTGCTGAGCTTCGCAATACCCAATACCGATTATAAAACTCCGTCCTAACATTCGACAATAGCTCCGGTGTAATGGAGTTACTAATATCATGATGATACCTGTTAATTAGTTAAGTTAATTAGCCCCACAAAAAAACTCAAGAGGAGTCAAATCCGGTGACCTTGCCGGCCATGGTATGGTACCTCTGTCAAAAATAGGCCGTTCAGGACAAGTCCTAGTAAGAAATTCCTGAACTGGCCTTCCGTTACGAGCAGGTCAACCATCCTGCTAAAACCAAATTTCCTCAAAATTAACATTTACTTTCCGTACAGCTGGTATAATTATCTTTTGCCACATTTGCAAATAAAATTATTTATATTGTCTTGCTTGATAAAAAAATAAATACCCATTATTAAAATAATAAGTATCTTTAATCTTTCTAAAATACTAATATTTTTTACAAATTTCTTTTTTTTTGCTAAGCGCGTATTTTTTTTATAAAATGTATGATTTTTAAAACATTTCTAAAATTGATAATAATTATTTTACGAAATAACAACACTGTCGACAATATCCTAACGAATCGTAGGCGCCGTCGACCGTCGTTGTATTGGAAGTGCGATAGGGGGAAAAGTTGTTATTTTTTTAATCTGGGATAATACCATTTGTATCCTTCTCTATTTCATTAAAATGGGCTCCTAAACCCTTGCCTTGCAAATCTTGTATAATATACAACCGTTTTTTATATATAAAATAAACAGACTTTTTGCAGGCAATTCCAAAGTCAGCTACAATTCTAGTAAATGGACAAAAAACAAATTAAATCCCGTCCCGTCCCTAGGCCTGATTTGTTACATTCATCGATCGAAGAGTAATTAAGTAGACTTATAGACTCTTACTTTTTATTTATAAAGCAAGTAACAAAGTAGTAGGCAGAAATCTAGATAAAATATAGAAAATATTAAGGGGTCTATCAATTTACATAAAAAACTTTTACGGGCAACGGACAAAAAAGTGTGCGCGTTCGCAGTAATATTCTTAAGCAGTAGGCAGGACCGAGTTAAAAACTTCATATCGATTTCATTTATAAAGTGATTATGCTATACCTAACAGAGGCAGCCTTGCCGCTCGACCCTGCAAATAAGCGTACGAGAGAAAAAAAGAATCGGTGTATAAACTTTCTCTACTGCTCCTTGTGCTAATTGATTGCAAAAAGGGGTATATACTCCCCGCCAACCAAGGTACACCTATTTTTTTGTCTCTCACACGCTTGTTCGCACAACCAAGCGAAAAGGCTGCCTCTAGTACATGCTCAAAAGTGCGAACAAGCGTGCTAGAAAGACCGAAGAATAGATGTATAAGCTTTCTTTTTCGCTCCACGTGCCGAATGGTCAATGTGGAAGTGTATATACCCCGCCAACCAATCAGCACACAAAGCAGGGTATATATCCCGCAGAGCAAGAGAGACTTATTGGCGCTTTCTCTTTCGCACGTTTATGGGCACGGCCGAGTGCCAAAGTTGCCTCTACTAAGTAAATCATTGAAGGTAATAGAAAAATAAGACATAAGCTAGGTTTGTTTAGAAATCATTAATAATAATTGTTAATAGCTTTTAATAATGTGAAGCTGGTCAGCAGTAAAACTGCATGACTGAGTGAAAAAATTTCGTATCCATTCATATTGAAAAAAAAGAAACGTATAATTTTATTATCAAAATACTAAAAAACTAGAGAGCAAATAGGTAACTGAACGAAAATTTAAGTTATTTAAAGTATGTCTAATAAATTACGACTATACCAAATTAAATTTTATTGATAAGTTCAAAGCTGTACAAGAGATTTAACCTGAGTGCGGTCCAGCATCAGGTAAATTTTTCAGCACTGCCAACATTATAATTGATTTTAGCTATAGAAACACTGAGTGTTGAGCAAACTGCGCATGTGCATGTTTATTTTGCAATTTTTACCGTGTGGGGACAAAAGGTACTGTGCAGGTCTACTAAAAATATATAGGGGCCATTTTCTATTAGCAATCCGTTTTAGTATTTAAACCATTGGTCTAATTCAAAACAACGTACTGTCAAGAAAACCAAGAAAGTCTTTTGGTTTCTAAATACTTATTCAAATGTTTTAATGACCTAAATACTGGTCTGGATTATTAGAACAGGTAATAAAAACCACAATAGCCAAATGATCTTAAAAACCAGGATAAAATCCGTGACATGTGCCAAGGGAGGGGATTAATAAGCGAATAAGCAGTAGTACTAAATAGAGGAATTAGGAACAGGTTAATTATATAACACTAAGATCTATAACACAGCCCCAAAAAAAAAGTTAAAAGTCCGAAAGACTTGACCATGGTGTCTTTATGTTTTTAAGGTCGCTGAATCCACATCGGGGGTCAGTTTGACCCTATCAGGTCAGGATCAAGGTCAAAGGTCACTGAAAGGTCAAATTAGCAAAATGAATCTTAATCAAATTTAAAGAGTGTATACTTATGTTTTTAAGGTCGCTGAGTACGAATCCATGGTTAAATCTGAAAAATTATTTGACATATTTATTTTTAAAATATCTCGTGACCATGACCCTATGTTGTCAAACTGGACACGGATTCATATTCAGCGACCTCAAAAACATAGGAAGACACTCTTCAAATTTAGTTGCGATTAATTTTGCAGATCTGACCTTAAAATTCCCTGGATCCTGACCTGATGGGGTCAAACCGACTCTGGATTCAGATTCAGCGACCCTAAAAACATACCATGTTCAAGTCTTTCGGAACTTTAGGTCAGGATCAAGGTCATTTCAGGGTCAAATCTGCAAAATTAATCGCAACCAAATTTGGGAAGGGTATACTTATGTTTATAAAGTCCCTGAAACCGAATCCATATTTAGTTTGACCCCATCACATTCAGTTACGATTTGACCTTAAAATGTCCTTGACCCTGACCTGATGGTATCAAGCTGACCCCGGCTTCGGATTCAGCGACCTCAAAAACATATCATCGTCAAGTATTTTGGACCTTCAACTTTTTTGTAGGACTGTGGTATCGTAGAGGATTTTAAACTTTTTAATTGCCTTTATTTTTATAATAACCAATTGTTTTCACTTTTTTTTGTAGGTATATAAAGAACCCACTTAAATTTATTTCTTTGTTATTTTACACGAAAAGTAAATTTAAAAGATTTTTTTTAGACATGGTACGAGTACTTAATGCTGTTTAAAGACATAATAAATTAATTTTATTTGCAAATGTCAAAATAAAAGATATGCCAACCGCAAATAAAAAGAATAGTATTGTTAAATACCTGTCAGAAATGATGAATTTATTATCGAGGTTGATGGGGATATTGGGTTGTAGCTTTGAAAATAAAAATGCTATTAATCATAAGAAAATAACACCTATAAAATGTATAAAAATTCGCTAGTGAATAATAACTGAGGCCCCATTAAGCCCGATTCTTTTACGTACTGTTGAAAGAAAAATAGTAAATGGCTTTTTACTTAAGTGAATGGCCAAGGTTGGTAATAGTGGCGAATAAGAAGGCGTATTTTTGTATCGTCAGCTATATAACTATTATAATATAACCTAGTAATATAAAGGCATATTTTGTGTGGGTATTATTATCGGAAACTATTTACGACTACTTTTAAAGTGGCTATAGTCCAGTAACTGACGACCTGAAAGAACCCAAAGCTGTAAATAAATCCGTACAGTTTTTATTTGTGGCACAATTCTTAAGTCTTCGCGGATGCTTTCGAGCTAGAAAAAGTTTATCACGATTCCGACATGGGAACCCGCTGAAAATGGCCTCTCAAAGTCCCAAAAATAAGTTTCCCTCGAATATCTGCCAAAATATGCAAATTACCGAATTTTTGTTCAGAAAAAAATTAAAATCACCTCGAAGTGTACAAAAATGGTCCTTACCATTTTTGTCAGAACACCAATATTTTTCGCAAAAACGGCCATCCAAAAATCGATAACATTTTACACTGGATACATGTGGCTAAACGGCTAAGAAATGCAAATGGGCAAAACAATTTTTTATCAAAACGCAAGAAAGATGGTGAAGGAGATTTTCTGGGATCATTAAACACTTGCTAAGGTCTCATTATAAAAAAGAAATGTTAATAACAAACTATTTTTCCAAAAAATATCAATAAATTAATGGGATATTCTCAAAATATTGTGAATAAAAAAGCTTTAACCGTTTTTTTTTTAATATTCTAGAAAAATCAGAATGGACTCAAAGTCATATGCAATGATATGTACGGGTTTCCATTTCGATGAACTTTGAAGGATTAAAAAATGTACATTATTGCCCGAGTAATGGAACAATTAGTCCGCCCGCTAATAAGTAAATCCATGAAGATAGCGGCATTCTAGAGGTAGAGCGGCAGATGAAATGAGTAGACTTTTGTGACCCGTTATCTCGAAAACTATGGATTTTTTGAAAAAAAGACCATTTTTGTAAATTACAAGGTGATCTTTATATATACAAAAATTCTCCAATTCGCATATATTTTATTTTCGGGCCTTTTTTAGCCCTTTCCCACCTGTTAATGTTAACTTGAACTTTTTGTCGCATCCCCGAAGATCTAAGAAGTGCGCCACAAAGGAAAACTGTACAGATTTATTTACAGCTTTGTCCTTTCATTTACAGGACTACTACGTAAACAAGCACTAAATTGCCTTTTTAAGTATTTTAACAGGTATATCGGGTAATTATTCCCAAAAAAGTAAGGTTTTAAACTGTTTTTCTTTATAGCCATGTCAGGTGAAAGAGTTAAAATAGTACTTACAGTTTATTTTAGTTCTACGGCTAATTTAAAGCGAAATTACTCTATTTTTGAAAAGTACACCTGCAGACGCAAGTCGCTAATGCAGATGTAACTTCGATAACCCATACTATAAAACCAATTTTCTACGTATTGCAGCCATAACTTGTCTGCAAATATCCAGGTCCTTGAGGTGCGGCGCGGCATCTGCATCAGTCTGCAAAGTCTCAAAAAATTGACAGATTTTAAAGTATTCTTACAGATTTTTTTTCTTATAAGAAGAAAAAATGAATATCGGGTATATTACTGGTACTGAAAGGCCCCGTTTCTTTTCATTACTTTAATATGAATATATAAACTTTATGGTTGATTTGACATTAAAAGACACCCAAAAAATTAACGAAGTACTCTTGACGTCAGGTATTGTTATTAGATTACGGGATAGTTTATAATTTAATATTACTAATCTTCTTTTATGTACCGGGTGTCCAAATAAGAAAACAAGAGGGCATTGTTTAAGGAAAACTCGTTTTTTCAAGGTTTTCTCGAAAAAGTTATAAACGACGATAAATATGATTTTTTATTGAGGGTTTAGAAAAGGAAAAAAATAGCTACACTTTGGCAAAAACCGCGTTTTAATATCTACATTCGTTTTCGAGTTATTTTTAAGTAACCTGTTTCTAAATAATAAATAATAATAACAATTATTTAAAATTGTCTTTATGACAGAGTAAAAAAATAATTACCGCAGAGTAAAAAAATACTAAAAATCATTTTAAAATAAGTATTGTATCCACTAGAGAACAGAATGAACAATCGAAAACATAGAAATGCGGTGATTAAGGCATTTATTATCTCTGATTAAAATATAGTCAAGTGGGCTTGAAAACAAAAACAAGAACATGGCTTATTTAAGTTGACAGTTGTCAGGCCAAACTCAATTTTTTAATAGCTGTTGCCTTGTTAGAATCGAATCTGCATAAAAAATAATAATTCTAAATGAATAGCATATCGATATGATAATTCTCAACTCAAATAAGTCATGTCGTTTTCTAATGTTTTAATCTTGTTTTAATTTCCAAGCTTACACTTGACCAATATTTTAATTAGAGTTTATAAATACCTCAGCAACCCATTTTCATGTTTTCGATTATTATTATGTTCTCTAGTTGATATAATACAAACTTTAAAAGAGATTTCAGTATTTTTTACTCTACAGTAATTATTCTTTTACTCTGTCACAAGATCTGTTTTGATAAATTATTAATACAATGTTATTTGAAACAGGTTACTTTGAAATAACTCGAAAACAAATAGAAATATCCAAACGCGTTTTTCGCCAAAGTGTAGGTATTTTTTTCTTTTTTAAACCTACAATAAAAACCATATTGTCGTATTTAGCTTTCTCGAGAAAATTTTAAGAAACCGAGATTTCCTAAACAACGCTATCTAGTTGGTGACCTATAAACTAGCCGACCCTGAAAGGACGACATTTAAAAATACTTTAAATTTTCTTTTAAACGAGTACCCACCTAAACTCTTTTCGATAAAATAT
>JAHBCN010000549.1:0-22500 GCA_019359885.1 Listronotus oregonensis | reverse complement strand
TTCAAAAAGAATTAAATATAATTAAACAAATTGCCGTAAATAATGGATACACTTCAAAAATAATTGAAAAAATGTTAAACAAAAAAATATATAAAAAAGCAATAAATCTAGTTTTTCCCACTGTAAAAGAACCAAAAAATAATTACAAAGTGATTACATACTTAGGTCATATTAGTAGTAAAATAGGTACTTTTTTAAAACACTTAAATATTAATGTTGCCTTTAAATCCGTTAATAATTTAGGGAAGTATATTAAAAACAATAAAACTAAAACCAATAAAGGAAAGAAATCGGGTTTTATAAATTAAAATGTAATGACTGTCCAAAAATTTACATAGGACAAACGGGTAGGAATTTCGATAAACGTGTTAATGAACATTATTCTAGTTTTGTTAAAAAAAAAAGATTCTAATAATTCCACATTTAATAGAAGAACAACATTCATTTAATTTTAACTATGACATTCTACATATTGAAAACGAAAGTGTAAAATTAAATTTGCTAGAATCCATGGAAACAAACAAGCTCAAAAATTCCAATATTCTTTTAAACAATCAATTAGACTTAAATTCTTCTCCGTTATTGAATCTGTTTTATTAATAGGTAAATATAATAATTAGGTTTTTCCTATTGTAAATATCTACCTGCTTATTTGTGTACATGTTGGTTGTAAGTTTTAGTTTATAGTAATACCAGTCTCTTAAACTCCTTTGATGAAGCAACAGTGTTGCGAAACATGTCGAGTTTTCTTTTGTATAAATAAAACTTAAAAATAAAAAAATTGTGGAAGTTTGAAAAGTATTATTTCTTTTCTAAGTTATCACTCCTCTATATAATAGAAGCATTTTTTTTTTGTAAATTCTGCATTATAGGATGGGACGAGATTTATCAGTTAGGCCTGACATACAGAAAGTTTTATTATAAGATTAAAACGAAATATTTTCATAAATAACAAAAAGAAATATGTAAAGTGCTTCCACTGCCATCACCACTTTTATTATTTGTTCCATATGACGCACATGTGGCGGTGGAAGAATAGGTCTGATCAATTTTGCCATTAAACATTAATATTTACATTTTTAATGTAATAAACAGTTTGTAAGGTCAGAAATTATTGTTAAAGTATTTAAAAAATAAGCCTTCGCTTTGCAATGAATCAAGTAACAAGTAATAGGTACTTGCCTGTAAAATGCCCTTGACCTTGACCTGATTGGGTTAACCGGATTCGAATTCAGTGACTCCAAAAACATAAAGATACCATGGTCAAGTCTTTTGAACCTTCGTATTTTTTTGTGGGGCTGTGGAATTTTGTAAATTTGAAACATATATTTACATAACTCGATGGGTTCAAACTGACCACATATTTGTATTCAGCGACCTCAAAAATATAAATATGCACTGTTTAAATTTGGTTGCAATTAATTTTGCTGATTTGACCTTTAAATGCTCTTGACCCTGACCCTGGATTCGGATTCAGTGACCCCAAAAACCTAATGATACCTTGGTCAAGTCTTTCGGACCTTCACATTTTTTCTTTTTGTGGGGCTGTGTAATCCATGTTATTTGTTACCTTTAAAATGTATTTTGTATATTTTTATTTAATGCTAGTTTTGATAGCTAGGACTCCTGGTACAAATCTTTGGGAGGCTTTTGACTTTAGCCATCCAGCCAGTCTCACAGTGTAAACTTATATATAAAATTATTTATAAAAACTTTTTGTGATATGATTTATTTTTTATAACAATTTTCATTAAATTCATTTTATTGGGATGGTGGACATTAAGGATATTAACACATATTGACAAAGACACCAGCTTTACGGCACAGGGGTCCATCAGGGCAGAAACATAACAGATTAAGACCACGGAAACAGGTTAGAATTAAAAGGTGTTAAAAATATTAAATGTATTAATTATATTTTTCTACAACTTTAAATTTATTTTAACTTGATATTCGATACGCACAGTATATGTTTTTATATTTTGTAAGGATAGAAGATGTAGTATGTTAAATGGTGTATTAACTTTGCATGCTGAAATTAAAGTTTTGACAAGATTATTACTATGAACGGTATATTTTTTACATACAAAATGTGGTACAAATCAAAAATAATAAAATTTATTTTTGGCTATTAGACATAAAAGATCTGGTTAAAATTTTGTATACGATACGTGAGTTAGTCACATATAAGTCATTTAAAAAATATATTCCAAGTGACTAACTTATGGTCTTGCGTAACTTATTTATATTGTGGCCAATTAAGTGTGCATCAAACAAGGGTTTTTTATATGTAATTTATCAAAATATTTAAATAAGGTGAGTTTTATTTAAAGTCAAAGGATGTAAAGGATAAGTCAAAATATTTAAAACTGCTCGTGAGTAAAGTACCCTAATTTCAGAAAATGTAAAAAAAATAAAAAGAAAATTATTTAGAATTCAAAGTTGTAGCTTGAGTCCTGGCCTCCTATTGTAATTTTCGTTTTTTAATACTTATTTAAAGTAGCAAAAACCAAATAGCTATTGAGAAGCTGTTATTAAATTAATGCGTATTTGTAAAATTTAACTGAATTTGCATTTATTAGCTAACCGCCAACATTATATTTGTTGCAATGGTGTTTAAGAAAACTTTAACTTTTTAAAACATAATTTTTACAAGAATAATACTTTAATAATATTAATATGCCAAAAAAACTCTTTACTTATTTAGAAAAATATTAAATATATTGTAAATACTCATAGAAGAAATATTTTAATTTTTTAAAACAACAATAAAAAGGCATTTTGTCATATTTTTTGAAATAAGGGTTTTAAATCATGCACTACTTTTTATAAAAAATAAAATTTTCTGGACAATGTGATTTTTATCTTTATTTATCACATCCTGTCCAATAATAGTCAAAGTTAGTTAAAAGACATTTCTATAAAATACCGTAAAGAGATAGGTATCCAGATAACAGATTATAATTTACATCCACTAGGGCATAAGCCTGCGGTTTGAATTGGGTTTTCCTGGACCAAAGGCATCTGAGACCTTTTTAGGTTAAAGCTAGTTTCCACATCAGCAGAAAATCCTAATCCTTTGTAGCATATCTATTTGTTTATGTTTTAAAAATAAAAAATAACAACTTGCAATTACAACTTACAAAAAAAAGTTGTTTAAAAATATTTAATAATAAATAATTTACAGTTAAATAATAGTGTACTTTATTTAGCAATATAATTTTTAATAATAGCTTAATTTGGATAATAAATACACTTTTTAATTACACAGGCCCACAAAAAAGTGATGTGTGCTGAATGTCGAACAAGGATGTTCTGGCGTATTTTTTTTTCGTTGAACATGAATGTAAAGTCAAAATTGGGGGTCAAACGTACGGTTTTGACTCTGAGCGCGCAACCAAAAAGATCGCGTGAAGGCCCATTTTAAGCGTTAAATTAAAATTATAAATAATGGAGTTTTCAGGAGTTAAAACTTTTTTGTAAATTTCCTTCTCTCTAAGGATCTGTTTTCAAATTTCCGCTATCTCTTAAAGTTTGT
Source organism: Listronotus oregonensis (assembly GCA_019359885.1). Taxonomy (NCBI): domain Eukaryota; kingdom Metazoa; phylum Arthropoda; class Insecta; order Coleoptera; family Curculionidae; genus Listronotus; species Listronotus oregonensis. The sequence continues at coordinate 18,962 of JAHBCN010000549.1, read as the reverse complement.
GAGTTATCATCAAACATCGAAGGGGCTTCTTTTTGTTTTCGTTTTTTGTTAATAACAATTGCAATTTTTATTGGCAAAAAATGCAAAAATGCATTGCATTTTTTACGTCAAAAATATGAAAAAAGTTGCTGTTAGCAAGTAACAAAGAAAACGCGCAAGTCTCGATGATTAGGCAACCCGCTTGTCACTAAATAAAGACTGAGTAATACGCTTTTATTTCAGAACTAACACTGTTATACACAGAATAAAGCATACAGCTTTTCATAAATTAAATAAAAGCTACTTTTAAATATACTTTTGTCCATTTTATTTTTGTTTTATTTTGTTAATAGGGTTTGCGATGAAGACGCCGCGCCGCAAGCAATTCTTTAAAATTTCCACTTAAACGTAAGCTTGATCGGGTAGCTCTTTACACCGGAGTTGCCGTATCAACTGTACGAAAAATTAATAAAGAAGATAAGGAACGGTTGGAAATAACCCCAATCAAATGTTATCCAGTCCTAAAAAAAACGACGGCGTCTTTCTCTTGTCGAGAAGAATAAAAATTTTGATTTTCAAGTGATAAGACATATGATAAATAAGTTTTATCTTAAATTGAAAGTTACCCGACAAGTAGCAAATACCAAGGAAGTTTAAAGGTTAATGGAAGCCCAATACTATGGCGTATTCGATCAAAAAATGTCCGGCCCACTATGAAATTAACTGTCATGAGGGGCCCCCTGGATACTGCGCAGTAACAAAATTCTCCAAAATATTGTAATGTAATGCCTACCTACACACAGTTTGTAGGTAGGCAACAAATTATCTTTTGACATAGCCGGAGTCCGGTTTTCGTGTGCGACGGTGCGGTGTTTATGGAACCATACTCGGGCTATGCCGTTGTCTTATCAACCCTTCCAAGCGACTTACAAGTTTTGTTGTCGTTTGCGACGTATTAATTTCGATTATTTTGCCTTGTGTTATTTTATTTTTTGGTTGCAAAAGTTTTTTGGATTGATAAAAACCTCCATATTTCAGTGATTATTGGTTTATTTAATTGTGATTATAATTTTGTGTTTACTGTTTGTTACTTACAATATCGTTACAAAATGCCTTAAAGTTTTATGGGTTTGTCTTGCAAATCCAAGGGTAACATACCCGGAATACCCTTGATTAGGAAAACAAGCGCAGGTCAATTCAAATATCACTTTCACATGAAATAATCTTGAATTGGAGCTTTAAAAATCTTGTCCAGTTTAATGCTCCAAGACCCAATCATGTTCGGTACCGCGAAAAGAACATGATTAATCATTTTGGCGTTACTTTTGAGAACAATCTTAACTAGCACAGACACATTACATCCATAGCTGCTTCAAAAAAGCTTGGATTCCTTTTTAGAGCCAGTAAGTATTTCTATTCCTCTAATCTGTATACTCTGTATGTACTCCAATCAGACCATCTTTAGAATACTGCTTTCATGTCTGGGCAATGGTATTTTCTACAACTCTTACCATTCTTAATTTCATTCAAAACAAACCTGTTCGTCCTATTAATGATGCCACGCTTACAGAAAAGCTTTCTTCTCTTTCCCACCGACGGGCTGGAGGGGATATGTTGCATATTTATGGGTATTTTCACGGCTTCTGCTTTAAGGAGTGGGCAAGCATAATTTCTCTGACAGCTTCCAACAGAGCAACAGGTAGTGCCACTTTTATGCATCCTTTTACAGTCCAACTTAAGAGTCACCGAACTGCCCACTTTCTTTGTTCCATCATCCCCAGAGTGTCTAGATTGGAATCTCCTACCCGCAGAAGTCTTTCCTCTCTAAATAAACTCCCCTTTACCACACTTAACGGTACGTTAGTATTAAAGCTTCAGCCTTGGTGGACTGTTCTGACCATATAAAAAAATTCTTATGTAAAAAATTCTATACTTCTTGTTAAATTTCTTTATGTTATCTGCATGAGGTAACACTATTTTATTGTACTTTTATAAAAATTATATACTTATAAAATATTGTACTACCCAAAAACACAAACAATCAGTTTAAATTATGGTAAGTTTTTACTTTTTTTGACCCTGATTATGATTACAAATCTAAAGTTAGTTTTATCGACAACGTTTTATTTTTCAAATATTGATCTTTAAATATGATAATTATATTAAACTGATTTACACTATCTTGCCCTTCTTTTATCACAAAATTTGTGAAAAGTTCATGAAACTATCATACAATGTTTGACATTTATTTTAAAAAATCGTGTTGTTAATAATTTATTAAAATTTTTGGTAAAAATACCAAACTCCCAAACATATCAACTATTTAAATAGAATTCTGTGAAGTGACGCCATCAGTTTTTTCCATGTTAAATCTAATGATATAAAATCCAATAGTACACAATAATTTTAAATATTATTCTATAATAGTTTTTTTTATTAACCAACAATGTTGTGCAAAAAATTAAAAAAAAAACAGTGAACGTATAGTTAGTCTGAATTTGAACTTTGATGATGTCAACTTTTTACATGGTAACAAAGAATTATGGAAGTCCGAACCTGACCTACGATTTATTGTGTAAACTCCGCGGGGCCGATTCCCCTATTTCCGCTACCCTGCACGCCTGGACAATTTTGTCCTACAGCATTGGCCTTCCATACATCTTTAAACTTCCTTGGCTATAGCTCATATTTTTTGAAGCTTTCTAACTTTCTAACTTCTCGACTAGACTACTAGTAACGTTTAGACACCAAAGGTTGACAAAGGCAAAAGCAGCCTACCTTACTTTATCAAGTTCTGCGCAGTTGTCACGTATGCTACATAAAGTAATATATTTTTGGGAAGGGAAGATAGTTGGTTAGGTAGGTCAGGTTATTGTTACTAAGCAAGTTGTAAGTGTACTAGATGAAAACAACCAACAACGTTAGGCTTGCTGTAAAATTAGTCTAGCCCTATAAGTTTAACTAAACCTTTTTGAAAATTAATTAAAATGTTGAAATACGTCAATAAGAATAACCTCAAACATATTTTTCCAAATCCGGACACTGACATTTTATTTTAATTTAAAATGATTAGTAATATTTAAAATAATAGTTATTTATGATATAAGTGTTAAAAGTACAATTTTAATGAGTCCCTTAAAACGTACTTTTAACACAAATATCATACAATATTTTTTGTCTACAAGCGCAATAATGCAGTAAAAATTAAATTATTGAAAAATTGAAAGACATAGTTTTACATAGCATTGTATATAAAAATTATTGAAGTTGGCATTAATAAAGAATTTTAACAACCGTTGTTGATGCTGGTGGGTTACGGCATGTTTACTTCAAATTTGATACATCGTGTCAGTTTTAGCTCGTTTTAGTTTTTACTTGAAATAAACTCAAAATGCAAAAAAATGTAGAAGAAAGTATTGGTTGTTTTTCAAGTTGTTTGAATTGTACAATTAATATAAATGTAAGTAAATAAATCGGAGGTATTTGCTATCGAGATATGTGCTAGATTGCTGGTTGATCGGCACTGCACACGTAAAACAGTTAAAATATTCTCCAATAGTCAAGCAGCTCTTAAGGCTCTTGAATCCAGCCGGTGCAATTTAAAAACCGTCTGGAATTGCAAGGATGCGCGGACCAAACTGGGTTAAAACAATAAGGTTACATTACTGTGTAGACACGCCGGCCTAGAGGGTAATGAATCTGCAGACCTCCTTGCCAAAAGGGGGGCGGAAACAAAATTCACAGGGCCGGAACCGGTCATCGGTATATCTTATGGAATGGCCAAGCAGTTCATATCAGCTTGGACACAAAGAGAAAATCTTCGGTACTGGCATGGACTTCCGGGTCTCAGACACTCGAAGTCCTTCATAAGCCCACCGAACCAACAATGTACTGTCAAACTACTGAAGCAATCAAGGGTACACCTTAAAACTCTAGTGGGACTGTACACGGGACACTGCAGACTGAAAAACCACATGCACAAGATCGGCCTAGCGGAAGACGCCAAGTGCCGCATGTGCATGGAAGGGGATGAATCGGCAGAACACATACTGTGCTCGTGCCCAGCAATGGCACGACTAAGATTCGCAATCCTCGGCAATGACACCTTGCTGCCGGGGGAGGTGAAAGATCTCTCTCCCAACAGGATCATTAGATTTATTAGAAGTCTGAACCTGGTGGGAGAAATATAAACGGGTGTGAGCCACAATAGACCGATTGGTCGCGGTGAAGGGTGTTATACCCACTCACTTTAAACCTACCTATCCACCTAGTAAATAAATAAACGTTGACTTTACCTACCAAAATTTGACATTTCACTTTTAACACTAGTGCATTAAAATGTTACTTTAAGGCACTAGTGCTTTGAAGTAGCATTTTTAAGGCATTTAGATAGTGTTGAAAATTGAATTTTTAATAGGTTTGTAGAAAAAATATTTTTAAAATTTTCCCATGATTAAACAATTTTCTTATTGATGTGAAGGACTAATTGTTATTTAATTTTGCGATTATTTTAAAGCCTTATAATATTAAAAGTTTTAAATTTGGATCTATAAAGTTAAACAGATGTATCAACTAACATGTTACCAAAATCTAATTAAATACAGTTTCTCTCCGTAGCTAGAAAACGGAAGAAGCGCCAATGTGCCTTCATTGACTCAGAAGCAAGTAGTTGGGTTAATTAGGGCTTGCCAGAGGGGCGTGCAGTTTAATATACGTTTTCAGTGTTAAATTAGGGACAAGAGATATCCTGGGACCAAGATAAAATATTACGCTGTGCAACGAGAATTTCGAATGGTGTGAATGGAGTTTAGAAGTAAAAACGCTTCATCTCTAAAAGATACCCAAAAGACTTTAACACTAAACTACTAAAGCACGATTAATTTGATGGCAAACTTAGGACATATTTTACAATAATAAAGTGGTATTTGTATCATTTATTAAACAAACTTGAACTAAAACCTATTAATTACACTAAATATTAACAATATGTATGTATGAATTAGTAAGATTTTTCCTTAATTATTTTTTTAGGTAACATTTTTTTAATGAGGTGCTTTTTGCTTACCATATCCAAAGGATATTTTATAAAATTATATACGGGATTGACAAGCCAAGTGCTTGCGTGCCAATTTTAATGTAATAGGATAGGATACATACGGTATGACCACACATTAAAAAGAGAACGACAACAATTCCCCCTATTCCCTTCCAATACAATGACGGTCGACGGCGCTCACGACTCGTTAGGATATTGTCGACAGTGTTGTCCTTTCGTAAAATATTTATTAGCAATTTAAGAATTTTTTAAAAAATCATACATTTTATAAAACTTTTCATTTTAAAAAAAGTTATGCGCTTAGCAAAAAAAAATTGTATAACATATTAGTATTTTAGGATGGTTAAAGATACTTTATTATTTTAATAATAGGTATTTGTTATTTTATTGAGCAAGATAACAAAAATAATTTTATTTGCAAATGCTGCAAAAGAAAATTATACCAGCTGTGCGGAACGTAAATGTTAATTTCAAGGAAATTTGGTATCAACAGGATGGCGGTCCTGCTCAAAACGCAGGGCCAGTTCAGGATTTTCTCACTAGAACCTTTCCTGAACGGCTTATTTGTAGCAGAGGTACTATACCATGGCCGGCAAGGTCACCAGATTTGACACCTTGTGACATTTTTTTTGTAGGGCCAATTAACATAACCAATTAACAGGTATGCACATGAGAGGCCTATAAATTTAGTTAAGTTAAGGGCAAAAATATTCGACATTACTAACTAAATTACACCGGAGGTATTGTTGAGGACGGCGTTTTATAATCGGCTCGGATATTGCGAAGCTCAGCAGGGCAATGTCTTCGAGCATTTATTAAATTAAGAATGCTTTTAAGTGTGTCTTTTAGAGTTTTTTTTTTTATTAGGATAACTATTAATTTTATTATGTTTTAAGAACTGGACATTATTTTATAGATTTAGATATAGAGTTTTATTAGATTAGCAATTATTATTTTATTTTTATGCTTAGGTGTGATAAAAATTCAACAACCTTTTAATTACTGTTGTATTAATTTTTTTTTTATCTTTGTGACAACTCACGAAGGACTTGCACATACATATATACTATATACTAGACATATACATATACAGTATCAAAACTTATACTCTAAGTACCAAGTACCCTGAGTGCCGGTTTTTCGATGTTTAACCCATCTTTTTGCCCCAGTTCTCAACGCTGCCCAAGCACTAAAATCAAATTGCATTTCACAGCACCTTTTTAAAAACGCGAGTGCCACCACGGGCGAAATGTATAATCAAAACAAATTATTCCATGACGTTTGCTCATGTGGTGAGTTTTTAAAATTTATTTCTTCTCGGATTACCTACAATATACGTTTTTCAATTACCAAAAAAAAAAATACAGACATTTAATTTAATTTATAATAATATATATATATATATATATATATATATATATATATATATATATATATATATATATATATATATATATATATATATATATATATATATATATATATATATATATATATATATATATATATATAATTGCTCAAAACGTACATCGAATGGGTAGTCACATTGCTAAAAAACAGAATAAATGGTCATAAGTACCAATCTGGGGCTTCAACAGCATTACATAGACATGGGCGAGATACTTCACACACATTTTGTTACAATGACACCAAAATACTAAATAAAGATAGAAACCTTCACAAGATAACAATAAAAGAAATGATTGAAATAAAACGTGACAAAAATTCGATTAACGACAAAACCGATGTAGATAAATTAGGCCAAATTTATTTTCACTGTAAAATTTTCATATTTTGCAGACGTTACCTTTAACCTACGGTGCATTTCAGGAAAATAATTTTGGTTATACAGGGTGTCACAAAAAAGTGTGACGTCACTACGGTGCATTTTTTTAAATGGAATGCTCTGTATTTTTTTGTATATTTAGGTACCTCTTGTGGTGATTTATATTCCTCTAAATTTTTGTCATCATCGGTTAAGTGATTTCAGAGAAAAAAAATAAAATATAAAAAAAAATGTTTTGCACCATTAAATTTAAAAATGAATAAAAATACCAATAGTGCTTGATTAATAGAACTAAACAAGGAACTTATTAAGTAACGTAATATTAGTCGCTTAGGCTATGTTTGGTTAATTCGAACTGTACAGGGTGTCCAAAATTTAGTGTCAAACTTTTCAAATTTGAAAGCACTTTATTTTTCTTAATTTAAATGTAAGCCCCTGTATATTTTTAGGTCGTTAGATGAAGAATTAAAAAACAAACATTTTTCTAATTATAACCCTATCGAAATTTCTAACACATTAAAAGTTATTCGCTGAAAACTCATTTTGGCATCTATTTTAATGGGAACACCATGAATAAGAATGATAGGTGGCTATGAAAAACAATTTATTTCATTGGAGTTCATTTAACTTACAGAAACTTATTTTGACGTATTATAAAAATTCGAGTTAATTATTATTATTTATTAATTAAATTCAATTAATTTAAGAAAAACCTTTAAATGTTAAATAAACGTAATTTTTAATTTTGGCTAACATTTATGTAACTGTAACCAATTTCTAGGTAATAATTAACGTTATTAGGAAACTCCAATGTCAATAAATTGTTTTGTAGCCACCTACCATTTTATCCAGTGATATTACAATCGAAATAGTCCAAAATGAGTTTCAACAATAATTTTTTGTGTTAAAACGAGGGGGTTTAAAATTAGAAAAATGTTTGTTTTAATCCATCTAATGACCTAAAAATATGAGGGCTCATATTTAAAAAAAAAATAAAGGTTTTAAATTTAAAGGGTTTGACCAAATTTGGGCCCCTTGGGTTCGTAAAACCACATGACCAAGCACGATTACGTTTTAAAAGTTCTATTTCAACACTATTTTTTTATTAATTTTTAATGGTGTAAAACAGTTTTTTTATATTTTTCTCTAAATACTAAACAGATTTTGACAAAATTTTAAAGAAAATAAATGACCACAAGAGGTATAAATATACAAAAAAATTCAGAGCATTTCATTTAAAAAACACCAAGTACGTCACACTTTTTTCCCCTGTACACTGTGTGTTGAAGGTAACGTCTGCAAAATATGAAAATTTTACAGTGAATAATAAATGAGCTACATAAGACGGGAGGTGAGTGTAGGATTATATATATATATATATATATATATATATATATATATATATATATATATATATATATATATATATATATATATATATATATATATATATATATATAAATAAAATATATATATATATATATATATATATTTTTTTTTAATATAATATATATATATATATATATATATATATATATATATATATATATATATATATATATATATATAATAAAAATATATATATATATATTTCAATTTAATTTCTTGGGAGTTTGGTTCACATTTATTTTGAAATTAAGTTATTTTTTCATATTGTTTAATTACAAACGTTTCGCAAAAGCCTTCATCAGTGTTTATACATCCTAGAAGGAAATCTGTTCATTAATAATAAACTTCAAAACACTTATAAACACATACATCTACAAACATTTTAAAATCTTCAGGAAATGCACAATTAAAATATTTATTTTTTTTTATTCTTTTTTTTTTTTATGTTTTTTTTTTTTTTTATTTGTTTATTCTAATTGTGCATGTCCTGAAGATTTTAAAATGTTTGTAGATGTATGTGTTTATAAGTGTTTGAAGTTTATTAATGGACAGATTTCCTTCTAGGATGTATAAACACTGATGAAGGCTTTTGCCGAAACGTTTGTAATTAAACGTATGAAAATTAAAAATAACTTTTTAATTTCAAAATAAATGAACCAAACTCCAAAGTTAAATTGAAGAATATATGTTAATGGTTCAGAAAGCAAATAATCAAAATATATATATATATATATATATATATATATATATATATATATATATATATATATATATATATATATATATATATATATATATATATATATATATATATATATATATATATATATATATATATATATATATATATATATATATATATAAATATATATATTATATATATATGCATGCTGTAAATCGCATTCGAATATCTCTTCTGCCCCTTCGGAATATTTGAGATCTCCGGCGAAAACAGCTTATACGGATTCGTATTAATAAATTAATTTTTATTTCGAAAACGGTAAGTCAGGACGACAAACTGCAGGAGGTACTTTTTAAGCAGAATTAAACTGGCTTTAAGAAAGCAATACTAATTTTTGCGAAAACCAGTGGCGTATAGTGAAATAAGAACTTACCGGCATGAACGTCACTGATCTAAGTCCCTTAAAAAATAATTTTGTACATGTAAATGTGACCTATAATAATACATTTGCGTGTAGCAAAACTTATCTCAATATCTCCAAGGATTTTCGAGAAATGTGAAATAAACTTTAAAAGGCGAAAAACTTTAAACACCCGTATCATAAAAACAAAGCATTTTCCGGACCCATGTTTTTAATCAATTTTTTTATATTTTTACATGTAGAATCTGTCCCCAAATTATATATATATATATATATATATATATATATATATATATATATATATATATATATATATATATATATATATATATATACATATATATATATATATATATATATATATATAATTATATATATATATATATATATATATATATATATATATATATATATATATATATATATATATATATATATATATATATATATATATAATTTTAGGTAATTCTACATGTTAAATTATGAAGAAAAGTTTATATTAACAGAGGTCCGCAAATGCGTCATAAAGTTGCTATGGCGATTTAAAGATGGCACCACAATAAAGGTTTTATTTTACATCTCTGGAACCGTTTAAAATAGTCATATGAGTTTTGGCATATGTAGAATCACCCCTTGAATTATTTAAATTATTTAAACGGTATTTCCGGGCAACCTGTACATATAAAACATTTTAATTATTAGTTTATTAATTTACTCAGAATGCCGTAAGCATCAAGAGTTTCTTTTCAACCTTTTAAAATTTCTATCCAAGTGTAAGTGGAAATGGTGTTGTGTTTATTTTATTAAATACCTATAGATTTCAATAAGGAATACGATAACAAGTAATCAGTCATTTTCTTACTGTGTTTTTATTACCTATTTTAAACATTTTTATAAGTTTTGTAATTGTTTTATATGGCTTTTTATTTATGATATTCATTGCAATATTTTATTGTGCATTTTCATGATTTTACATTTTTTCCATTTTTTATGTTAATTTATTTTTTGTTATTTTATGTTACAAATTTTCATAATTTTTTAAACTATTTTTAAAATTTTCTAAAGACTACTATTTAACTTCTTATAAAACAATTAAATTTCATTTGCTTATTTCAACATATACAACTATTAAAATATTTCTATATAGGACTTTTGTGCTGATTATAATAAAGACTTTTATTGCAATTTTAGAGACTAAGAGAATATTGTAATTCACTTGATAAACTAAAAAGACTTTTGTTATGTCAGTTAATAAAATAAACAAAAAACTTAAAAATATTTGAATCGTTTTTCTAGAAAATTTAACACATTATTGTCGTCGTCGGGAAAAAAAAGATAAAATGCAACAATAGGCTAAGGACTTTTGACATATATTAACTAAATCAAACATATATAGTTTGTAATAAATATTTTAATGAAAAAATACACAACGTCATCCAAGCCACCCTATTTACGATACGAACGGCGTTAAATCTCAAAGCCCAACAAAATTTAATTTGGTTAATTAGATCTTTTTTGGGGTTTGTTTACTTTTCAGCTGTATTTTTTAGTAGATTTTGAGTTAAAATGGTGAAAATTAAATTATACTACCAAAATTTTCATTTAATCATTTGAGCTTTAATTTGCAAGATTTTTTTTTAATTATTCTCTCAAAAAGAAATAAATAAATAAATAAAATAACTTTAAATAATTTTGTTTTGTTGGCTAGTTTTTATTTCAACTCAAAGATGGATAATTCGAAAGTTTAATAATTTGAAATATCGACATTCAGGTATATTGATTAAGCGGTTAATATCAAACTATTAAAATTAATATATTTATTACTTTAACCACATATAACCTAAGCTAAACTGGTAAAAAAAAATTGTATATTGCCTGTTTAACAACATTAAAACGGTAATGAATTTTTTATTAGAAAAACTTAAAGCTCTAAATTATGAAGACTTGTGTCATATAGGTACTTATAGTTGGGCCTTTTCTTTTTTTTGCACAATATAAAAAGAACACTTTTTATAATAAATAATTTATATTATATATGTAAGGTTTAAACATATGTCGTAGGACAATTTTTATGCACTGTCCAATATATGTATTTTTTTCATACAGTAATTTTGTTGAGATTTTATTTAATATTATACAGTTTAAACTAAGATATATCTGCTAATTAAAATAGTACATTAAAAATTTTACCTGATTTATTGACATCTCGAATTTTTTATTTAAAAAATGTTCTAAATTTGAAATTTAAAAATAAAATGATTTTAAAGGAATTGTAAGACACCCAGTATAAACAATATTTATTTGCTTAGTTTTTATACCTTTTAGGCATTTCATTGAAAATAAAATAACGTAAAGAGTGTTTTCTAAAGTTAATGATGTACAGAGATAACAGGTTAAAACCAAGGAAGTTTAAAGGTTTATGGAAGGCCAATGCTGTAGAGCAAAATTTTCCACGCGTGCAGGGCAGCGGGAATAGGAGAATAGGCACCGCGGAATTTGCACAATGAGTAAAAGGTCAGGTCCGGACTTTCACAATTCTTTGTAACCATGTATAAATTTAACATCAAATGTCAAATTCAAACTATCTACAATTTCACTGCTTTTTTTATTTTTTGCACAACATTGTTCGTTATTAAACGAAACTATTATGGAATATTTAAAATTATTGTGTAATATTGGTTTTTATATTATATGATTAAATATGGATTGATTGAATTGATGGCGCCACTTCACAGTCTTTTATTTAAATGGTCGATTTTTGCGAGTCCTGTATCTTTGCCAAAATCTTGATAAAATGATCAAAAACACGATTTTTTAACTAAATTTCAAACATTGTATAATAGTTTCGTGTACTTGTCACCAACTTTGTGACAAAAGAAGGGCAAAATTGTGTAAATAGGTTTAATTTAATTATCATATTTAAGGATCAATCTCTGGAAAATAAAATGTTGTCATAAAAATACTTACTTTAAATTCATAATCAGTGCCTCCGTATGCAAAAAATCATCAAAATCAGCAAGGATCAAGAAAAGTAAGAGCTTATCATAGTTTAGTCTGGTTGTTTGTGTTTTGGGGTCATACAAATTACTATAAAATAGTGTCACCTCATGCAGGTAACATAAACAAATTTAGGAAGGTATAGAAATTTTTACATAGGCATTTATTATTTTTATTTTTAAATCTTGGGACAGTCCACCCAGGCTGAGACTTCAATACTAACATACAGTGAGTGTCCTAAGTGTGGTAAGAGACAGTTTATTTACACAAGACTTAATTATTTGGAAATTTGGAAAAGGGAAAACTTCTGCGGGTAGCAGATTCCAGTCTGGACACTTTAGGGAAACGGAACAACGAAAGCTGGAAGATCGGGGCCTCTTAAGTTGGACAGTAGAAGGATGCATAAAAGTGGCATAAAAGTGGCAGAAGCCGTGAAAATACCTATAAAAATGCGACATATCCCCTACAGCTCGTCGGTCAATAAAAAAAGGAAGCTTTTCTGTAAGCATAGGATCATTAATAAGACAAATATCTCTTTTTTAAATGAAATCAAGAAGATAAGAGTTGTAGGAAACACCATTCCCAAGACATGAGAACAATATTCTTAAGATGATCTGCTTTGAAATACATACAGAGTATTTAAGTGATACAGAGAAAAATACTTTCTGGATCAAAAGAGGCCAAGCTTTTTTGAAGCAGCTGGGGCTTTGGATGTGATGTGTTTGTGCCAGTTAAGGTTATTCTCAAAAGTAACGCCAAAGTGATTAAATGACTTTTTTTCGCGACACCGAACATGACTGTATCTTGAAGCAACAAGATTTTTAAAGTCCAAATTAAAATTAGAATAAAGTCTTGTGAAAAATATATTTGCATTGACCTGCGCTTGTTTAACAATTTTAACAATTGCTAAGTTAACAACGGTTTAGAATGTTTAACAAAATGTCGAATTTTAACAGGTTGTCTACTAAAATCATTGATTAACACTGACAATGACGTTTTGTTAAATATTCTAAACCGTTGTTAACTTTTAACAATTGCTTAGTCCATTGCTAAATTTAACAACACGAGTATCACTTGGCCGTAAATCACACGAGGCAAAATAATCGAAATTACTACGGCGCGGCGCGTATGGTTTCATACGCGCCGCGTCGTCGCACACGAAACCGGAACTCTGGCTCTGTCAAAAGTATAATGTGTTGCCTACCTACACACTGATTTATCAGAATTATTAGGGCCCCTTAATGACAGTAATTTTCATAGTGGGCCGGACATTTTTTGATCAAATAGACCTTAGTATTGGGCTTCCATAAACCTTTAAATTTCCTTGGTTAAAACTGAATGTTTTTTTATTCCATAATTTTTTAATTTAGCGAATCGTTATCTTTTAACGACGACTCCAACACTTCGCTGTAAAAGTACCGTTCGTTCTAAAAAATAGCTATAATACGTATGCTTTAGGGTCGCCTTTTTCATGTACAATAAAAATGTTCTATAAAAGGAATCAAATGTGGAATTCACATGACTTATGGTAAAATATATTTACACAAATAAGGTAAGTAATGTACTTGTTCTTGTTGTTAACAAAAGATAAGTTATTATTAAAATTGAAATGCCTGTTACGCGAGTGTCCAAATTTATTAAATACATTTTTTTGGGTCCAGCACAAATCGATTTGGTGATTGAAACAGAAGTATCATAATTAAAATGCTTTGTTATTGAAAAGATTAAAACAAAAGGTAACTAATTAAAATGTCATGTTATCAGAAAATTTATATTTGTTAGGCACAACGTTTTAACGTAGCAGTATGGCTCTCTATTTTGCTGGAATCTCTATTTTTTAATTGGGAGAAATTCAGATTAGCAACTTTGTATTCATTTAATATATGAAAAAATAATAATAATTTTAATAACTTTTGTGCATTTTATTTTACTTGCCGCTTAAAAAATCCAAATTTAATGATAGTTTAATAATTTAATTTCATTTTAAACCAAATTTATTTATTTTAGAGTGAAAAAATACCGCACATCTGGCCCGTATAATAAATTTTGTAATAATATTATTCAATAAAGTCCGGTAACGGCAACTGCCAATCGTAAAGAGCACATGTCGATACCATAAAAACTAAAACGTATAATTTGCGGCACATTGAAATTGACATATCCGAATGAATCCATCTATTAGTTTTAATAGATTCATGAATTTGTTACGATCTGAGCATCTGTTAACAAGTTTTACTGTTTGTACATGTAAAATGGTTTCTATTATGTAATTGTTCGATTACCACGTAAAGATACCGAAATGCTCTGGTGGAGATAAATAATGTCTTGATTTCTTTATAAGTTGCTTCTCAAATGGAAGGAAAGGTATACTAATTTTGCTATCCTTCGTAAGGTCCAGTGACAGTCATAGTTGTGCGGCACAAAAGTTAGGTTACTTGGAGAAAAAGCAAGTTTATGCGCTTAAATCTACTTGCAAGCGACTATAATTTATTTTATCCTAAATGTTTATAAGCAATAAAAAATCATAATTTTATATGCTTATTGGTGGTGCACCATTTTTAGTAATAAAAAAATCTTTGTGAATTTACTAAATATTAATTTATTGTATTACTAATACATATGTATTTTCGTAAAGATATTATCGACGACTATCAATGCGGATTTCGTGCTGGAAGGTCAACAATATATTATACATTTTCAATCCGACAAATATTAGAAAAGAACTGGGAGTTCAACCGGGATGTTTACCAATCTTCGTGGATTTTCAGCAAGTATATCACTCTATAAAAAGAAGCAGGTTATGGCTGGCAATGTTAGAGATGGGTATACCAAGGAAATTAGTAGAGCTAACACAAATGTGCGTAACGACTCTTATGCACAAAAGGGGAAAAACAGAAATATCAGTTAGCAAAATAGGCGTCAGGAGCTAATTTTAAATTTGCCCCAGAAAGGTTGAAAAACTGGAGCTAATGGCCTTTGCTAATGACATAAACACAGTGGTTTATTGAACAGGCGACATGCGAAAGGTTTTTTCACAGCTGGAGGAAGAAGCAGGTAATCTGGGCCTACGAGTAAAGAAACAAAAAACAAAATACATGGCAGTTACAAAGAATCCAAGCCCTCGAAGCAGGCAGAATATAACCCTTAATGAGTTCAACTTTAAAGTGGTTAAGGAATTTAAGTATCTAGGAGCGGAAATCACGAATGACAATCGAGTGGAAAAAGATGTCTCAGCACGGATAATGGCGGGAAAAAGGGCGTTCTCTCACAAATATAAACTGTGTACAGGTCAATAATTCGCCAGATAGTTACTTATGGCAGCGAAACCTTCACCTTCAATCAACGGGAAATAAATAAGCTTCTTGTCTTTAAAAGAAAAGTTCTCAGAATGGTATTTGGACCCAATAAAGAGGAAACAACAGGAGTGTGAATTAGCGACAATGTATGGCAGTGAAAGCATAGTCAGGCACGTAAAAACTAACCGAATAAGATGGGCAGGACATGTTGTAAAATTAGAAGACCACAGATTAATAAAAACAGTATTCCTTAAGAGACCAGATGGCAGAAGATTAATAGGTAGACCCAGAAAAAGATGAAAAAATGCTGCAAATTTATCTAAGATGGAAGTCCAGCAGGGCAAGTGGAAGCACAAGATCGTAGGAGATGGAAAGCAATAGTTAATGCGGCTAAAACTTACTCAGAGCTGTAAGGCCAGAAAAGAAAAAGAAGTTATTTTCGTAACTTTAGGGTGGTTCAAAAAACATATGCAATTGTTTAATGGGGAATTCCTTCGTTAAAAATGAGACAAGAATATTAAATAAAAACATAGCTTCCAAAACGTCCCCATTTTTAGGATACATTATGTGAAAGAAAAAGGTTTAGAAGTGGGTTTTTTCCTTTATTTTAAGATCGCGTTTTTTGGTTTAAATAAAATTTGGCACAGTTAGAGCACTGACTGAAATACAATTTTGATAATAACCTTCTGTCTCTCGGAGTGTTGTTTCTAAATACTAAGTATAACCTAAGATTTGAGATCACCTAAAACATTGACATTGAGAAGACATAAATTATTTGGCATGCTCGGCAGAAACAGGGAGGTAAAGTGCTGTTTTCGACCCTTATTCAAGGGTTAAAAACGGTATTTTCTAAGAAGGTAGTAAAAAAAACCCTTAATCTCTTTATCATTTTAAATTTAAAAAAACCATAAGGAGATTTAAAAATAAAAAGCAGAAATTTATAGTTTTTTTATTAAAAAAATTTCTTCGTGTTGTAAATCGTTACAAAAGTTAACTTAAATAAGGCATTTTAATACATTTTTTTATAAATATAACTGCGGTTTTACTCCTGTCCTAGAACTCTTAGTTCAATCTCCTTAACCTAAAATTTAAAAAAATTATAATGTACAATATTAATAAAAAATAATCTTTGTCTGTGTAAAATGTATGCTAGTTACTTTAAGTACTTACATTGACATATTCGGGTGTGGATAATGCGTATACAATAGCATTAACAATGTCTTCAGTTTCTAAGCCGGGTATATTTTTAGCCATATCATCTGTCATACCAAAGTTTGTCTGAAGAAAGTCCGACCTTACGTAACCAGGGCTAACACTCTAAAAACAAGAATAAATTGTAATAGATAATCTTTTATTTAGTAGTTTAAGGTATATTGATATGTTAATTGCTTTCTTTTTTTTATATATTATATTATTACCATATATATTTTAAAAAGCATAAGACACCCCTAATGGAAGATTTCTTGGCAAAAAATATAAACATATTATATAGAGGTTGTCGCATAGCTTTCGGAAAAAAAATATTTATAGTAAAACCCGTCTCGAAAAAATGCTGAAGATTATTTTCGAGTTTTTAATTCCACCGCTAGAGGGCGTAAAACTAAAAAAAATGAAAACACAGATTATTTAAAAATATGCCATATTAACTTATGTCATTAATAATTTTTTCACAAAATATGTAAAATAGAGAAACTTTATTCTTTTAAGCGTTTTTCCCTAACATGTCAAATATAGGGAGGGGGAGGAGCAAATCTATATAAAAAAAATAATTACTTTTTTTCGGCTTAACCGATTTTAATAAACCAGGTCTGGTTTGAAAAAGCTTTTACCAGGGCTTAAGATAAAGTATTAAATTAAATATTTAAATAAATTTTAATACTTTATTTATTTTATTACCAATACTTTATTTAATTTAAAAATTAAATAAAGTATTGGTATAATAAATTTATTTTTATGTTTTACACCTAGAGACTAATTTGTGTCAAAGTTATAAATTTTGTCAATTTTTTCGAAAAATTTAAATACATATTAATTAATACGTATTATTATTATAAGCCCATTAAGAAGAGCATAAAAAAGTAAAGACACTGGTGAAAACAGCATTTTAATATCTTAATTAATTCTCGACTTATTGCCAAAAAGCTGCATTTCTTGTATCCTTTCCTATTTTCAGTTGTCAGATAAACAACGCGGCTTTTTATCAAAAGTGCCATGACAACAAAAACCATTTGTTTCTCTAGGAATATTTAATAATATTAACTATATCCTTATTATTTGTTAATCATAATTACACGGCTCGTGATCATTGTATTTAAATTTGCGAAAAAATGGACAAAATTTATAACTTTGACACAAATCAGTCTCTAGGGGTAAAACAAAAAAAAATATTTATTATACCAATATTTTATCTTAAGCCCTGGTAAAAGTTCTTTTAAACGAGATTTAATTTATTAAAATCGGTTAAGCCAAAAAAGTTATTTTTAATCTTTTTCAAATGTACATTTGCTTCTCTCCCCTCCCTATATTTAACAGGTTAGGGAAAAACGTTTAACAGAAATTTTTTTCTAATTTTACATAGTTTGTGAAAAAATTATCAACGACATGATGTGTTAATATGGCATATTTTTAAATAATCCGTGTTTTTAATTTGGTTTCTGATTTTAAGCCCTCTAGCGGCGAATAAGAATCTTAAATATAATTTCCATCATTTTTTCAATGCCGATTTTACCATAAATATTTTTTCCGAAAGCTATGCGAAGAAGGGTTCTCGAGATATCGCCGGAGGACGACCTTATCAGGACACCCTGTATAGGCATAGCTCTCAAACGATCTATTTTTAAGACACGATATGTAAATGAAACATTTACAGGACTGGGATTTTACCTACTTTGAGCTAGTAAATATTGCTCTTTTTAAACAATTTAAAAAAAGGTGCCTTAATCAGCTCGGTTCAAGTCGTCGATAAAAACTTCTCTTTGATTACTTAAAAACAACTAGCATTAAATATGACATTTTATTTAGGACGCTAAATATATTCTTAATTCAAGATGCTTAGCGGTTCTAAGTATAAAATTAAAAAAAAAACTTACCGTTATTTTAATGGGCAATTTTTCTCTATTAAATTCAAGTCTTAATGTCCAGTTAAAGGCTCTAACAGCATGTTTACTAGCTGGATAGACGCTCATTCCGGGGAAATCCACAACTTTATGACCAACTATACTGTTGATGTTAATAATATGTCCTTTAGTATTGTTAGCTTTCATATTGCTAACAGCTTCCCGGGACGCTACTGCCAGACCAAATACATTTGTGTCTAAAATAAAAACAGTAATTTTAAAGAAAAAAACAAAAATTTT
>JAHBCN010000548.1:0-172640 GCA_019359885.1 Listronotus oregonensis | reverse complement strand
CGCATAAAGCAGATAAGTTTCAGAAATTATTTGTTATATATTTGTAACAAAACCTAACACCTGTACCTAAATATGGTATACAAAAGTAAATGTTCTACTACAACTGTTATCTAAATACCATTTATGATTTCCCCATTACTAAAACGTACAATAACATACTACATTTAACATTTAAAAGAATGTGTAATTTAACATGTGTACTGAATAATAATTAGTAGAAATGATTGTAGGTTTGCATAGTAGGGGAAACCGGAGCAACTAATAAATATTATAAAACTTATAAATATTATAATTTAAATTTTACCATTAAGAAAGTATCTATTTTGGATATAATGATTTTCTGGTTTAATTATTTTGCTAAATAATTTTTTTATGAAATTACGCCTTTTCTCGAGTATTTGCTGTTGGACCCCCAATTTTGACTTTACTTTCGTGTTCAGTGGAAAAAAATACGCCAGAAAATCTTAGTCCGACACCCAGCACGCACCACTTTTTTTTGTTGGACCTGTGTTATTTTTTATCAAATATAGTCTGTTAACAGCTTTTGTTTTTAATTATTTTTTATTCTACAGACAGTACTAATAT
The DNA here is from genome assembly GCA_019359885.1 of Listronotus oregonensis. Classification (NCBI taxonomy): domain Eukaryota; kingdom Metazoa; phylum Arthropoda; class Insecta; order Coleoptera; family Curculionidae; genus Listronotus; species Listronotus oregonensis. The sequence goes on along the minus strand of JAHBCN010000548.1, from coordinate 172,055 downwards.
TACATTTTTTTTTAATATTTGAAACCCATTGGAAATTTTGAAATTTAAAATTAAATAAATTATTAAAGTTTTTATTTATAAAACCAAAAAAACAAGTTTAGTGGTATATCACTACTTTCATGTAGAATAAAAATAAGAATTAACATTACACAGGGAGTATTAGTTTTTTTTTTAATAAATATTTCTTAATATTTTTTAGGCAACCCATTTATTTACATATTATTTTTAATAAAAAATAGTTGGCAGATGGGTCAAGGTCGACTTTAATTCATATCCCGTACTTTTACTTACTATAACTGACTGAAAAGTTGATGTTCGAAAAATTGTCATGATTCCCCTTAAAGTCATTAACATGATTGCCTGAGTCTGACAAACTTGACATTTTAAAAACATCAAATTGGCTTTATCTTTAAAAAATTTCGACAAATAAATTTTATTTTGGCAATTTCAAAAATTTTTTTTCTGAAAAATGAGAAATTACAAGGTTAAGCGTTTGTTCCAAATGTTAAGATCCACCCTATGTAAAAAATTATTATAATAACTAGTTAAGCTATGATATCTTTCTGTAAGATCAGCAAAGTTAAAAAATGCTGGGCATGGTCAGTAACTAGATGGGTGACCGCTAGTTACTGTGTGCTCTTGGGTGTGGTTTGGAAGACACATTACACTTTAGGTCCTGTCTGGATAACATTACTCTGGCGTTAATAGGGGGAAGGGGGGTGTAGTTCTGATGTGGTAGTTATTTTTATAACGTCCGATGTGCCATTTCGACTTAAAGGTGCCATGTAATGCAAGCATATTATGCTTATCAAAGAGTTTTTAAATAATTATTATAGAAAAGAATGATATTGATTTACAGCCTGAATCCAAATGTATCTTAAATCAAATAAGGTGTGCAAAGCATGTTTATTTAAAAATAATTATTACATTTATGTACATTTGTTATGGTTTAGATCACCCAAACCCAGCCTTAGGGCCATTGATTATCCAGTAAGTTCCGAGGGCCAAAACCATTTATCATTGTTGCGGAAGAAGTGAAAAGTCCATATGAAAAAAAGTCCGAAAAAGTACACAACTTTTAAAAAAAAAGGTGCAAACGGACTTCCCAAAACGGCAACATGATATTAAATTTTCCTGTCGTTATTTAATTTGATTAGTCGTAGAGTACGAGCCAGGGAGTAACGGACACGACATCGGGGAACAAGCGGAAATAGGTAGTATTATCGCTAACGATGGCGCAATAGCCCTACAGAATAATCTCGTTGGTTCGAGAAAGTTCTTTTTCCATCATTTAGATGGCAGTAATTGGAATATATGGGTAGTGGCGCAACCCAACGTTCCTATGACACTTTGTTAAATAAAATATTGCATACCTCCAAAACGTGTTTGTGCGTGTTTAAGTTTAAGACATCTTTATAACAGTATTTTGATTTGAATTGTTGCTTTTGTGTGTGAATTAGTAGTATGGAAAAGAGGGAAAAATTGATAGTGAATGGAAAATTCAAAGATCATAACATTCAGTATTTCGTAAATAGTAAAAGGAGCTATGTTTGATTTGCAATGAAAGCAAGCCGTTCTCAAAGAATATAACATTAAACGCATTATGAAACAAAAATTTTCAAAATTACTCAAAATATACAGGAATTCGGCAAAAAATTGGCATGCAGCGGATTGAAATCGCAGCAATCTTCATTTACAAAACTCAAAACTGAACAAGAGGCTGCAACTCGGCCGCTTTTTGTGGCTCTTGAAATTGTAAAAGGGGAAAAACCCTTCACCCTGGAGAAATGATCAAAGAATGCGTTTGCGTGCCAAGGTGCCCTGAAAAGGTAAATTAAATTAAAATTCAACAGCAAACACGGGTTCAAGGTGAAAACCTGAAAATATATCCTCTCAACTGTTCACAAAATGGACATTTTGAGTGGTTTTCTTTGGCCTTGGATGAGTCAATGGATGTGTCAGATACTGCCATTTGATTTATTTGAGGAGAGATAAAAGATGAAGGCAAAAGGGGAAATTTGATATGTATAGTATTCATGGCACAACACGGTACAGATATTTTTAAAGGAGTTGAAATCCATTAATCAAAAGAACCTTCGATGGAAAAACGAAATGTATTCTGATGGAGGCAAAAATGAGTGGGAAAGATAAAGGAGGGTCGCTTTGTGTCAAAGGCTGGAAATGACGGTTCAAAACCATTAGTCTTACATTGTATACATCAACAGTCTTTGAAAGAAAATTTTGGATATGTCTGAGCCCAAACCAGTCATATAATTTAATTTTATCAGATCTTTGGGTGAATCACCGACAATTCCGACAATTTATTGAAGAGATTGGGAAACTGACTTACCATATACTCCGACGCTTTATTGTGGGAAAGTCCTTCAGCCTTTTTTTTAACTTCGAAAGAGGATCAAATTTTTTGAATGAAAAGATCAATTACAAAACAACGCACAAGTTACATTCTATGTTGATTTCAAAAACATGTGAACGAACTGAATTTGGGATTAAGGAAAAACCAGCATCTTCCTGATTTATACACTAATATCAAATCATTCCGGAAGAAATTGAGACTGTTTCAATCACAACTACAATAAATGTTTTCAATTTTAAAACATGTGAAATATTCAGCCACACTACTGAGACTGAGTTTCCTTGATTTTGCAACGAAACTTTGAGTGTTTAAAGATAAATTTTGATACTGCTTTTGACATTGCAATCAAATTAAGATTTTTCAGAATCCTTTTGATAATTACTTGAAACCCTACCCGGAACTTTAAATGGAAATGATTGATCTAAATGCAGTGATAAATTAAGAACAAATATCAAAACTCATTTTTGTTGGAATTTTATAAGAGCTTCCACGACAAATTTGATAAAAATTTGCCGTGGTCTTTTTCTGTTTTTGGTACTACTTTTTGTTGAGAAAACCTTCCCCAAAAAAATGAAGACACAAAAAATGTTTAAGATCGAAATTAATGAGGCATCTTTCCTTTTTTGTACAAGTAAAATTAGTCCACAACTACAAACTTTGTCAGTGGAAAACTCAATTACATAAATCTATTAGTATTTCATATGTCATTATGTTTGTTAAAAGTTATGTGATTTTTAAAATGTATAAAATGTTAGGGATTCATTTCAAAATTGTTAGTTATTATATACTGAATTAAAATTTTCTGCATATTATAATGTTTTACTTATTAAATTCTTGTTTTTTATCCAATTACAAAAACAATAACAATAAGCCCCAAGAATGTTATGAGTTAGCGGAGTTAGCCCATGACCAATCAATGTAGATGTCATATTAATAATTATTCAAATAAAATTAGAATACTTAGTAAACTAAATTTAATTTGCTAAAAAAATTATTTGTTCTCTAAAAGGAGTTTTCAAGATGTAGTTCGGGCGGAGGTCTGTCCGGGGGGGATGTGGCCCCGGGCCAGTTTGGAGACCCCTGGTTTAGATGTTTGTTTCTTTTAGTAAGTCTAAAAGATAATGTGGAAAATAATATATACTTATTAAATTTAACGTTGGTTAGATATCTTCTCTAGGTAGGGGTCAAAATATAAACAACTTTAAAAGTAAATATACTCCTAGTACCCCTAGGTAGAGTGAGTATAAAGTAATTGTTTTACCATAAATAATAACTAAAAGTTCTAAGAATTTCCTTAATTTTATATCAAAATTCTAAATTTAATTTTAATTTTTAGGCAGACTTGCCACTGAAACATGGATAAGTGTTTTGAGTTTTTGGGGATTTCTCTTTTTTCTGTTTCAGGTCATCTGCCAGTTCATAGAAGTCAATAGGGGTGAGTACAGAGTGTCCCAAATTCGAGCCTTATCGAAAACTTAAAGAGATATGAGTTCGGTTAAATGGAGGCAAAGTTGCGCAATTTGATGCCGATCAAAATGACACTCTAAAAGTTTAAAAATTTTGAATACTTCTGAAGATTTTTGGAAAAAACTGGATATTTGTGATTTCATGTAAATTTTTTTTAGCACTCTATTTGAATAAATATATAACAAGATAAATATCAGATTCTTATTTCTGTTCTACAAGACAGTGTTATTAGATTTACATACTGACATTTCGTCTTTGTGCTGCCATCACCAACCTTGTTTTTTTTTAAAATTGCCCTGGATTTTTTATTATGGATTTTAAAAGCTTCTAAGGTCTCAAAACCAATGATCTATTGCACTTCCTTGAATCATTTATATTAATGACAATTTCCATAAGAAATCATGTGTTAGAGAGAGACAGAGAATAGATATTTGGTAAGATCTTAATAGGAAATCATTAAAATATATTTTTTTTTTGAATAAGTGCGATACATCATTGGTTTTGGGACCTTAAAAACTCTTAAAGTCTGTAATATCCAGGACCGTATTTAAAAAAACAAAGTGAATAATGGCAGCTCAAAGAAGAAACGTCGGTGTGTAAATTGCTAAGCTGGCGCCTCAAAATCTGTCAAATTAGTTGCCCAGTTTTTAAAGGCGTGCAAATTTATATTCTTATCACGGTTTTAACAACTTTTTTTAAAGTTTAATTATGTTTCTAGGAGCATTTTGACTATTTCCTTCAATTGTTGGAGATAAGTTTTGAATTACCCAGTATGTTTCATTAAGTGTTTTTAAAGAAAAATTTTTAACAATTATTTTAGTTTATATTTTGGCTTATCACCTAAAATTGTTACGAATAATAGATTAATTAATATATTATCCTTGTTACCAGTGCCTTAAGCTCTGTTTTGAGAATTTTTATTAAATAATAAAACTGTAATATGACTAAAATATCAATTTTAAACAAAAAATATAACTTTTGTTTTTATTTAACTATTTATCTCTAAGATTTCCATTAAGTTTGTTAACCTAACTGAGTCATTGTTTGTATTGTGTGTTTGTATTTACCCTGACATTTTCTATCACTATATCACATTTTATTTCTAAATTATTAATTTACTACAAGCTACTTACCTGGTTGTAAAGTTTAGTTTCCTGGGATTTAGAATTTAAATACTTTTTTTAACAATAACCCAAATTTTAAACTAATGTACATGATAACTCAAATATATTACAAATATAAACAAAACAACATTTCCCCTCTTTTCAATGTTTTTAATGTAACAAACACTTTATAAAGCACAATAACCAAAACATTTAAAATTTTCATAATACTAACCTTTTTACCATCCATTGAATACACATTTCTAACTCCATTAGGGAGAGTGACACTTTTACCAATGATAGAAGTAAGTTCAGCAGTAAGACTGTCAAAAGATCTATACCTTTCTGGAGCCACTGGGATCACAACGCCACTAAAAAATTTGTTTCCATTGTGGAAAAACCTGCAATATAACAATAAATTAATCCTAAATTCTTAGAATAAAATTACAGTAACAAAATAATAATAGGTGGCTTTTTGATTAATAAGAATGTAGAAATATTTAAAAAAAACCACCACAATCTCAAAAAACAGTATAACTCTAAAGATAAAACAGGAGTTAAAGGGTATACAACATTTTTGACATGAAGTTAACTTTTTCGTTGATGAAGTACAAATATTAAAAAATATTATTAATAGAAAATACAAACCTGACTCTCTTTGCTTTGGCAGTCCTAGAGGTAGAAGAAGGTCTGTTTTTGGGCTTTAATGAGTCGTCCAATCCATTTTCAAATGATTTCTCAGAATCTGAGCGAAGTGAATTAAAACTAGCTGGGGAAATACTTCTGGAACTTATAAGATTATTTTTGGACATGGTTTATATGAATTAGATACTGTTTGGTTAGTTTCTAGTCATAATTAGTTAAGTTGTAAAGAAATATTTGTATAATATCGTTTTTCTGGGATAAGGTACCGCCTAGCACAGCTGTCACTTGTGGGAGCACTAAAAAGGCACTTAAACAATCTCTTGAGATAATTTTAAGGTCCAGCAAATCGTAGAAGAGTAAAAGACATTGTTTAACCGCGAAAAAAACGTGAAATTGTTTTAAACTAACTGTTTATTTCGTGAAAAAGTTAATAACCTCTTTTTTGTCGGCGATGGGAGGGAGAAATTTGTTACGCAGAGTTACCAACCATAAATAAAACCAATTAACTGTCAGTGTCAGTGTCAGTAGTGTCACTGTCACCTTACGTTACTTTCTTCGAGCAAAAACCCACCTAGAGGCAGCCTTGCTGCTTGGCACTACAATACAAGTGTGCGAAGGAGAAAGCGCGACGGTTATCGATCATTGCCAGAAGGTAGATTTATTTTATTAATTTTTGTTACATATTTAACATTTAAATACTAATTTAGATGCACACCTACTATAAGATCCGTATTGTATACCACTTGATAAAATAAAGACTTTATACTACTTGTAAACAAAGCAATAGGGCAAAAGGATTACGTCACAAATATTGAATTGACATTTAAATCGTCGTATATGGACTTAAATGCGATCCAGCACTCCTTGTTAAGTTTACCATCCTTGGTTTGCACCAACAATTTTAAGAACCCTAAGCACAAGGTAATCCTTAAAATGGCCAAACAAGCAATGTGATCGCCTACATTGAAGATTTAAGAAATACTTAACACTAAAAGTTCCTTAAAATTGTTGGTGCAACCGGCCATAAGGAACCATTAGCACAAAGTAATCCTTATAATGGCCAAATAAGCAATATTAAAGATTTAAGGAGTACTTCACAAGAAGGGTTCCCTAAAATTGTTAGAGCAAACGGCCACAAAGCATTTTTTGCGAGGGACCGCCACCGGGACCGCTTTATAAACAGAAAGTTCTTTGAGTGTACGCCTACCTAGAGGCAGTCTTGCCGCTTGGCCGTGCGAACAAACGTGTTAGCCCAGAATACCGATCCTATTCTGGGGTGCTACAGGGAATAAGTGTACAAACTTTTTTTTACCCCACGTCCTGATTGGTCGGCGAAAAATCGAACACTCATTCTTCTTTCTTTTTTACGGACGCGCACGGCCGAACGGCAAGGCTGCTTCTAGGTAGGTCCAAACTCTTTTGGTAAGATGAAGTTTTCGTCCAAAGAGATTACTTCTTAAGGATCATGTTCGGAACCACTGAGTGGCGGGAAACCGAAATCCGGGATTCCCGCCTCTATAAGAAGACGAAACCACGATTTTTTTTTGTGGTTTCCACAGCTATTTTTCGCTAAAAATTTGTTATTCTAAACCAAAGAACGCTCCTGTTAACTGCTGATATTTGTTTTATTTGAGAGACATATTTAAATTTTAGGTTTAAGGTTTAAAAAGGAGATATTTTAGCAGTGGGATTGTTACCGGAACACTAGAGTTACCAATGGAATACGCCATTAATAAATCGAAGTGCATCGAACCAAAACACAATCGATATTTACCGCCCAACCTTATGTTTTCAATATTTCTCCATGTGCTTTTGAATTGTTTGTTGAGTGTTGAGACAACTTGTGAGGAAACTTTGATAAGTATTTGTTATTGAAAATGGTCCGAAAATTAAAATATCATGAGCAGAAATTGCTTAAAAAAGTTGACTTTATTTCCTGGGAGGTGGACAATAATTTGCATGAAGTAAAAGTGCTTAAAAAGTACCACATTCAGAAAAGAGAAGATTATACAAAGTAAGTTTTTTTACAAGCTTAACTGAATATTTATAAACCTGACGTTTCGTTTGCGTTGCCGTGTCGCTGCCGCCCAAAGTCGAACGACAAATGAAGTAACGGACAACTGCGGCGACGACGTTTATAAATGGTTAAACGCCTTAAGTTCAACTTGCAAACGGGAACTGCAACGGTAACGGTAACGAAACGTTTATAAATTGACCTTTTATTACCCAACATTCTTTCAATAAGTAAAAGTAATTATGAGTCCAAGATTTTAGTGTTATTAAACTTTTCTTATTATAATAAAAAGTATTACGCATTTAACAGGTACAAACATAATAATTAAAACTATTTGGACTCTTATTGAATTTTGTGCCCCACTGATAAGATATCATTGAAGATATCAACAGTTTTAGTTTATTAAAATTAGTTGTAAAGAAAATTTTGTTTTTGGAGAGATAATTGAGAGTTATATTTTCAGTTAAGATCATGTTTATTAGTATAAGTTCTTGTGCAAAAAATGATATAGGTCTATTCACATACGTCAGTAACGTCTTAGTACCAGTTCAGTCCCCATCTATTGTGATGTCCGGGGTGCACCAGTGACGCCTATTTAGACAGGTCCATCAGTTAGTAGGTAGTGATAGTAGCAGGGCATGCAGTATTATGCAGAATGGCCTATTTTACAGGGCTATAATTGCTATAGTTTTGAATGATAAAGATCAAGAGAATCAGGTCAAGAAACGAAAAGATATTTTATGACACTGTATACCAAATTAAATCATATAAAATTAATAGATAATAGATAAGTTCAGTAATAAAATAAATAAGTCCATTAATAAAATTGTAAAAATATCCTAGAAATTGAATGGTTTTTTCTTTTTTCCAAGGTTTGCTTCAAAAAGGCGCACCTTTGGAACACATATTTTTTGTTCTCCCCTCAGCTTAAGTATTCCTAAATTTTCATATTTTAATGGTCCTTTTCCTAACTAGGATGTGGATAATAATTGGAAGTATTATATGAGGTTTTTGAGACAATGCAATTTCGCTACAGGCAAATTTTCTCAGCTTTCCACTGGATTCCACATACTAGCCAAACGAGGAACCAAAAAAAAATTAATGAAATTTTTAAAGGTTCTATGGATGTTTCCAACGTGTTTTTAGGTCGAATACTATGAGAAAATTGTAAACTTTTGGTTTCAATGGATTTCATTTACTTAGGTAGGTAGAGATCGAACACTGTTAGAACAACACCGATATGTCACAGTTTTATATCAGTTTGCCATATGAGACCGTGACGTATCGGTGTTGTTCTTACAGCGTTCAATCTCTATTTGGATAATTTTGATTTTCCATAATCACTCTGAAAATTCTGAAAACTTGTTTCTTGATAGTATTAAACCTAAAAGTGAGGTGGAAAATATTGGCTCAGTCGATTTTTTTTTAAATATAATTTTTGTCAAGTATGTGTAGCTAGGATGTGGCATATTAGTCCGAACCAGAGCTGTCGCAATTACTTTCAAAAAGTAATTCAACTACAAATCAAATCAAATCAAATAAAGCTTTATTGTGTTAAGAATGTAGAATTCTCATTCACAAAGCAGTTCCTATCTAAGTTTAAAATAAAAATAATAAAATAAATCACTTTAAAATATTTAAACATCAGTCTTAAAAGAGATCATAATAATTTTTAATAAGCTATACCTATAACTAATTCCTAAAATTAAACTGAAAGAAAAAAACACATAAATATACATACAAAAATAATAAAATTTGTCAGGTACTAGGTTAATATGACAAACAATTTAGAAAAGGACGAAAACACTAACTCAATATATCGCCATAAAATTCTTTTGTATCATAATAGGCTTTCTCAACCAACAGCTTCTTAACCTCTCTACGAAATTTTTTCTCCTCAGAAATCTGTCTTAGTCGCACAGGGAAGGTGGTTAAACAACTTTCTACTGTTATAAACTATAGAGTTTTTAGTTAGCAAGTAGAAGGGATCGGAAGCGCGATAGTATTTATTTTACGCGAGGAATAAATAGATGCAGACGTTAAACTATTTTTATGCTTCCTGTGCATAAGACAAACTGACTCAATATAAAATGCGGGAGAGTGTCAAAATTCAAATGAGTCAGAAATAAGGGTCTACAGGAACCCTACGCCGAATTTTGTACATGATTCTAAGAGCTCTTTTTGCAACACAAAAACTGATCTAAACAGGGTATCGGGGCATGAGCCCCAAAAACAAATACCATACCGCAAATGGGAATCTATAAGTGCAAAATACACATTTCTAACTAAGCTTACATCCAGTTCCTCTGCAACCACTCTTAGCATAGCAACCAGATGACAGCTTTCTGTTTAAGCTTGCAATGTGACTCTCAAACTTTAACCTTTTATCTATTTGGAGTCCTAGATACTTGTTAACCTGTGGATTGTTGATATTCACATTATCAAGCAGTACTGCATTAAGCTGACACTTAAAAGTTAAAATATTGGTCTTAGAAATGTTAAATGAAAAGATAATTTGCATCACACCACTTTTTTATTTTAAAAATATCTTTATTAACGTTATATTGCAAATTATCGTTGTCCCTGTGGTGCCAAAATAGTGTGATGTCGTCAGCAAACATTGTAACTGAACCTGTAATATCTTTAAATTTTTGGGAAGTCATTTACATATAAAAGAAATAACAAGGGGCCAAGAACAGAGCCTTGGGGCACCCCCGAGGTTATCGGATTAATCGCAGAATGCCCCATTTTGGAAAAATACTGTCTGGTAACGGCCGGACAAATATGACTTAAACCAGTTTAATGACGAGCCTCTAAAACCATATACTTCAAGTTTTCAAGCAATGTTTCATGATTCACACAATCAAAAGCCTTTGACAAATCACAAAATACTACAGCTGCCCTGTCTCCATCATTAAGTCTCAGATACATGTCCTCAAGAAGCGAAAAATGGCATCTTTAGTGCTCAAATCCTGCTGAAATGCAAATTGCCTGATACTAAGAAGTTTATGCTTGGTCAAAAAGCTTAACATACGCTTCTTGACAAGTTTTTCAATTATCTTAGCTAAGGTTGGTAAGAACAATTACCCATTACTCTTCTAAGTAGTAGTAAATTATGATTACCAATTACTAGCATGTTTGTTAAAAGTAATTCAATTATCAATTAAAACAAAAAGTAATTGAATATTTTAGTAATTACTCTGTTTAAATTACCACATATATTAAACACGATACACTAAACAAATAAAATATTTATACTAATAATATGCATCATACGCGCACGTCACACTATTCAAACTGCTTTCTTGGCAAGTTCAATATTAAAGGACTCTAAAATAAAAATTTCTTTTTATCCTACCCCAAACATTAACAGTTTTTTTTTACAAAAAGTATAAAAACGGTGGCGGTAAGCAACAATCGAAAATACTAAATCGGCGCGGTTGCGGCGTTCGCCGGATTCAAATCAGCCCGCCGAGTTTCAAGATGCTCTTTCTGGCTGGTCAAAATTCCGGTAGTTTTTCCATAAAGAAAGGTAATTGAATTTTTCGCAGTAGTTCTATTATTTATTAGGTAATTGAATTAATTTCTAAGTAATACAATTGCTTTATAAGTAACCGAATTACTTTCTAAGTTATTGAATTACTTGGGATTTGTAATAATCAACTACCAATTATTATTACAATATCCTTTTAATTGATAATCCAAATACAGTTATCTTTTTCGAAAAGTAATTGAATTAAAATAATCCAATTACTCAGAAGTAATTGAATACGATTTTTTAAATTATTTTAATTCAATTACCGACAGCTCTGGTCCGAACCGCGTAGTCTCCTCACATAATCGCGATTTTCAGACTCTTCCGGTTGTCCTAGCGATTTTACTACGGGTAAAAAGAAATTTTGCAAAAAAAGCTTTTGTTTCTCGAGTAAAATCCTTGTGCCTTTTCAGAGCATAATTACCGCTCCGATGCTCAGTCAAAACTGAAGAATATCGTCAGCAACGGATATACGTTAGGACGGAACAGATTCTGAAACAAGACTGACGTAACTGTGTCTGACATGTTTCAACTTGTGGATTTTAAAATAATCAACAGTATTTTTTTCTCGGGGATTAGGACTGAGACGTCACTGATGTGTATAAATATACCTTAACAGTTATTCTGTTCTTGTTCACACTATTTATTTTTTTTTAGGTATAACAAATTGAGTAGAAACATAAGGGAAGTAGCAAGAAAGATAAAAGAAATGGATCCCAAGGATCCTTTTCGGACAGAGGCTAGTGCCCAACTTCTGGAAAAATTGTAAGTTCCCAGTTTTAACCATATATGTCTACCTGAGCGTGTTTAAATCTAACTTTCAAACATGCCCATGTTTTAAAGGTTACCATCGTACATCAATCAAGAACACGAAAAATGTGAAGACCAGCATGTTAGGCATTTTAAAGAAAAAAAAATATTGATCTGACTTTGTGACGTCTAATAAAATATTAATATAAAAAAAAAATTCAAAAGTTTTGAAAAAAAAATGCATAAAGTATTTGTGGATAACTGGTCTTTAGAACACTTGCTCTATTTAGAGAACTCCGTCTACGCGGTCGTGCTTGAAAAACCGCGCGTTTTAAAGACCTTAATATCCATTTATACTTTAATATATTATTAACAGTTCAGTAACTGAAGTCCTGAAAGTACCCAAACCTGTAAAAAAATCTGTACAGTTTTCATTTGTGGCGCAATTCTTAGGTCTTCGCGAATGTTTTCGAGCGAGAAAAAGTTTATCACTATTCCGACGTGGGAACCCGCTGAAAATGGCCCCCCAAAGTCCCAAAAATGAGTTTCCCGCGAATATCTGCCAAAATATGGGAATTAGAGTATTTTTGTTCAGACAAAAAATAAAGATCACCTTGAAATCTATAAAAATGGTCCTTACCATTTTTTTTGCAACACCAATATTTTTTGGAAAAACGGCCGTCGAAAAATCCATAACATTCCACACTGGATAGATGTGGTAGTAGGCTTATGCAGATGGGCAAAACAATTTTTTATCAAAACGCAAAAAAGATGGTTAAGGAAATTTTCTGGGATCATTGAACACTTGCTAAGGTCTCATTATAAAAAAGAAATGTTAATAACAAACCATTTTTTCAAAAATTATCAATAAATTAATGAGATACTCCCAAAATATTGTGAAAAAAAACTTGGACGCCTTTTTTAATATTCTAGAAAAATCAAAATGGACCCAAACTCATATGCAATGATAGGTACGGGTTTTTCCATTCTGATGAACTTTGAATGATTAAAAATGTACATTATTGCCTGAGTAATGGAACAATTCGTCCGCCCGCTTATAAGTGAATCCATGAAGATAGCGGCATTCTAGCGGTAGAGCGGCAGCTGAAATAAGGGGACTTTTGGGTCCCGTTATCTCGAAAACGATTGATTTTTTGAAAAAAATTACTAGGACCATTTTTGTAGACTACAAGGCGATCTTCATTTTTTGTCAAAACAAAAATTTTCCAATTCGCATATTTAGGCGGATATTAGCGGGAAACCCATTTTTCGGGCCTTGAGGGGCCATTTTCAGCCCTTTCCAACCTGTTAATGTTGATAAACTTTTTTTCGCTCGAAAGCATACCCAAAGACCTAAGAATTTCGCCACAAGGGAAAACTGTACAGATTTATTTACAGCTTTGTCCCTTCATTTACTAGACTATAATAAAAATATTGCTTCTTAAATAAATAGTGTGTTTTAATATACATTTATTTCAAGGTATGTTATGGGCCTTATTCCTACAAGATGGGACTTAAGCTTAGCTGAAAAGGTTACTGCTTCATGTTTCTGTAGAAGAAGATTGCCTGTAGTAATGGTCCGAAGTGAGTATTTGTTTTTTTAATTGGATTTAAAATCAATATATAGATCCTCATATTTACATTAAAACTACTGATAATATGTAAGAAGGCAAGGTTACTTCCACCCTAATTTTCACTAAATTATCTGTTCTTTTTACTTGTGTCTAATGAACTAACAAGAAGCATGCTTAATATTGGAGGTATTAGAAATGTTATGGTTTTAATAATACAAAAATTTTGGACTTCCTTGTCTTTATTTGTAAATTGATACACAATGTTTTGGTAAGTGATGTTTCTCCAACCGAAACCTGTACCAATTAGCAAATAAAGACAATGGAAGCCCAAGATTTTAGTGTTACTAAATCTTACCTATTTTTAGCACAAAATATCTTTTGCATTATTAAACTTTTAAGATTTGTAAATTTTTAATATGAAATGTCTTTTTATAGATAAAATGTCAGAAAACATTAAAGGAGCCACCAAACTCATAGAGCAAGGTCATGTTAGAGTGGGACCTGAGATGGTAAAAGATCCTGCCTTTCTAGTTACCAGAACTTTGGAAGACTTTGTCACGTGGGTTGATAGTTCCAAAATTAGACAACATGTTTTGGAATATAATGGAATGGTAAGGTTCTTAAATATTTTGGGTTTAAAAATGTGGTATTAAACATACAATTTATTTAAAATATGAGGGTAAATATTGGGAAAAAAATATGTTTTAAATATTTTGAACTTGCCTTATACCTCCCAAATTAGGAAAAAAGATAAAATATAAAACAGATTAAACATTTTTATTGAAAATTTCTCAAACTACAGTGTCATAAAGTTAGCTAGCATATTTCTAGACTATATCCTACACATGAAACCGGAACTAAAAAATGCTCATCAATTAAAAAAAAACAAATAATATTTTGGCTATTTATTTTTTAATAATTTATTATATCTATTTTAAGAATTCCCAAAAAAAAATATTTCACAAAGTTACATGCTGTTGAAGTAGAGGGGGAAAAAGAAGCGTATACATCTTGTCACGATTCCCTCTCTTCTGATCATTTAAAAAATAAAAAAAATTATAGATTCTTTATCATCATTATCACATTTTACCATCAAAAAAAAAAATTCTGGCAAAAGCGTTTTTTTTAAATAGTAAATATTGAAAATTTCGATTTTTTGTTGGTTCCTGCTAGAGGGATATATGAAAAAAATTTAATGCTAACTTTTAAGAAAATCGGTCAATTAGAACTTGAGATTTTGTGACAAACGTTTTGAAGAAAATAGTTTTGAGAAAAACGCGTTTAAAGTTTTAACTTTCGATTCCAGCTTTATTGTGCCGAATAATAACTTTAGCTATAACTTTTAAAATAATTCGAATTTCAAAAAAACCTTTTAAGGAGATATTTTTGGATATCTAAACTATCGAAATATGAAAAAAAAATCGTTTATTTCAACTTTCTCGACTAGAATACTCCCTTAAAACCTCTAAAACAGGAATCCTAGTCATATTTTTTATATGTAGAAATTTTGCTTGCTAATTTTAGGATACCCTGTATATGACTGATTTTTCTTTTTTTTTTTTTAGCGAGATGACTTCGTTCTGTGAAACTGCAAGTTTAGTAAATTATTTTCTGTTTAAGGTTTTTTGTTTGTTTTGTACCCATAAGTAAGAATACACTTTGTTATGATTGTATAAAAATTATATATTTTTTAAGAAATATAAAAAATATGTATGATTAACATTTAACATAAAGTTGTAAACTTTAAAATATTTTTGTACATAATTTGTTTTTAATATAACAATACAACATTAACATTTTTGTCTTATTAACTAGCAATCTCAAGCATCTTTTTAACGTCTACAACCTTTTCTCTGGGTTTTCCCACCTTCTCACCTTGACTAACTTCATATTTATCTATCTTTTCCCAACCATTCCAATCAACTATTTGTACATTTTTTGCATTGAGTATTTTCTTTACTTCACTAAAGGCTGGTTTTGAATTATTTAAAATATTATCTTCTTGAATATCTGCTACAATTTTTTCTGCCACTCCAAATGCATTTGACATAGTGGTAAGTATTACTCCAACTGGACCAGTAGCTTCAATCAAAAAAATGTTAGATAGCCTTTATTTAGGAAAATGAAGGCTCCTGGAGTTTTTATTTTATATCTGGTAGGCCTTCAATACAACCTTGTACCACACTAAGTAAACATTTACAGGGTGATTCAAAACTCCTTAAATATGTAAGGGTACATTGGCCATAAATACCTTAATTGATTTAAAAAAAATGGAAAATATTTTAAAAAATTAATTAATAAGAAAACCGTAAGTTACTTTTTTTGTTTATTTAGTTTAATTAGTGTTAAAAGTTGTCAGAATTGCTTATGTTTATAACAACTCAGAACTATTTTAGAAAATATACCATTAAAGCCCCTGTGAGTTTTATTTGAGTGTTTTTAGAAATTGTTTACAAATTCAATTTGCAATCGCATAAATATTACTACTTACAGTTGGGACCAGTAAACATTATTTAAAGCATTTGAAGGGTACAAGAGAAAAACGGGCTAAGTCAATTTTTCGCGAAATTGAGATACTGACGTCATCCGATAGAAAATATTGATAAATTTTGTTCTAAAAAAAACCCCGACAAGAACGCGATAAGTTAGGAGATATTAAATAGAAAAATTATCCTTACCGTGCTGTACCGAGCAAAAACGGGCTATGTCACGTTTTTACATGTCTATTAGACAGCATTGTGCAGAGTTTAAAAAAGTTCTGTGGAAAAGAAGCTCAAGATTATTTTACCTCACTGATGCATAATTAATTGGGAATATGGGAAAATTCGTTCCTATGAAAAAAAGTTTTAAGGTAAACAAAAAAAGAATCTTGCTTATTTTCTTACACTAATAGAACTATTAACTTTTCATCTTAGGTGAGAATACCAAAGATTATTTTTTAGTTCGGTTTTCCTTTAATATATTAGTTATAAAGGCATAATGCTGGATGGAAATAAAAATAAACATACTTCAAAAAACTAAATTTATATAATTGATTTTTCTATCACTAATTTTTTAAAACGCTTTTTTGACCCACCGATCACAGATAGTTCGGAAACATACTGGTAAAAAGAAAATTTTGTTAGTACAAATACTATAGTTTCTGTAGCGTTGTGAAATTTAAAATTACCTTATCTCAAAATCATAAAATTCGACTTAGCACGTTTTTCCCCTGTACTCTTCATTTGTTCTAATAGCTAAAGGTATGTGAATACTTTAGTTTTTATAAACTAAAACAAACAACCATCTATTTTCTTCCTTATTTCGTTTCATAGAAAAATCAATAATTATTAGTGTGATAATGCAATTCTAGGTAGCTTGAAAAAAGATGAAAAAAAGTTTGAGTACTACAGTAAAGCTTGTGTTAACGGGCACCCTTTTATATCGGCCACTTTCAAGCTAACCAAAATCTACTAGGAAATTCCGTATATAAATACCCTTAGATAATGGATACCAGTGTTGCCAGATGACTGAAACGAAATTATTGTACAATGCTGTGAAAATTATCGTTTTTTTCATAATTTTATCGTACAACTGACCTTACACTCCTTACAGGTGTAAAGTCATCAGCATCGGGCTGGTTAGTTTAAGGGGTTAAGGTTGGATAGTAATTTTACAACAATTTTATTAAATAAACATAAACAAAAAAATAAAAGAAAAATTTAACCTATTATTGTTCCAAAAATCTTCTTCTTTTCTAATTCTTTGATTTTGATCTTCAAGTTGTTTTTGTCCATAATTTTAAAGGATGTCATGGTTTTATCATATCATCTTAGGTTTGAAACTCACACATCCATTATCCAAATTTATACGCTGAGATAGGCATAATTCCATTTAATGTATGGTAATGTTTTATTTCTGACCTTAGTTTTTATTAAATTAACTTTAGAAAAAATCCGTTCGCAGCTTGCCTGGGTGAGGCAATGATAACACACACAAAGAAATTACTTAAGTCTTTAAACAAATAATTATCCTCGAAATCTGTGATCTGACCTAACTTGCAATAAAATAAATCGAGATCCTCTTCAGTTGGCAGTTCTTCTAAATTTTGTAGATTTCTCCCCTGATTATCAATTTTCTGCATTTTTTCAAAGTCTTGGCGGATCACAAAACGGGTAATTCCATCAATGGGAAAAAAGTATTAATATATATATATATATATAACAAAAGAGCTCTAAGATATCTCTGCAAATTAAAACGAGAATCATTGTAAACCGTTTTTTATCCGTGAGAAAATATTGACGCTCACCTTATTTTTATTTTGGAGACAGTGTCTCTAATCCACAAAAAGTATGGAAATGAAGAACACAAAGTAGTTACCATAATTGAACAATGAAGGGCTGAGGTTGCCAATACCAAAAATACACTGATAAAAACTCCGATTTATGAGGCCTTTAAAAAATTTTTAACCACCTGCCTAGAGTGTATAGGGTATTGAAAATAATAAAAGTTTTAAACACTCTGTAAAATTCTTTTGCAGATAAACCTACTATTGTTTGAGGAATTTTATAATGATGAACTTTAGTTTATTTGTCTATGTTTTGTACCTTAGTGGTAATGTTTAATAAAGTTTTTATTATCTGTTTTTATTTTTATTGATTTTTTACTTTTAATCTTCGGCTGGGTATTGTTTATTTATATTTATTATTTATTTATTTATTTACTTTTTGTTAAGGTTGGCTGTGATATATCGGCTTGCAATCTTATTGTGTTAAATAGTTTTGGTGGTTTTTAACGGTCTTGGTGTTCACACCTTGTTTGGGTTAATTTGGTTTTTGCATTAAACTCTTTTAACCTTGTCTTATTTTATATTTCAATTTGGTGTCTAAAGGACAATTATGGGAAACTTTATTGTTTTGGTAATCTATGAATTTGTTTGTTTTATATTTTATTGTTGGGCTGCGTGTTAATTTTTTCAATGTTGGTCTGTGATACTGAATGGTGTCAAAATTTTTTATTAAAATTTGGGTTTTCTGGTCTAGAATTTTTAATCTTTAGAAATGTTTTTCTTGTATTTTTGGTTAGTTTTTTGTTTTTTTTTTTTAATTTTATTTTTTTTGTATTTTTCTTCTTTAATTTTTTTCTTTATTTATTTACTGCTTTGTAAACAAAAACATGTTTCTTTGAACAATAAACTTTTTTGATTTGATTTGATTTGAACTTGTTTTTAAAACTGCATTTTTCCAACATATTTATTTTTGCTTAGAATAGGATCTGCAAAAATCATACCTCTTTTTAATTTCTAAACAAGAAGTAATTAAAAACCGTCTGCATCTCTCATAAAAATCTTTCCAAAATCAATTTTTTGTTAAATCGTTAATATTTCTTAAAAGGGCCTTTTTCCCAAAAGACATTAAGGGGAAAAAAATTTTACATTATTTGCTGGATCAATTTTGTCTATATCTGTTTTCCTTACATATTGAGGATCCATGTAAACCATTAATAAATCTTTATAGGTATTGAATTTTGTATTAATTTCATTATAACGACTTTTTTACTCTGAAAGTATTTATTCATGTCAACAAATTTCGGCAAAACCCACTCTAAAAATAGATAAAAGTTTTATTGCTTTTATTAAGGTCATTATATATTTCTTCACTGGACCCGAACTCATGCTCAATATAAGTGGAGGTGAAAAATAACCGTAGTGGTTCCCACTGCTCTAATATCTTTTTTACTACAGACAACAAAGAAAGCCATCTGGTTTGTGTTGGTCGCAATATTTGGTGAGGATCTACATTACAAAAGACCTGAAACTCCTTGAACATAGCCTGTCTTTTGGGAAATATTTTTGAAAAAAAAAATGTATATTTCCCGGCCATATCTTCCCATCTCCCGGCCAACCCAGCCACTGCGCATAAATGTAGTGAGTGCATATTTTTGACCATAACTCCTGGAAGGGCATCTTTTAATCTACTTGCAACAGAATTATGTTTCCCAAACATGGTATTGCAGCCGTCTGAGCTAAATCCAATAATGTTAGTAACAGGAATATTTTTGGATGAAAGTTCATTCTGTATAGCGGTAAATAATCTTTCAGATGTCGCTCCCCATATTTGCCTGATTAGGTTCATCTCCGGAGAATATCTGAATAAGCTTCAGAATAGTGTCACAATTTTTCCAAAATTTAGGATGGAAAAATCCGAACGCAAATACACAAAGTTTTCACCAAACAATGTCTGTTGTGATCTCGTATCCAAGCCTATGTTTGCATAATTTTTAAGAGCTTGTTTTATTTCTTGTTAAAAACCAAGTACATTTGTGGCAATCTTTGTGACGCTTCGTTCAGTGAAGTTTAATTCCACTTGGCTATTTTAAGATCTAGGAAGCACTCTTAAATGTCTGTTAATGAATCCAGCACATCTGAATGAAATGTTGTACTCCAGTTAGAAACCTGTTGGTTTAATTCCGCATTTTTTGTTTGCATTTTCTAGCGGTTTTCGGCTTTTTCTTATATCAAATATTAGTTTTTGATAGTCCTTTAACCATACGCATATGCTTAGCTGATTTTGAATGATTTTTATCACTGTAATTCGGTTACCATACTATTACAAGCACGGCAAAAGCTTTCCAGTATCTAAAATATAAGTTAAATACCTTAACCGACACTTGCTAACAAAATTAAGAAAACTTACCTCTACCTGGCAGCCTCCAGTCAACCAACCCTTAAAATCTGCCATAGACTCCCATACTGGCACGATATTTTGTGCTCTATGATGTTTTGCAACTATTTTGCCATTTCCTTTAAGTCTTTTGTAACAGAGAAGGCCCCTCCCCGTTTTTTCACTGCTGGAGGACGAGGAAGACATTTTGAAAACAAAATCACAAAAGAAACTAGAAATTCCGATCACATGAAATTATGTTATAATCTAATAACAACTTTATAAGTTACATACAGCCGAAGCGAAATCCGGATAAGATACAAACAGAAACACAACCTCCTCGCTTCTTGCTACGCTGACAGAAGAAGTGAAATCGCTCCGACTAGCTCCTCTACCTATTGATTCCAGGTGATTGAGGTGATTCCCAAGCACGAAAAAATCCAACAAGCACTAAGCATACATCTTCTGGCCAGAGGCTGGCCACATTATCAAGCTACGGCGGGGTTACGAAATCGGAGGGAGGTCTCAATCTCGTAATGCGTATTGTTGACTTAGAAGAATTTGAAATACGGTTTAATAGTTATGCTCAGCGAAGCCTTGCCGTCCCTCTGTTGTTCAATGGCGATATATTTTTCAATTATTCATCCAACATTTAAAAATTATCGTACATTTATCCATTATTGAGTCGTACATCGTACCATGCTTCTAATTATCGTACAAATGATAATTATCGTACGTCTGGAGCACTGATGGATACCCTTATAAAACATCCACAGCCAGACAAATATTAATTTTTATAACTATTTCAATTAAATGTACTTTTATATTGGCCGGAATTTCTTTGGGCTAATTTGTATTTTATTATTTTATGTTTGTATTCTGCAAATTTTAACACAGTGGCTACCCAACAATAATATTTTATGGCCCAGGTTCAGGAAAGCCTTGTTAGTGGCTATGCTTATATTCTGGTTGTGATAGCCTGAAGGGAAAACTAAGTTATCGTGTTTGGAATGAAAGAGTGAAAAGTACGCTGTGTTTCTGAAAACTGGCTGAAAAGAAGTTTGCAGTTGAAAAATCCCAAATAAATAACATCATCAGAATAAAGCGAACTAAAACAAATGTTTGAAGGTGTTTAATTTATAGAATAAAGGGAAATTCCCGAAGTCGGGAGGATTCGCAGTAGATCAAGTCTTCTACAATTGATTCACCGCAAGCAAGGTAAAATGTTCCAATATCTGGACCGTTAATTAAACAAAAAAAAGCGCCTAGGCAAACAATGATTTATGGTGAAAAATTTACGTAGCCTATCGAATGGTTGGACAGCTGGTACCTGGCAATACCCATTACCCACTTTCTATAAAGGCCAATTATTCTTAATTTTATGGTGGCCGTTATAGACAAGTTTTACTGTATCTGGATAAAATTATTTTACCATTTTCAAAGCAAGAGTTTTTTTTTTTTCTGTTTGTTTTCGCTGCGATTTTGTGGGGTCAAGAAGAAATACAAGCAAATGGTATGCGGTTATACACTGTCCATGTTTAAGTTAAAATCAATTTTGTCAAAATGGGTTTCTAATCTTTTAAATTGTTCTGCAACATCGAAACTATTGGCATCGTTTTTTTGTAGTCTATTGCAACAGAGATGGGTTTAAGAATTTTAAGTTAATCTTTTCAGATGAATGTTCAATATTTTTCCCTTCAATTTCCTTTTTGTTCACTTGAAGGGTTGACATTTTAACTTGTTAGAGATTTTTGTACACAAAAAGAAAATCACTCGTCCTGTTAAGTAGATGAAAGAGCTAATAATTAGGTATTCTTTTCGATCGATTGATGGTCCCTAACTTATTTTAATAGGAATTTGCAAAACAGCGCTGTCTCGAATGTGCACTTTTGCGATCAAACCTAAACAATTGGCGCCATTGGCAGCGACTTTTCTTATTCTGATAGGAATTTGGAAGACTCGTATTTTGAAATTTCGCGAAATACGTATAAATAAATTATATAATATTGACAATTATAGGCAAGAAATATCTTAATTAAAATAAGTACCTGGAAGAATAAAGTGTTAAAAACAACAACTTTTATTTTCTATGAAAAAAAAAATTAAAAAATCGTGATTTTTTTCAAAAAAATCATGTATTTTTTTCAACCCTGATGATGTCGGTTCGGCCTAAAAACGTAGTCTAAGTTAAGTCAAATAGGTTCCCCATTTATCAAATTTGTTTTTAAATGTTAATGAATTTTGAGAATTTCATATTCTGTATAGGTAAAGGGTCTTTGATTATATTTACGTGGCTTCTGGAGCCTTTATTTTTGAAGACAGAAAAAAATGTTTTATATAAAAATTGTAGGTTTTTTTCCATAGTATCTTTTGAAATTATCAGTAAAAAAATTCAGCAATAAAAAATGGAAAAATATGGGCAACTTCAACTTTTTAAATGGAACACCCAGTACATTATGCCTACAATAAAAGATCTTTTTTCTGATTTTAAATATATATACATTGATGATATTTGGATGAACCATTTTTGAGATTTTTAAGCTTAAAATATAAATAAATTGAAAAAAAATCATATTAGTATCAAGAAAGCTACGAAAACAATAAAATTGTTTTAATAAATTTAACGTATTAATATTGTAAAAAGTTGAAATTTATTATTTTAACTATTAAAAGTAGTTTGTATTGCTTTTTTGTTGATGGGCTATCCAGAAGAACAAAAAATCGCTATTATGCGTCTTTTTTATGGTAACAATAATAATGTGACGATAGTGCAAAGGGAATATTACTTATTATATCCTTAACAACGGGTACCATCTATATATACTATTATATACAAAGTAAGAAAGTTTATTGAACGAAAAAGCTTTAAAATGAAGAAAAGGACTGCAGCACGAAATGAAAACAAAGTTTTGGATATCCTCGTTTTTTTGGGATAATTATTAAACTTTTTCTATTGGACTAGCACTAACTACTTTTAATAATTTTAGAAAATCCTGAAATATCAATCTCGGATACGGCATCTGAACTGAATAAAACAGATTATAAAATTTATTTAACCTTAAAATTTTACCAATTTTATACTTATAAATTTATGTCCATTTAGAATCTTCCTGAACAAAACATGTAGGACCGACCTAAGTATGCATTGGAAATATCTAGGTTTATGCAGCAGGATCCAAAGTTTTTAAATAAAATTTTATTCACCGACAAGTCTTCCTTCACTTTGGCAGGAATTTTAAATCACAAAAATTAACATTATTGGTCCAGAGAAAAACCTCACCAAATTCAGCAACATAACAATTTTATTTCCATGGCTTTCTTGATACTAATATGAAACTTTTTTGTAATTTGTTAGTAATTTAACTTAAAATATCTCACAAATGGTTCATCCAAATATCATCAATGTATATATATTTGAAATCAGAAAAAAAGATATTTCGTTGTAGCGCATAATATACAGGGTGTTTCATTTAAAAAAGTTGAAGTTGCCTATATTTTTCCATTTTTTTATTGCAATATTTTTTTGCTGATAATTTCAAAACATAATATGGAAAAAATCCTACAATTTTTATATAAAACATTTCTTTCTGTCTTCAAAAATAAAGGCCTCAGAAGCCAGGTAAATATAATCAAAGACCCTGTACATCAATAATTAAAAACATATAGCTGATTAACAACTTTAAGAAAAAATGTCTTAAAACGGCTCTTAAGAAGTAATGGAAAACAGATTTAACAATCCTCTTTGTCCCTTACATCACTGCTAAGTTACTATAAGGGAATATTTTAAAAGATATTTACCTAACCACCCAGAAGTATACAGTCCAGTGTCCACTTTACCATGACTATTGGGTATTAATCCTTGATCTTTATCAAAAGGGATAGATGGATCTGCTTGAATACTTTTATAACCTGAAACAGTTATTCTAAATAACCCTTTTTCATTCCGTGCAGTTATTATCATAGACCTTCAAAATAAAAAGCATAATATGATTTTTGCATGATATCTTTAAAACTGATAAGTCTGCACTAGGTTGTAATATTTACAAACTTTTATTTTGCTGTTTTTTATAGGATTCTATTGTCGGTTTGGTTATTATTTTTTTATCAGAGTATGAATAGTTTTTGTCCCATAGAACTAACCAATGCTAATGCATACATACATACATACCTATACTGGAAATTGCCAATTCACATGGTAAATCTTCTCTTTTATCAATTAAAACAGCTCTCTTGTTTAAAATATCATCTCCTTCTAACTCATTTAAGCCTAAAACTATTTTCTTTACACAATTTTCTCCTAAAATTTCTACAGGCGATCTTAAAAACATTGGGTTAAATAATTTGGATTTTAAGTTTTGGGACATCACTATATTATTTTGTTCTTGTACCGATTTTAGCATTAATTCAGTTATACGTTTCTTGGGCCTAGCTAATTTAGCTACAACATTACTATTTATATGATTAAAGTCATCTGAGTTCCATACAGTGCAAGTATTTTTTAATTTTAACATTTCTCTTAACTCCTTTATCGTGTAGGCTGCCTGCAATGGCCCTCTTCTACCTATTAGGTGCACTTTTTTTATTTTTGATTCGGCTAGTTGATCTAATGCATACTGAGTAATATCAGTTTTCTGAAAACAAATTTCATAAAAAGACAAGTAAAAAGTACTTAAGACTGTTGTTCAGTTGCTGTAACTAAAACTGTAAACTTAAAAACCCACATGTCAAAATAATTCTGGTACCAGGATCAGACATAAATTACACAAATTTATGATGCCTATATATGTTAAGTTACCTTTAATTCATCAATGGGACTTAATAATATCCTAGCTACATCTACAGCAACATTTCCTTGACCAATTATAGCCACTGTCTCACAGTTAAGGTCAATTTTTAAGTCTACATTACTTGGAACACCATTGTACCATCCTACAATTTTGCGGGCTGGTATAACATTGTCTAAATCTTCTCCAGGAATGTTAAGCTTTCTGTTTTCTTCAGCACCATATGTCTACAATAGTTTAGATAACTTGTATATAATTTTTAAGCTAAGCATAGAGTGCAATCAAACGGCACTGTTTTAAAGCACTGTCAATACATACAACATCATTTTAATGACATTCTTGTAAAAATTTATTAAAATAAAAACGTCACTTTGAATAGAATGACTTAAGATGCTACAAATATCCAGAAAATATTTTAAAACACTGTGTAGACAAAGATTCCCTCTAAAAAGGGTTGAAACATACTTTAGTGTGTGATGCCTCAGGGTTGCCACAAACCTGAAAAACCTGGATTTGTCAGGAAATTCGGGACTTTGAAATATGTCATGAAAATGCCATAGATAATCTTAAAATTCTAGAAAATGTCATAAAAATGACATTTTTAATAGTAGTCATCTCTTTTTAAAAGCAGTTAGTAAAATGTGAAGTTGTTTTATTTGTTTGTAATGTTTTGTGTCATGGAAAATTACATTTTTGGTCAGGAAAAACCTGACTTTGTCAGGGAATTTGAAATACAAATTTAGTGGCGACCCTGTACCCACGCCTTAATAAATGTTTATGATCACTCAAAAAATTAAGATAATCTAAAACAGTTCTTTATTTAAGGATAATGGATAGTGTAAAGGGCCTAACTGCCAGAATGACAATAAGAAATTGCAATAAGATGATGTATGTCATAAAAATAAAAATACTATATATAAAAACTGGAAGGAAAGTAACTGTATATACAGAAATATTTTATCCACTTACAAGTAAAACAATATGGTAAAACTGTCTTAGTTCTTCTAAAGATATATCTTTTCCTAAGTTTACATTTCCAAAAAACCTTACACTTGGGTTTTCAGCTGTTTTGGTGAATGTATGTATTACATTTTTTACCTCAGGATGATCAGGTGCTACACCAAATCTGAAGAGCAAAAGGAAATTATCATACTACTGTTTAACTTTTAGTTAAATGTTGTTGTGTTTGTAATTTTGTAAAAAAAATGACAATTTTCACAGTGAATAAGTCACTCTGATTAATGTTTTTATTTCAAAGTTTTTATGTCACAAAAAATAATCTAGGGAATTCCATATTAATATCTGTAAAATAAGTAAGTGTTTTAAATCTATTTTTTAGAAAATTTGACAGGGTTGGCAAGTTTCGGGCAGGGTGGTTAAAACCACTGGTTTTAACCAGGTTAAAACCGGACAGGCCAAAATCAGTTTTGACCATTTAGTAGTCAAAAATGTTCAAAACTTTAATGATGCACATACTTTTAGTTGTGAACATATTTAATTCAGTCTTAAAATGTTTAATTTACATTAAAACAAAAACATCAACTCAAAAATCACAAACAATAGCACAAAAATTAACAGGTATATGACACGTAACCTATACCTGTCAAGAGTTAGGTATGGGACCGTATAGGTTTAAAATAAAAAAATAAATTAAACCTCGAATAGAATTAGCTGTTATAAAAAAACATTACAAAGGTGCTTTATCACTTAAATTAATAAAATCGTTTTTCGTTTTTCATCCACTGTTTAAGTTCTAGTCTAAAGAAAACTAAAAAAAATCGCGAATTTAATTTCAAACTTGGGCGCTAATTAATAAAGAAGAACAGTCTTAACTAACAAATACCTAGGCGTATTGTTTAATTATTCGATGGACCGTGCGCACTAATCGCTGTTCCATCAAAACGTTTTTAAATTCATTGTTGGAAAAGCGCTGAAGAAAGATGTGTCGTTGTTTTATTCAGCGGACGAGTCAGCTCTTCCAATCGCTTGCTCATCGACGCCATCAGCTTTGAACAACGATTGATATTATAGATTTCCGTCAGCAGTGAAAATTTAAGGTTAGGATTTTCTGTTTTACGTTGTGTTATGTGATATTTTATTTAAAAAAATGTAAAAAAAAATCAGATTTTTAAATATTTATTTTATTTAACATGAAGAACCTCCTTCCGAGGCATAACTATCAAATGTTTCAAATATCGGCAGACCATGAAACTTAGTGGCAAGTAACGAAAAAAAAAATGGTTTCTAAAATCAGCACCCATCCGAAAAACAGCGGTAATCTAGTGTGACGTTACGCTACATTTCAGCGCAAAACCATCTGATGAATTTAACAACATGTCTCCTGTTCTGACATGATTAAAAGGATTTTTCCAGCGTTGCTGCGTGCCGCCTCACCGCGTCCTCCGCTCACAAGTTGGGCCGATAGTTGCATACTTCAATAATAGATCATAGCGATACATAGTCGCCAGGCTATAAAAAATATATTCAAAGTTTTGACCAGTGTTTTTAACCAGTTTTGGACGGTTTTTGATATTGATGATATTGAATTTTTGACACAATTTTTTATGAAATTTTTTTAAAAACTTGTTATATTTGTTTTATATCTTTTTTTATTTAATTAACCTCCATTTTCAAACACTGCAACCATGTATACACTAGGGATTTTATCAGCAAATATGGCAGCGGTCTTTAAAAGTAAAACTTTGCAATTAAAGGGTAATAGTTGTAAAATGAATATGAAAACAAGTTTTTAAAAGGTGTTTATGATATATTGTGAGCCGCTTTAGTGTAAAAATCAAAAATTGTATTTGTATGTATTTGTAATCAGCACCTTAAAAAACCCCCTTATACCAAATATGGTCAAAATCGGAGTTGCGGCAACTTAGCAAAAATTTAATTTTGAAAGAAAAAAATATATATTTTTTCACCTAATTTAGCAGAAAAACTTGACAACTCTGAAGTTCGTTAATTTAAATTTAAAAAGTTGAAAAAACTATTAAGAGTTCTTTGTCGAATGAATTGTAAGATTTTTTAAAAGAAGATTGGATATGTCTACTCAAATTTCATCTAAAATAGAAAGTAACAAAATAAAATTAAATAGCTATGACTGCACAGAAAATATCTAATATTATAATGATTGTTTCTGCTTTATATGATAAAATGTGGGTCAATAGTTCAACTACATCATCATCAACTCATATTACTACAAATATTCTTAGCTTATTTTTAACAAATATTTAAAATATTATAATAATATTCTTTTACCATTATTTGTTGTTTATATTTTTTCTTTTAGCACAATATTATTTACCTAACAAGGCCAAAAGGCACTGGAAGTCGGTCAAAAATATCTATTTCTGAATTTTCTATTTTCTTTAACAGATGTTGTGTTGCATAAAATCCTGCTGGGCCCGCACCAACAACACAGATTTTTGTTTTTATTATGCTTGATCTTGGATAATTTGAAAAAAATCTTTTTAAAACTAATAATTGTTTACTTTTCAACATTGTTTTGAACAAAAAAAGGTTAGAAAAGATTTGTGACAAGCGAAAGTTTGGTTAGAATTGATTAGGGTTGGTGGTATTCTATCGATACTTATTTTTGAGTCATTAAAACTTCAAGCATAAATCTTCTACAGGCAGCCTTACCGCACAAAAGCGCATTATGCCGCACAATACTGACATTGAGTGTTTCAACTACCGTTCTGCCTCGCATAACACCCGTGTTGTAGATGCGAATGTGACGTCACAATAAATGCATACCATTAAAATACAGCTTAAACGTCATGGTTGTGCACTTCGAGCATATACCTTCCAAAAGGCAACCTTGCCACATGATATTGCAAACAAGTATGCAAGAGAGAAAGAAAAATCAGACTTTAATATAACCTTTTTCTCTTGATTTAACGTACTAATTGGTCGACGGAGTAGGGTCGACCAATCAGCACGCAATATGAGGTGTATACCCGTCCCACCGACCGATCAGCACATTGGAGCAAGAGAGAAAACATTATAGTCCGATTTTTCTTTCCTTCTCACCCGCTTGTTTGTATTTCCGTGCAGCAGGGCTGCCTTTTCTAGTAGCTCGAAAGTTTTGCAATAATTTCCAAACAAACTTTGAACTGGATTTGCATTTAGAGTATTCCTTTTACACAGACCGGAACAACACCATATTTTTTCCTTTTTTGAGTCAAACAAAAGGGCAATGTCTTTTTTTGCCAATGGGATAAATTTGACTACAGGACATTAATAATTTGGGCCTAATGGACGGTTGCACCAACAATTTTAAGAAACCCTTAGCACAAGGTAATCCTTAAAACGATCAAACAAGCAAATTGCAGATTTAAGAAATATTTAGCGCTTAAGAGTTCCTTAAAATTGTTGGTGCAACCCCAGGGTGGTAAATTTTTAAGTTTACCACCCTTGGGTGCAACCGGCCATAAATTAAATTATATTCTTAACAGATCTTAATATCGGAACACACCCTTGTGAAATGGACAGACCACTTCCCTTTTTATTGTATAAGATAAACAAAGATAAAAAGAAATGTCACAAAGTTTTTTTTGACAGTCATAGTCGCCAACATATTCAGAATTTTAAATAGTTAAAATGTGATTTAAACAAAGTTTTTATACAATCTAACTCAAAAATAATTGCTTTTTAAATATTATTTCGACAAACTTTTTAAACAAAGCTGAAAACTTTTAGGACATGCAAAGAAATAACAATTTGTTTAAACAATTTTCGGTTGGTAACGTGGCGACGCCAAGTACCTGAGGATCATGGGAAAATCATGAACGTCTCTGACAAGTGACCATTGTTACGCATTTTCATAGAAAAATAAACATTGTTAAATCTATTTTGAAGCAATTAAATACCATAGCATTTAATAGAACGACTTCTACAAGGTTTAAGAACCTTAATTGTTATATTAGTGCGCGATGCTTTGACGTAGCAACTTTTTCTCAGCAGGAAATTTCAGGTATTTGCAAACCAACCCAATTAAGCGGGTAGCTAGTAGCTGTCAGAAAACAATTTATATCTGGCACCTAGATACCAAATCTAACTTTTATTGACTCATATTTATGTTATTATTTAGAATTTCGTATCTGGATATCTAAAAGTTCATTATGTATGAAGCAAGTGACACTATGGAGAATCCTCCAACATTTACAAAGGGGGACATTGTTTGGGTAAAACTTAGCAGTTACTGGTGGCCTGGAGAAGTTATAAATGAAGAAGATTTGCCAGCTGATTTGCTGTCGGACTTTAAAAAGCCTCCGCTGGTTATTGTGAAGTTCTTTGATGAGGATTCTTAGTAAGTTTATTTTTAGAAAGTATTTTACTCTGCTGTTATTGCTTGTGTATACCTACATGACTATATTAGTGTCCTCATACACTGTGAGCTCTAATTTAGGACTTTGTTGTAGATTAACGTTTTTTTTTTAAACAGCAATATTTTATTATAATTTTTTCTTTCACTTATTTGTTACACCATAATAAAACACATAGGGTCTGAAAAAATTGATTTACACTCAATATCACAAAATAATACAATGTTTTAATTTTGCATATAAAATATACTTAAGGTATGGCCAACCTAATATAAAAATAAGTGGGATAAATATTCAGGTGAAAGAAATGATACGATGCTGTTCTTTTGTCGTTTCTCTGCTTGAATAAGCAATGTTGTCAGATTGTTTTCTACTAAGTTGTTATTATTGAAGGTTATTCTTTTTAGTTTGACAGAAACAAAGTTTTTTATATAGAAAAAAACTAAGCAGAACTAACAAAATATAACTTCCAAACGATTACCTAGTTCTGATTAGGTCTTTCTCGTTAAATTGGAAATTTTCTTTATCATAAATGCGCCGTCGAAAAGAATGAAAAACAAGTCTAATATCTCACTTTTCCAAATAATTACCTTATTTAATAATAATTTTTTTTTTGTAATTTGTGTATTATTATTTAATCCATAATGCTTTAAAGCTATTTTATAATGCTTTTTCTTTTGATTTAACAACATTGCAAAATCTGATATTTTACTTAACCTAAATACAGGGTTTTTTCGAATTTTAATTTCATTTTTCTCGGCATGGATTTTTTCCATTTTTTGAAGTACTAAACACAATGTGCTCTTTTTATTTGTGATTTTTATTATTATTTTTTTTTTAAATAATTTATTATACTTTTTGTACTAAAATAAAAGATTTTAAAAATGCCAATTTTAAAAAATCTATTGTTATCACATGGGTTTTTTTGAAATATTTGTACATACCTGTATAGTTCTGTAGAGTTTATATGTTTAGATAATTTATTGTTTAAACAGACTTACTTTTAATATAGCATATACAGTGTGAGTTTAGTGATGGTATATTGAGAGCTGTAGATAGCATTGATTCATTTGAACTTGTTTCTTGACCTATTCAAAGCGTATGAATTTTAAATAACAGTATTGAACTTAAAATTTTGAATTTGTATAGTATTATAGGGATTGCCTTAAAGATAAGTTCAAGTTTTTTTGGGACATCAGGAGATAGTTGAGTTACAGGTCAAAGTTGAGTTTCATCTAGGCAGACTAAAATAAAATTAGGTCAAATCAAATCAATATTTATTGAAAAGCCAACAAGCTGTACAATATTCACTTAAAACTAGTACTATGGTATTCTATTTTGACTTATCAGTAGTACTAATAATAATTATAATTTCCCCAACAAGACAAAAAACAAAAATATAAACAACAACACAAATAAAATATTGTCTTAAAACTAAACTAGTTGAACTCTAAATTTTTTAAACAAAGTAAGGTATACCAAAGGGAAGTGTCAAAGGGTCTGTAATTTCTGATATACAGTTTATCTACTTAAATTCTCCACATATGGGAAACTTTCTTATTATTAGTGTTATAAAAAAAGTAATTCTTTATAAAAGGTTTTGCTTCCTGATAAAAGAGTGTTGTATTATTCAAACTTGAGATTGCATATACATGGGAGTAAAAAATTTAACGATCAAAATTGGCTCAAGAAAGAGATAGTGTAGTACCGTTAATTTTTATTTTATAGCAAAATGTAATAACAAAGTTATACTTAGAATGAAAAAAAAAAGTATAGCAAGCTGTAAAATCATCATTTACTACCTAAAATCTTTAAAAAAATAACAAAATAATAATAATAATATTGCAAAATGTAATAACAAGAACTTACTTTTGGAAATGTAAAAAATAATTTAAACTTACATAATTCTAATAAACTTAACATACAAATAAATGGTAATTGTGTACTTGCCATTAAATTTTTTTGAGTTGTTAAATATTTTAATTTTTAAAGTTCATCAAAAATAGAATAATTAAAAAAATCAAAAATGTCAATTTTTTAATTAAAAAATTATTAAAAAAAAAAATTAGAAAATCTAAAAATTAATTTTTTTAGTTTTATGCATTTTTTAACAAAAAAATTTTTAATTTTCAAAATAAAAATTAACACCGAAATTTTTTTTTAGATTCTTTATGGCGCATTTACAAAATGAAAAAAAAATGTCAATATCTCATTTTTTGATTTCTTATTTTTTACCAACAGGTGGGGCCCCACTAATGCACAATTTCCAAATAAATTAATGTAGACCAACTGTATATAAATGACATAATTAAATCATATTTGGTCAATACAAACTGTACAGGGTTATTCACTTTAAAGTAAATAGGGCTTTATTTTTGAACATCCCTGTACTTTTTTAAAAAACAAATTCAATAATCTAATCAGAACAACATTTGAAACAAAAACAAAAGAGTTACTGCACGAGTGACGTATTTTTTAAATGGAATACCCCGTATATTTTTATATCAATAGATAAAGATTTTCACGAGGAATTCGGTAATATAGGGGTTGCTGGGTTTATTTCCTGCGGTTCTTCTGCAATTGTCAAAAAACGGCATGATACTATAAGGATAGTTTCACCTGAAAAAACCTGGCTGCCACAGGTCACATGTGCTTATTTGTCAAAGTCAAGAATTTTAAAAATACGTTTATTACTTTTTGGAGTAGTTTTATAATGAGGTTTTCATCAGAAGAATGGCTTCAATTTATATTATATGCTAAAAATGATAAGATATATCTATTTCTAAACCAAGCAGCAAAATTACAAAAAACGGAAAAAGTTAAAATACAATATGAGGTAAAATATGGTGGTAATAAGAACACTTATAACAAAAAATTATAATATTACTAATAATTTAAATGTTCTATATGACCCCCGTTATTTTCGAAACATGATCTACAACTCCTCCTTAGCCTTTCTAAGCTCGCCGATATTATTGAAGGTTCTTGGTTGAGACGATTAATTTCATTTACAATTTTTTCTCTCATTTCTTTTTTTGGTAAATGACATTCTTCAAGTGACCCTATAGAAAAGTGTCCAAAATTGCAATATCTGGACCATTAGGTGGCCATCTAATAGTGCCATTACGTCCAATCCACTGATTGTATCGGCGATTGATATTAGTGATGAGCGAGATCTTGGTCTTGGTCTTGGTCTTGCAGCAGTCTGAGACCAAGACCAAGACCGCCTTCTCACTTGCAAGACCAAGACCAAGACCGGGGTATGCAAGACCAAGACCAAGACCGAGGGGTGCAAGACTACGCAAGACCAAGACCGACCTGCAAGACTCTTGCACTTTTGTCACTTTTTTTAAAATATAATATTCACTTTTTATATTCAATATACAGAGGTATTTCATACAGACATGACAAAAAATGTGTCGAGAACTGCCTGAAAAGGCGATTATTTTATGAGTAACAGGTTTTTTTAATAAAATAACAATTAAATCGATCACTTTGTTTTTTAATAAAATTATCTAAAAACGATAACTAGTAGATTTAGTAACATGTTTTAAAAATAATAAGATAATGACTCAATGGTCCGACAAAGCTCGATATCTCCATAACCATTTACGACAGAGAAAAACTAAGAGTACAAAAGTTATAGAAGCTGAAAATTACTTACCTATTCCTAATGTTTTTTTTTTAATTCGGGATCTAGTGATGCCACTTACTGGATCAAAAATTTCCAAAATCCAGGAAAACATTATTTTTGTGCCACACTGTAAGAAGTGGCATCATTAGATTGTTCCTTTAAACTAAGATATAAATGTAAAAGTGATGGTTTAATAAAAAATATATTTGTCATTTTATATAGGAATACTTTTCATATAAATGAATTTTAAATTTCACTTCCGGTTTAGACGGAAAAGTCAAAACAATGCCAAAAGTATAATGATGACGTCATTTTTGTCAAAACTGAAAATGATATATAAAAAACCATCTACGTCAACATTGTACCTATATGACAGTTTAAGAGTTTCCAGCATAATATACAGGGAAGCGATTTTTTTAAATTAATTTTTTGCTATAAATTTTCTATTTTAGGTTAAAAGCTAAAAATGAGGAAGTTTTCTTGAGTGAATTTTTTTGAAAATTCTGAAATAGAGAATAATTTTACATTTTACGCTCTTTTCTATAATTTTTGTATATCAAGTTTTTTACCATTATGAACGGTTTCGGATATATCGATCTTTGTCGCACTATCGAGCCACCTTGTATATGCAGAATGTTTATAAAGTATTTGTACTAACTTTTTACGGCAAATGTTTGACTAATTTGAACATAGAAAGTTTATTTGAACTGAAAAGATTTCTAAATACCTTTTTTTAAATTAGAAACCAATGTTAACATATCAGAATCATTTTCATGGAAATTTCACATTTGGTTGAAATTAAAAGTTTTTTTTTCTGCCCTCAGAGTACTCAGTATTGTAATTTTATATGCTTCTTCAAAGAAAATTTAAATATTTCCTATCACTAAAATGAAGCACTATAAATAAATAAACCCCTACATTTAAAATATCCTTTTTAATCAAATAATTTAAATGTAGATGTAAGGTTAAAATTGGTATATTTTAAAATTTTAAAGCAAAAAATATAGTCTCCATCTTTATTTATTTGTAAGTATTAAAAAATATATATATTTTATCTAAGATTGCTTAATTTAAATTATCACTACCAAAAAAGCAAGACCAGCAAGACTCTTGCAGCAAGACCAAGACCAAGACCGGGTGGTGCAAGACCAAGACCAAGACCTTCTTTGGGCTTGCAAGACCAAGACCAAGACCAGACTTGCAAGACCAAGACCAAGACTAGCCCGGTCTTGGTCTTGCTTTGCTCATCACTAATTGAGATACTGCACAACTTGACGAACAGCATGGAGCGGCGCTCCGTCTTGTTGCCAGATTATCTTGCGATACGTTTTGAGATTGAGATATCTTTCTCCAGTTCAGGATCCCTCATAGAATATTGGCCCGACAATTCTATTGTTAAGCACACCCACCAGACATAAAGAGAAGACCTCCCTTGGTATTTTATCTCTTGAAATTTCCTGGGATTTTGTCTTGCCCAGCTGTGCGTATTGCGTCTGTTAAACATTTCCGATGTAGTGAACGTAACTTCATCCGTCCAAAGAATCGTTTAAAACAGGGTAGGATTGTTATCTTGTTCATGGATTAAAATTTGGGAAACAAATTGAAAGCGAAGTTCCTTTTGTTCACGTGTTAAATGCTGCACCAGAAGAACGTGATATGGAAGATACTTAAAATATTTCAGTGTTCTCTGAACTGTCGCATAGGTTACTCTTTTTCTTCCATACCTGAAGTCTCTAACTACGTCAGTAATTGACTTCATGGGATACAAAGTAAAATAATTTAGAATAGCTCGATCCCGGTTTCTTTTTTTCATTGTAGTCCTTTTTCTAATATGTAACGATTTTGTTTCTTCGAATAAGACCTTCAGTTTTAAAATCATTTTTACTGATATATTTCGGTGGAAACTTGCAACATATCTTCGTTGTGTTTCCCTGGCGTTTTCTCCACATTTATAATAGAGAGTTATAATTTGAAGCCGTTCTTCTGACGAAAACCTCATTAGAAAACTACTCCAAAAAGTAATAAACGTATTTTTAAAATTGTTGACTTTGACAAATAAGCACCTGTGACCTGCGGCAGCCAAGTTTTTTCAGGTGAAACTATCCATGCAGTTTTTAGACAATTGCAGCAGAACCGCAGAAAATAAACACAGCAACCCCTATATCACCGAATTCCTCATGAAAATCTCTATCTATTGATATAAAATATAGGGGTATTCAATTTAAAAAATACGCCACTCCTTCGGTAACTCTTTTGTTTTTGTTTGAAATGTTTTTCTGATTAGACTATTGAATTCGACGGAAAAAAATACACGAAATGGCTATATTCGTTTTTTAAAAAAGTACAGGGAAGTTCAAAAATAAAGCCCTGTTTATTTTAAAATGAATAACCTTGTACAGTTACAAATTATGCCAATGAAACTATCTTTTTTTGTAACTGCTTTAGGTTATTTACTAATTTAAAATAATAATTGTGGAAACTTCTAAATAGTTCACAAAAAAATAATTATTTTTAAATAATTATACGACTAATATAATGTTATTTGAAACTAAAGCAAACCAGACTGCAGATTCCTAATGCAAAGAGTTTTAATAATATTGGAGTAAATTTGGAGCTAACTGTTAGATTTTGGTTGATGGTGTTAAATTGCAATCTGATATTTGGTAAATATGTTAATCTTAAGACAAAAAAGTTGATTTATATTGTTAATTTTGAATCTCAGATATGGTATTATCCTGTATGGTAACTGCAGCGATTTGGAAAAGGTATTTGTCTGTTAAAAGAGGTGTAAGAATAATTGGAGGATGGAGGAACGACCTCCATTTCTAATTCTGATAAAAACCACAAAAGTAAATCTGCCCTGTCATGACAAAACGACGTATTAGTCCAGAAAATGAAGCTTATGCACCGATTTGCATAAAAATTTAAAATTAGGCTCATCTTACCCTCTACTTCAAATTCTATGTCATGCCGATTGGCGCTGTTTGTTTTTTAAGGGTGAAAACCCCTTATTGTCAAAACTTATAAAATAACATTTTAAACCTTGAGATGGGGAAAATTTGGCTTGGCTTAGTTGAATAATGATTGTTTTATGCTTTGGAACACAATTTCAGAATATTTTGACCCTTAAAAATCAACCTTTGTTAGAGCTTAAAGTAAAAAATTAGTTATCCTAAATAAATGATTAATTTACCATAGTTACCGAAGTGGGCTATTCAAATTTTTAGAAAAAAAATTGATTGTTTTTTTTAAACATAGCTCCTTTATTTTAATGATGGAAAGTTTTTAAAAAATAATTTTTGTAGGGTTTTTGAAGAGCTACATGGCTATGTAAATTAAATTCCTTTAAATCTCTTTGTTTTAAAATTGGGGTAAGTTTTAAGGGCTAAAATAAGGTAATGCTCGCTCGTAAATAGAGGCTTTAAACGGCAATATCTCGCCAAATATTTATTGTACCGAAAATCTATGCAAAGAAAAATCTTTGTAATCAAAAAAGCTACAATTGTTACTCTAGCATTTTTTGTATTTCCAGTATTTTTGGAGTTATTTTGAAGCAAAAGGCTTTTTTTACGAAATTGCGGACTGTCGTTTTTCACTTTGATCTCCAATTTTTCTAAAATTTAATATTTTAATTTGTTTCAGTTTGTTTTATTTGGGATACTTGCCTTACTACTTTTTTTGAAAATGGTAATCTGGTAAAATGGGTCCTGGGGTATACGGGCTGACCCTGTCCAGCCCTATTGACCCCTATGAACTTGCAGATCGCCTGCAACAAAAAAGAAGAAAACCCTCCAAAAATCACAAATACTAGTCTACGTTTCTGCATGGCCAGTGTCAAGACAGAAACTAAAACAAAAATTAAATAAATTTTAAAAAATTTTTGGTCTAAAAACTTAGGAAATTCTGATAACTTTTTTTACTTTTTAATGACGTTTTGCCATAAAAAAGTAAAAAAAAGCTATCAGAATTTCCTAAGTTTTTAGACCAAAAATTTCTTAAAATTTAGTTTAATTTTTTGTTTTAGTTTCTGTCTTGACAACGGTGGCCGACTTGTCACCGAAACGTAGACTAGTATTTGTGATTTTTTGGGTTTTTTGGGGGGTTTTCTTCTTTTTTGTTGCAGGCGATCTGCAAGTTCATAGGGGTCAATAGGGCTGGACAGGGTCAGCCCGTATACCCGGACCAAGAGGGTCCCATTTTCAAAAAAGTAGTAAGGCGAGTATCCCAAATAAAACAAACTGAAACATGAATCCGCCACAAAACTATAGAACATATTTATTTTAAATTGGTCACACTTCTAGGATGTATTGATAATACAAATATAAAGATAATCACAGAAGGGCACAGATCAATTTTAGTTAGGAGGGTAATTAGGGGGATGTTTTCACTGATTTTTTTATAGAAAAAATTGGGGACCAAACTTTTTTTTTGATCATAACTAGCTCAATTTTTGTGCTAGATACTTTTTTTCCCTAAAAGAAAGGTCTAATTGTATACTTAAAAAAAAACTTTATAAGTTTTCCTTGAAAAATGCAAAGTTTTCCTGCTATTTGACTTTAAATCTTTCAAATTTAGCATTTCACAAACAAAAGCTAAATATTAACAAGCCGTAGCTTGGTCCGTATTGGTTGTAGAGAGTTATTTTTGTTTTTTATAAGCTACAGTTTTCCTCTTTACGGTTTTTTGATAAAATACATATTTTTCGAGTTATTCGCGAAAAACCCATTAAAAACGTCGATTTTTTCGTCGAAAAACTTTTACTTTCAATCGCGAATAACTCTAAAATTTCACGAAAAAATGTAAAGATATTTTTTTACTTAGAATAACCTTTTTTATCTATTCCTGTAGTTAAAAAGTAATAAAAAATTTCCTCCCCCGAGATGGGGGAGGATTAAAGCGCCCTTCGGCATGATATAAAATTTGATCCTTGAGCCATTCCCTACCTTTTGCGAAAATTTCAGGTAAATCCATGTAGGACGAAAAAATTGTGAGCCAAAATGCTTCATTTCCTGTAC
The DNA here is from genome assembly GCA_019359885.1 of Listronotus oregonensis. Lineage (NCBI taxonomy): Eukaryota > Metazoa > Arthropoda > Insecta > Coleoptera > Curculionidae > Listronotus > Listronotus oregonensis. Next base: position 133,186 of record JAHBCN010000548.1, on the reverse strand, counting down.
TTATATCTCAAGATACGCTGTTTTGTCGTAACATAGCTAAAAAGGTTTTTTTAGCGTCACCTAATGATAGGGTATCATTAAAATTTCGCATAATTTAATTAATTATGCTAATAATATTGATAAAATGTGCGTATAAAAAAAATAAAAAAAGGATCTGTTGTGCAATAAAAATTACATTTGAGTTACAGCGTTTTGTCATAAGAGTTCTAATTACTTTTCAAAATGAACATTAGTTTGTTACGATGAGAAGACGTATCTCGAATTACAGCGTTTTTTCCTAACAAAATTAAGTTTTTTTAGTGAATGAAACTCAAATTCTGTTAAAACTTTAAACACTATTTTTTCGAAATTATAGTAAGATACGTCGTTTTGTCATGACAGGGCAGAAATCTGAAGGGAAAGGTCTTTTAACCATTGCCACTGTTTATAAACAGGCATGCATATGGTTTTTCTGTATGAGATAGTGAGCCCAGGTTGTTTATAATAAAGAACATTAAGTTTTACCTTTAGAAAGCAGAGATTGATAGTGTATAAAAATAATGCATACAATTGTCTTTGATTTCATAAGTTTTCCTGTTTGCCTAGAACAAATAAAATGGAAATTGGATTTCGGTCAAATTACCTGAAATTTTGGGGAAAAGTAGTTCAAAGTGTGCTGAACAAAAGCCTCCATGGACTCGAACGATTTCTATGAATAGTTTTCGCGCTACGCTCTCCTGAATTCTCTGATGTAACATATAGAAAAACCGTGACTAAAGGATCTACAAAGGGAGTACACATGCACTTGTGAGATATTGAAATCGAATTTAGGCATTCAGAAAGTTTGCTGAGTAGTTAAGCGAAATTTCCCAGTTCATTATTATACAGGGTGATTCACGTTGAGTGTCCTATTAAAAGTTCTGGAGAACCAGAAAAAAAAGAACTTTTTGAAAGTTGGCACACGGCCACAACAGGTGATAAGCTACATTTTAAAAATATTTTGGCAAGTGCACCGTTGCCAGATCTAACCGAAACCAATGGCAACATTGTAATTTTAAATAGAATATTTTTTATTGCATATTCGGATTTTACACAAAATTCTAAGTAATTTTTGTTAACATCTTCCTATACCTATATTTTACCGCTTTTGACGAAATAATTAATCACTATTTTTTTAAGGAACATCATTATGTCAAAAAAGTTTAATATTTACGTGCTTAACCGAGCTGGACCCTAGATTTTTTTTTGTTAGACAATGCATTTATTTAAAATATCTACATGTATTTAAAGCAATATATACTACAGGGTGTCCCAAAAAATTGCACTTTTACCGAGATTAAATAATGATTAAAACTTTTTTTTTAAATACAACATACTGTATTTTATCCCATTTTCGAATAGACCAATAGTTTACCTAGAAAATATTTATACATGTTTCAATACCCATTTGCCTCCGTTTTTTTAAATACCAGCGAATTTTAATTTTTTAGGCATTTAATACTTATTAATTAAACAAAATATATAATTTTTAACTTATATGTCAAATAGTTGTAAGGACAATTTAAAATAAAAACTTCCATGGCATACCTAGGTAAATTGTAAATTAAGGCGGTGGTTTACTGTGGATGGTATTTAAAAACAGGGAAAAAAATAAATTCGTTTGTATTTAAAAGACGGTGGCAGATGGGTATAGAAACATGTATAGACATTTTGTAGGTAAACTATTGGTCTATTTAAAAATAAAATAAAAAACAGTATGTTGCATTTAAAAAAAAAAGAGTTTTAATCATTATTTAATATAGGTAAAAATGCAATTTTTTGGGACACCCTGTAGATATATTGCTATAAATGCATGTAGATCTTTTAAATAAATGCATTTTCTAACCCAACACAAAAATTCTAGGATCCAGCTCGGTTAGACCCGTAAATATTAAACCTTTTTGACATGATGATGTTCCTTAAAAAAAATAGTGATTAATTATTTTCTCAAAAGCCGTAAAATATAGGTATAGGAAGATGTTAACAAAAATTATTTAGAATTTTGTGTAAAACCCGAATATGCAATAAAAATAGGGTGTTCTATTTAAAATTACAATGTTGCCATTGGTTTCGGTTAGATCTGGCAACGCTGCACTTGCCAAAATATTTTTAAAATGTAGCTTATCACCTGTTATGGCCGTGTGCCAACTTTCAAAAAGTTCTTTTTTTTGGTTCTCCAGAACTTTTAATAGGACACTCAACGTGAATCACCCTGTATAATAATGAATTGGGAAATATCGCTTAACTAATCAGCAAACTTTCTGAATGCCCAAATTCGATTTCATTATCTCACAAGTGCATGTGTACCCCCTCTGTAGATCCTTTAGTCACGTTTTTTCTATATGTCACATCAGCGAATTCACGAGAACGTAGCGCGAAAACTATTCATAGAAATCGTTCGAGTCCATGGAGGCTTTTGTTCAGCACACTTTGAACTACTTTCCCCCAAAATTTCAGGTAATTTGACCGAAATCCAATTTCCATTTGATTTGTGTGGGGTCCTTTTTATTACAAAAACAAAAAAATTGTTTAAAGTGTAATTTTTAGTAAATTTTATTTAATAGCGTGGCGTTTCTCTTTTTTTATGACACTATTTAATATAAATATGTTCTAGTTTTGTTGCGAATTCATGTGTTAATAATGAGTGTTGGATTTTTTTTTGGGGGGGGTTTCCACGACATTTGCTGATGACGGATTTTCGATTGTTGGTGTTGAGTCTGTGAGAAAGCTAAAAGGTCTGGTTACGGATTTACTTACAGGGGGAGGGGTATTCTCTCATGCTATGTGCTGTTACGTGGGGGAAGGGTCGGTGCGACCCGAAGTTACGTAACGCTGAGAAATATTTTTTTTATACTTGTATTGAAAATATCGCACTGGCTAATGGCGTGTGCTGTTCGACACTTGTCGCATACGGCCGTCAGTTCCCCCACTGTCCTGTTACAAGTCAATGCGTATGAAAACTTAAACAATCATAATTCGTTACGCATTGAACCTGGCCATTCTTAAGGTCTGTTTTGAGTACCATTATTTTTATTTACTATTTAAAATAAATTATAATAAAACGTCGTATGTCGTCAAAAAGAGGAGATCTGTTTCATGCTTTGTTTGCTTTGGTTAGCACGAAAAAAAAACCTAAAGTGTGTCAAAAAGCTGTTAGGTTTAGGTTTAAAGTGAGTGGACTTTTTACGCCCTCCACCGCGACCGCTCGGTCTATTGTGGCTCACACTTTTTTATATTTCTCCCAATAGGATCAGACTTCTAATGAATCAGATTGGGAGAGAGTTCTTACATCTCCTCTTACTCGTGTTGCTACCGAACACGAGCACAATATATGTTCTGGTGTCCCGGTCTCCTGAAAAGTATGACGATTAATCATGCCCTTCTCTCCCGGTATAGTGACGTGGGTAGCTACCAGGTCCTTGTTACAGGAACCAGATGTTCCTTCTGAGGCCGTATCTCCGGCCCTTCCCTATGAAAACGGTCCTATCCGCTTTCTGTTTTAAGCCAGGGAACCCTTTTCCTTATAAAAGCGGTTCTGTCCGCCTTCTGTTTGGATTTAGGGATCCCTTCCTAAGCACCTGTTTGTTCGGGATGAATTAGCCCTCCTCCGTGAAACAGGCGCCTGTGACTTCAGGGGCACCTTTCGAAACGGATTCACCCGTGTCGGTCGGCGCACCTTTGTCTGCTTGTGACCTTGGGTGGCAAGAGATACCTAAGTAATTTATTTATAGGGAGAAATAAAACCATTTTTACCCGACTTTAAAAAAGGAGGAGGTTTTCAATTTGCCCGTCTGTATTTTTTTTGACGATTTCTCCGTTGTTCAAAGGTCAATTTTTCTGACTCTGTTTTTGTTTAACTCAGGAGGATCTAAGGTGGTCCCATTTAAATCTTGTTCAAAAATTCATCCCCTTAGGGGGAAATAGGGGGATGTTCTAACTTTTGGACGGTTTTCGTTAAGAATATATAATTTTTACTCATATTTTTAGTGGCTTTCAACAAATAAAGAAAGTTTATTAAAAAAACATATATTTTATTCTTGTAGGGGTAAAAAGAAGATGTTTTTAAAACTCAGATAATATTGACAGATATTTAGTTTTTACGCTTAATTAAAATAGCATTCAAGTCATATGGAGTCCATTTAAAATATATATGTATAAATTTCATAGTTATTAATCCCATTTTGTATGATTATGAAATGGACCAACATGACATTTAGTTTCCTTCATCGCTTTTCGAAAAGTGGATAAAATAAAGGATAACTATTTAGAAAAAAATGTTTAATAATTAAAAAAAAAATGTTAGTATCATAATAAAGAAAATGGTTATTTCGCTATTTTTCTGACACCCAATCCTTTATTGTCTCCCACATATTTGTCAAGCGAATGTGTGCAACTAGCTTTGAAGGGCCAATTAAGAAAGCGTTTCAATTGTTTGCTTGATGCCTGTGGCTTTTGGATGTTTTGCGGTAAAAGAATATAGTGCAAAGTAGCACTCGACGTCACCAGTATTGCGCCAGTAAATTGGCCAGCTCGCGTGCTACTTTTAAAACTCCGACCGGCATACCGAATGACGACCAGTACCGAAGTGGTCCCATTCTCTAAAACCTTGCCAGGCGAGTAAACCCATCAAGAACTTATTAAAACATGAATCTTCCACGAAATTAAAAAACATATTTACTATTATTATTGTTACTATATTGTGATATTGAAATTATATGATATTATTGATATTATTATAATATTACTCTAGAGTTACATTACCTATAACAAAGTGAAAAACTAATTGTAAGATTAGTTGGGAATGCAGAATGCAACAATATTAAATTAAGGTTAAATAACGTAAGTCCCTAATTTTTGAAAAATATTCCTGTTTTTAGGTCATTTTTTTATGCTTATTATATTATTACATATGATACTTATGTGAAATGCATGGGTAGCCCACTACCAACCCTTGGATTAAAAATATTCAAGGGTTGGTAGGGAGCCGCTATAGTTTAGCCACACCTTGACTTTTATGTTTAGGGGTGCTTCAAGGACAATTACACAAATTTTCAAAGTGCCTTAAGAACATACTCAAAATTGTTTACCAGCTCTCGGACTAAGAAGTCATCTACGGGGTGATTCATGAGGAAATGTCAAGACTACAGGTACGTAGTCAGGGCCCAAAAATAAACCTAAAAGTCTATACAAATATGGGTCCGCATGGCCTTTGATTCCGAAATACAGGGTGTTAAAGTTTTTATTTAATTTTTCTATTTTTTGAATAAAATCTATGATAATGTAAATATTGGAGTAAAATTTGGCATCCGGGGGTTTTTTGGTATGACGGATTCTAATCTTATTACGGCTCTTACTTGTAGGGGGAGCCACATATACGTCTTTTTACTATTTTGAACAATCACAACTTTTTGGTACGGTCCTGTATTTCAATTTTAAGTAAATTAAATAATTGTTTAGTTATGTTTACGTCAAAAAGGTATACTTGTTAAAAGTTGATATTTGAGATATTTGGATTTAAAAAAATACTACACATGACAAGCATCTGATTTTATTATAGCAAAATTTAAAAAAAATAACCAAAATGTATAATTAAACGATATGTATTTTAAGTTTCAATAAAATTATTGTTCTTAAATTATGTTCAGAAAAATACAAAAAAAATATATAAAAAATATAAATAAAACCTTTAACACCCTGTATATCGGAAACGAAGGCCTTGTGGACCCATGTTTGTATAGACTGTTATGCTTATTTTTGGACCCTGAGTACGTACCTGAAGTCTTGACATTTCCTCATAAATCACCCTGTATATGCACATAATATAAACTCAATAGCCGTTGCTCATTTTCGCTAAACCTAAGATTTTAAATAGTAAATCTTTATCACAGCATTGACTAAAAAGATTTAGGACCTGTTCTGTTTGCCATGAAAATAATCCAAAAATTTATATTTTGCATATGCCAATTTTGACAGCACGTCATTAAATAAACCTGTGTTAAAAAGTATAAAAATTTAAGTCATGCTTTGGAGCTTGTAAATAGACCAGTTATTTTATTTTGTTCTGTGAATTAGAAAATTGGAAACACAAGATAAGGACCTTATGCCATAGCATTTTGCATTGGAAAACTTGAATTGTTTTATTATGGCTCTCTTTAACATAGTTATGTTGGATAATTACAATTTTAAATTCTTGTCAACCTTGTCAAGGCGCCAATACAGTTTTCTATATTTAAGCCAGTTTTAAAAAAAAGGTCATTGACGACATTTTTCCGAGTAATTATGTGATTTTTTATTGTAATTTTTATAAGTTTTTGTTATTTAAAACTGTTTTGATGGACTCCATTCATTTAACTCCGAAAGCTCGTCGCTGTCCTACGTTAGTAGCGTTGCTGATTCATCAAGATGTCTTCCTTCCCCAAAGCTGTAGTGTCATCTGCAGAAGTGGCAATAATTATGTCTCCTCTTTGCGAACGTTTTTAATTTAAGAATATTTTTTCTTAAGTGTTCGATTAAAAATGAAATATTCAAGTAATGATATTTGCTGTTTGCTTTTTGGATGTTTGATATATTAGGGTGATTTATTTTGCGACTATTTTTTTTGTCCCATCGTAAAATTTTGTTGGAAATACCCCCAAAAAATTTCCCTGAAAGTTTCAGCCCTTAATATTAATATTAAGTACTTTCCCAAAGCGTGTGAAGATTTTCCATTTAAAAAACAAGTAAACTTCGATCCTTTTTTTAAATTTCTATAACTCAGCAGTATTTTATGTTATCGTCTCGCCAAAGACGGGATTTTGTGAGAATTGAATGCTCTACAAAAGTGTCCATGAGCAAAGTCGCAACTCACACCGGCGAGGCAGTAGGGTCACTAAACCTAATTTTTTTATAAAATTCTCGTTTTTCTGTCATTTGCTCATAAATGACAAGAGCTTCACAAAAAAGATGAATGACAAAGTTGTTGGAAATTTAATTTCCTACCAAAAAGGTCCTAATAATCGAATCGCTAAAACCGACAGTTCTCGAGATATTTAGCCTTAAATTAATTTTACCATGAAATTTTCACAAATTATAATTAGACTAAAAATATAAAAAAGTATACAACTTTGTTATTTTTGCCGAGAAGTTTTTAAAAACAGTGTTATAAATATGCACAAAAAATGTTTTTATTTTTAGCGAATACGTGAAGAATTGGGCCAACATTTTTTCTTACAACTGCAACAAGAAAAATGAATTTATCAAAAAAGGAATGGGTTCGTATTTTTATAAATTAAATCTTTAATATATTTTCTAATGTAACAATTTTTTATAGCCGGTTATCGTTCCAAACTTGCCCATATGGCTAAGTTTCCCAAAGACATTGGGACCGCCGAGGAAAGAACCAACGGGAATCCGAACATTTTGAGCCAACCGGAATTTTTGCCAGTAAAAAAGATTAATTATGATGAGATATTCGGTACCCCTAGCCCTAAGAAGACAGCTAAAGGAAAGGTTTCATTGCCTTCTGTTAAAAGTAAGTTAGTTTTGTGTCGAGGCTTACCTCGTTATTTTTATCACAGGGAAAACAGTTTTGATTTTTGAATTACAGAAACTTAGGACATTAAAGATCCACTTAAAAAGCTACATTTTGTTAAAAAAATCGTCAGATTCACAAATATTTTTCAGCGACATTCTGTGTGTTGATATATTTATACTTTGTTTGAAATCAACATCTCTAGTATTGTTTTCAAGCAAATGAAAACTAGGGATCGACCGATACCGATTTCGGTATCGGCCGATATGAAAAGTGCAATATCGGCCTATATAGGTATCGGCCTAATAAAAATATCAATAATAGGTATTTTAAATGATAAGGTTTTTTTAAAGAAACTAATACAAAATTATTAAACAAAAAACGGCATATATTTTTATTTTAAAAATACAAAAACACTTAAAATGGTAAAATCTTAACTAAAAACATAAACAGTTGTATATAATATTTAAAGTTAAGTTTGGGTAAGGTATAATGCAACAAAATTAAATGTTCTGTCCTTTCTGGGCATAGACGATTTCTTGCGCTTTTGTATGTTCTCATTTGAAGAGAATAGCTGTTTACTAGCACACTACTTTGTGGGGGTGCTAAATATATAATTGCACATTTATATAAAAATGGAAAAATGTCTTTTTTATTTGCCCACCAAGTCAAAAGATCGTCATTTTTTGATATGTTGGCTAATTCAATGTACATCTTATATTCCCCTTAAAATGTAATAATTAAATCATTGACTTCCCTATCTAATGGCGATTTACTGGCCGGCGTACTGGTAAATTCCTCAAAGGTATTCCAAAATAAACTATGATGATTCAAGTTAGGAACATGGTCTTGGTTCACTTCTTTTGATATCTTAGAAATTTTTGCTATTGGAGCATCATCATCGTCACTCACATCGGAGATATTATTACTATCTACCAGATTTGTTGTATTGATGTCTTCTATTTCATTTTTTTAATCTGTATATGTTTTTTGTGATAAAACATTGTTAAAAAAACATCTAACTACTAACACTAAATCTTGGGTCTAGTAAAGTGACAAAAGGAAGATTTCTATCAGTAAAGTAGTCTTTGCACCTTTTATTTAACGAATTTTTAATCTCATTTTTAGTAGTCTATGTATCTTAAGTAGTGGTATTACTTCAGATGTAGAAGCATTGTTCTTACTAAAAACTTGATAACCTCTTCAAAGGGTTTTAATAGATTTAGTAATTTTTTTGCTAGTTCCCATTGGTGTTATCCTAGTGTCATATCTTTTAAAACTGTAGAGTACCTGAACCTGATCGTTTTAAAATAAAACCCTTCAAAAACCTTGTGCATTTGAACTACTCTATCAGCGTAACCCTGTTATTAAATATACTTGTTATAATCAATAATACAATGAGCCATCGACAGATAATCCGCTTTTAACAGATCCAGCTAGGAGAAACTTTATAGATATTTAAAAAGCCACTCTTTAAGAAATATCGGTTTGTTAAAGAATTGTTACTTCGTCACTAAACTACTTAATTTGGTTATTTTAAGCCAAAATATGAAAGCACAAATAGTGTTTTTACGTCAAGGCGTTCCAACACTGAACTGTCCCCATTATTTGCAAAGAGTTAAGATGTTACTTTTAAAAATTTACCTGAGAAACTAAAAAAAAATATTGTAGTAGGTATTCTATATTATTAATGACCATCCCATTTAAAAATTTCTTTTAGAACCTCTAGCGAAAGACAGTAACCAGCCGCACATTACCCATCGTCGTTTCCTTGGTAACGACGATTACCGTGCCTACATATGGATTCAGTACCCGGGCAAAGACCGTCAGTGGGACAGTGACGAAGAAGAAATCAAGAAGCTGAATGAAGAGCCTGAGAAGGTACATACATGCAGCTCGTGTTCATTCAAAACAAAAAGATTGGAAGTTATGATTTTGCATACTAAGATGCACATTCAAGGTGAGTGATGGATATGAATCAAGAAAGAAAGATAGGTTAGATTAGATTAGGTTTAAAGTGAGTGGACCTTTACGCCCTCCACCGCGACCGCTCGGTCTATTGTGGCTCACACCTTTTTATATTTCTCCCTTTAGGATCAGACTTCTAATGATTCTGATATCAAACTGGGAAAGAGCTCTTTCATCTCCCGTTACTCGTGCCGCTACCAGACACGAGCACAATTTGTGTTCTGGTGTCCCTTTCTCCTGTAAAGTATGACGAGCAGACGATTAGATCCGTCATGCCCTCCTCTCCTGGTATAGTGACGTGGGTAGCTACCTACAGGAACCAGATGTACCTTCTGAGGCCGTATCTCCGGCCTTTCCCTATGAAAACGGTTCTATCCGCTATCTGTTTAAAGCCAGGGAACCCTTTTTCCTATAAAAACGTGTCCGTCTTCTGTTTGGATGCAGGGATCCCTTCCTAAGTACCTGCTTGTTCGGGGTGGATTGGCCCTTCCCCGTTAAACAGGCGCCTGTGAGTTCAGGGGCACCTTTCGAAACGGATTCACCCGTTTCGGTCGGCGCACCCTTGTCTGCTTGTGACCTTTGTCACTTTTTTCCTATGCAAGTGGTTCTGTCCGCTTTCTGTTTGGTGCTAGGAAAGTAATAGTCCATCACGGCAGAGCCCCGCGTTACCGCAGTAAGGCTAGATGCTCTGAGAGGCCGCCTTGTATCTCAGAGGCACCGTTGGAGACACCTGTTTAAGGCACAGGATGTCATTCACTCATCAGCACGATATGCTAACACCTTGAGGTCCTTGAGTTAAGCTTTGTGTTCGTCTTTGCTTCGGATCCCGTCCCATACGCTAGCGGCTGGAGTTGTCGATAACCGGCAACTCCAGCGCATGTTACAAAAGATCCTACTGAACCCAACCAATGCATCGACGTGCGAAAACAGCGGTAAAAGAAAGATAAGCCCATACTTTAAAGATGATTTGCAGATTTGAATTTAAAAAAAAATAATTAAAAGTTACATTATATTTTTAAGAATGTAATATTTTAATTAAGAATTGAATTTATCTTTCATGCTATTTTCTTTTTAAATGTTGTAGGAATATATGTAACTTCCAAACGCAAACCTAAAAAATCGAAAGGTGCGGAGGCGACTGACTCGGAATCGGATACTGCGGAGACTAATTCACCTAAGCCGAAACAAAGAAAGAAAAAAGAGATGAAACCTAAACCGACAACGGATGTTTTTACTAATTTGTTAGAAGAATGGGACGATACAGATGAGGAAATGGAGGAAACAAAGAAGAAAGCGCCTAAGGCCAAAAAGAAAGTTGTTGAGGTTGAGAAAGGCTCATCAGATAATGAAAAAGAAGGTATGTACGATCATCTCTCTTTGAGATAATGAATAGAAATCAACCGATCCCGATATTCATATCGGTAAATCGGCAGCTTTTGTTGATTATCGGTGTTGTTTCGTATGGACAGGAAAATTGCAGATATATCAGCAACTAAAAAATAAAGTTTTAAACTTTATTGCCCATACAAAATACAATAAAAAAATAAACTTTTATATTAAACCTGCAGGATTTTGATACAGAAAGCCTATAAAACTGTAAATAATGAATATAAAAAAACCGGGAGCCCAAAATAATTATTTTTCTTTAAAGTTATAAATTGTTTAATAATACTTTAATACTTGAAATTATTATTTTTTTAATATTATGATATAAAAACACTAACATTTTAACCTTATCTGCACTCAGTCTATTTCTTTAAGGCTCATAAATAATGCCTAACTCAATAAAGAGTTGTTCACTTGAGACACTCCAGCCGGACCTGAAAGAAAATTATTCCTGCATTGTAAGGACTTGGATATTTTTCTTTTTTAGTCTGTCACGACTGGAAAGGTGATTTATCTTTTGATAGAATGGGAGATGCTAAATATAATATTATTTCGTGCTTTCATTCTTGACTGATTTCTTTTTTATAGTTTGGCTTGAAAAGTAAAAGCAATATTTTTAAGAATTTCCGAAAATGTAGTAGAAAAACTTTGTTGAATTAGGTTCTGGATCCATATTAGTCGATGTATAGTGGCTTATATTTCATACTTACAAAAATCTGATCATTAAATTCTTGTAGAAAAAAAAACTTTTTTTATCTTGGGTCTATAAATGTGGTTTTCATTGTCAAATTGTCTTTTTAAACTAATTTAAAGCTTACTCTTTGGTAACATCTTGTGTCTATTTGCCTATCCATATTGTTACGGACTTTCTTTAGTTAGTGTTTAGTTATTAGAAATGTAAAAGGTTAGAATTATTTTATTTAGGTTAATAATTTATTTTAAATAGGTTACCTTAGTTTTTCCCTTTTTCGACGGTCATTGCGGATTATCCTGAGGGCGCTGGAGACATTCATTTTACACTTTTCTTACATCCTGTAGTAAAAGAATTCTTCCAGCTAATTCTAGACTTTTCCAGACTTTTCCATTCTTTTCCACTTTACTATAAAAAGCGCGAGGAAAATCCGCACGGGCCAGTTTAGTTTTGTATTCCGACGAAACAAGAAGTTGACAGACAGTTAAAGGTTAAACAGTTGTCATTATTACGTTACGTTAAAGTGTTACCATAGAAACGTTTGTGAACCTGATATCCAATAAAAAGGTGTAAAACCAGGATCCGTGTTTTTATACGGGGTGTCACGGAACATTTGGTGTCAGAAGCGGAACGAGGACCTACAAGAAAGCGAAAGTGATTAAGAATATTTGAATGCCTGTTGAGACCAGACAGCAAACAGCAACTATGGAAGAATTAACTGCACTGATGAAGCAAATGATGGCCAGCCAAGCATCCATGAAAGAAGATTTGAAGAAAGAAATGAAGACCAGCCAAGAAGATTTGAAGAAAGAAATGAAGACCAGCCAAGAAGATCTGAAGAAAGAAATGAAGACCAGCCAAGATTCCATGAGAGAGGATCTTAAAAGAGAAATGAAGACCAATCAAGAAGAAATGAAGACCAGCCAAGATTCCATGAGAGAGGATCTTAAAAGAGAAATGAAGACCAATCAAGAAGAAATGAAGACCAGCCAAGAATCCATGAGAGAAGATCTAAAAAGAGAAATGAAGACCAATCAAGAAGAAATGAAGAGGAGTCAAACAGAAACAAGACAACGGATCGAAAAAATTCAAAAAGACATTAAAAAAAGCCAGGAAGAAATGAAACAAGAGCTCAAAGAAAAGATGGTGAAAATTCGAGAACACCTAAAAGGAGAATTTCAACAAAGCCAAGATGAGATGAGAACACAAATGCTGCTTGAATTAAAACTTACCAAAGAAGATGTTAAAGAAGAAATAGAAGAAATACAGCAGACTGTACAGAAAGTTCAAGGCCAAATACAACAAGAAGTACAGCGACAAATTCAAAAGATAGCTAGTACAAGCGTCGTCTCAGAAAGTGGTACTGCAACAACTATTATGAAACCACCAACTTTTGATGGCAAGATACCCTGGGTTACGTATCTCCGACAATTTGAAGCTGCTGCCAATGGTAATAAATGGAGTTCACAAGAGAAGGCACGTGCCCTAGTACTTGCTCTTCGAGGTGAAGCTATGGAGGTTTTAAGAAACGTTCCCGAGGAGAAGCAATGTGACTATGAATCCATTGTGATGTTCCTGGAAATGAGATATGGCGAAACGCACTTGCAGGAGGTTTATAAGGCACAGTTGAAGACAGAAATACAACGAAAGCCTTCAAGAGTACGAAGCTGATATTGTACGCCTAATAAATCTGACATATCCAGCCTATCCAGAAGAAATTAAACAAGAACTAGCAGTAGGTGTTTCATTGAAGGCTTACGTATCCGGATATAACAGGCGTTAAGAATGGCCAGACTTAAGAAAATATCTGAAGCTCTTGCCTATGCACTTCAATTTGAAACAGCTAAACAAACATCCAGGAATCAGACAAGACTTGAAGAATAAACTTTGTACCAGAAGAAGGTAATTCTGATAACGATTTGACAAGAGTTTTAAGTGAGTTACAAGAAATCATACGTAAAAAACAAACAGGCGGAGACAACAGTATGACTTTTCGGCGAAGAAACGGCATCCTTTGCTGGACGTGTGGTAAAGAGGGGCATGTCCAAAGAAACTGTACTAGATCAAATGTCCCTTCAAGTAATCCGGAAAACTCCCAGTAGCCAGCTTTAAGGGCCGAAAGCTGGCTAGGTGCTACCAAGCCCCATCAACAACAATAATTAGAGTATCCCGGCTGCAAAACAACGGCTCCAGCTTGGTAGTACCTGGAAATGTATGCGGTCGGGAATGTGAAATGGTACTAGATACTGGTTCCACACATACTATCGTAAGGCCGAACATCGTAGCCCACTGCAAAATATTCCGTCCAGAGAAAAATTACATTTTGGAATCTGCTAATGGAGAAGTCATACCAATTAAAGGAATACATGAAGCCAGAATAACCTTGGGGACGACAACCTTTATACACGTTGTGTTTGTTGCTGACATAATGGATGAAGTTATCCTTGGCCTTGACATCATGGAACATCAGAAGTTTGTACTTGACCTTCCACAACGAATACTGCGAACTAATAATGAAGAGATTGTAATGAGACCCCCACGAAACAATGAAGCATCCATTCGAGAAGTTGTACTTACAGAAGATGTCATATTACCCCCAAATTCAGAAGTTATTATCCAAGCAAGGTGTGAAGAATCAGAAGAAGGTGAAATCCTATTAGTCGAACCAATTGAGAATAGTCCACTATACGCTAAAGGAATTCTACCCGCAAGAACTCTGACGCAAAACAAAAGCAATACGGTATTTGTCAGAATGATGAACCTAAAGGATTACTCTCAACAAGTCAGAGAGGGTGACAAAATTGGTACCTATCAACCTGCTAATATGATAGTTACCAATACCTTTCCTAAACCTGTAGAAGTTGCCTCAAGTAAACTACCTGATGCTCTGCAAGACCTGGTGATTTCATCAAAAGCCCTGCTAAATCCAGTGCAGGTTACTAAGCTGGAAGACCTTTTGAGAAGAAATCAAGACGTTTTCTCCCTCTCTGAAAAGGATTTGGGAAAAACCAGCATAGTTCAACATCGAATAAATACTGGTGATGCAGCACCGATAAGGCAACCACCACGAAGAATTCCTTTGGCTAAAAGAGACGAAGTTGAGAAGTTAATTGGAGACATGCAAAACCAAGGCATTATAGAACCATCCCAGAGTCCATGGTCATCTCCAGTAGTCCTGGTTAAGAAGAAAGATGGTTCTACTAGATTTTGTGTTGACTTTAGAAGACTTAATGACGTCACGAAGAAAGACAGTTTTCCATTACCGAGAATAGACGATACTCTAGATACGCTGACGGGTTCAAAATGGTTTTCGACCTTAGACCTGAAAAGTGGTTATTGGCAAGTAGAACTTCATCCTGAAGACAAGGAAAAATCTGCCTTCTCGACCGGAACCGGACTGTGGCAGTTTAATGTTATGCCATTTGGTCTGTGCAATGCCCCTGCTACTTTTGAAAGATTGATGGAGTTAACATTACGTGGACTAACTTGGAAAACATGCTTGGTATACCTAGATGACATTATTATTCTTGGAAAAACATTTGAAGGCATCTGAGAAATGTTGAAGAAGTTTTTCAGAAACTAAGATCTGCTCAACTCAAACTTAGTCCAAAGAAATGTCACCTTTTCCAGAAAGAAGTTAAATACCTGGGGCACATAATAACTGAAGAAGGAGTAAAAACTGATCCAGAGAAGACAGATGCTATCCAGAATTGGCCTACACCGAAAAACAAGCATGAAATTAGAAGTTTTCTGGGATTGTGTACTTACTATAGAAGATTTATACATGGATTTTCTGACATTGCAAGACCATTACATCGACTAACCGAGAACAACAAAAGCTATGAATGGACCGAAGATTGTGAAGCAGCCTTTATACAACTGAAGAAAGCCCTTTGCAATCCTCCAGTGTTGTCATATCCACAACCCAATCAAACATTTATTGTGGACACTGATGCAAGCAATACTTCTATTGGTGGAATTTTGTCACAGATACAAGATGGCCAAGAAAAAGTGATAGCGTATTTCAGCAAAGTTCTTTCAAAACCTGAACGAAATTATTGTGTGACTAGAAAAGAACTTCTAGCTATCGTCAAATCCTTGGAACATTTTCATAAGTACCTTTATGGCCAGAAATTTCACCTGAGGACTGACCATGCATCACTTAAATGGTTGCTTCAGTTCAAGAATCCCGAAGGTCAGATAGCACGATGGTTACAACGAGTTCAAGAATACGATTTTAAAATTGAACATCGAAGAGGATTGAACCATAAGAATGCTGACGCTCTATCAAGAAGACCTTGCCCCGAAGATTGTAAACATTGCAGTAGACGTGAAGAACAAGAAGATCCCGATGAATTTCACTGCCGAAGAACACGCATCCAGTGCTCTCAAGAATGGGACCCTAAAATCCTCGCAAAAGAACAACGAGAGGATCCTGATCTTGGAGATATTGTGAAACTTAAGACAGAAAATTTAGAACGACCCCCATATCAGAAAATAGCTTTAAAGTCTCCGAGATATAAAGGGTACTGGGCCTTATGGGACTCTTTGGTAATGAAAGATGGTCTATTGAAAAGAGTCTGGGAAAGTTCTGACGGCAAAAGCTATACCTATCAAACAATACTACCCACCAAAAGGATTCCAGAAGTATTGCAAGCCTTGCACAATGGTATAGGCGGTGGCCATTTCGGAGTTATGAAGACTCTTGAAAAGGTTCGAGAAAGGTTTTACTGGCTGGGAAGTCGTGCCGATGTCAAAGACTGGTGCAGAATGTGTAAGGACTGTGCCTCCAGCAAGGGACCTAAGACACGAAGCCATGGCAAGATGAAGCAATACAATGTAGTAAAGAATTGCCATAGACATAGCAGGACCATTTCCAATAAGTAAATCTGGGAATCCTATATTTGGTAGCGATGGATTACTCAGCAAATGGCCGGAAGTCTACGCAATCCCAAATCAAGAACTACCACTATTGCCGACGTACTATTTAACAATGGATTTGCCGATATGGAGTACCATTCAGTAGAAATACATCTGATAATCGGCTAAAACTTTGAGTATGATCTACTTCAAGAACCTCTGAATCTCCTGGGTATCCATAAACCAGAACTACACCCCTTCATCCCCAGTCAGATGGAATGGTCGAAAGATTTAACAGAACTCTTGACAACTACCTGAAAATTAAGGTAAATGACCAACAAAGTAACTGGGACAACTGTATACAGCCGTTTTTACTAGCCTATCGCTCCGCAGTTCACGAAACAACTGGAACGTCACCTGCAAAAGTCATTTTTGGAGCGGAGTTGTGCCTTCCAGTTGACTTACTAACTGGACGACCTTCTACCAATGAAAAACCAGCAGAAGATTATGTAAGTCAACTCAGTAAACAGCTGCAAAAAATACATGAAGGGGTTCGCAATAAGCTTCAAAAGAAAGTGACCGTATGAAGTCCCGCTATGACTTGAAAGCTAATCATAAGGGATTAATTGTCGTTAGAAAAAGTTTGGTTATACATCCAAAAAAACCAAGAAGGTCGTATCAACCGAAACTGCAGAAGATCATGGGGCAATGAGACTCATATAAAAGTAGTAGACCGGCTTTGAATGATCTGGCTGAATTACCTAGAAAAAATTCTTAGAAGAAGATTTTCTTTCACACAAAAAGGCCTTTGATAGAAAGAAGTTGAAGCATCTAAAGGTTAAACAGTTGTCATTATTAGTTCGTAAGTGCCAAGAAACGTTGTAAGATATCATAAGGTGTAAACCGGATCGTGTTAACGTTCACGGAACAATTTATATGAAGATGTAGGTAGGTTATTATTTGTCTGTCACGCGATTCTAAGTTATGGTTTAGAAAATCATGAAATTGAAATGTATCTTTAGCAGGGCTGAACTAAGAAGCTGTTTTTGAATTTCGCTCTGACAATAAAATAGGACCAAAAGTGTTTTTACCGTTAGCCTTACGGAATGCGGATTCTACGGAGACAGAGGCTTCATTTAATATTTCTCTGCCTGCGGAAAGGCTTTTCATCTAGATGTATATCCTATACGGCACTTTCATATCGGTATTGGCCGATATATCGTATGGTTAAAAAAAAGTGATATCGTCCCTTCTTTAGTAATTAAGGTAGAAATTATGTTAATAAACATCAGGCGAGTCACATGGGAGCTTAAGACATGCTTATTTGAATTGTAAAAAGAACAAAACAATGAAAACCGATCCCGACGAACTAAACAAAAACAGGGTTACCTGTTTTCATAGATGGGTGTGCCGGACAATATATAATAAGCTAAGGATTATGTTTATTGTAGAAATATTTATTTGCGTCCGCGATTCTGAATTATGGCTTTAGCTAAAATCAGAAATTTGGCAAAGTGGTAGTCTTTAGCTGGCTAGAACAACGAAGCCCGTATTTGTCAATTTCGCCCCCGGACAAATTAGGACCAAAATTTGTTTTACCGTTAGCCTTGGAAGGCGTTTACGGAAGAAGAGGCTATTAATATTGTCTCGCTGGCGGAGACAGGCTTTTATTGTAGATATATCGTATGCGGAGTTAAATATCGTATGGCCGATATATCGTATGGTTATTCCTCATTCTTTTGCACAGAATTCTTGATTTTTACTACTAAATTGGCACAGAATATTTCACAAACACCTTTTAAAAACCTGTTTTTTTATTTATTTTACCCCTTTTTTCCTTTCAATTGCAAATCTCCACTTTCACATGCCGCGATGTGGCCGCAACCATGTATACACTAGGAATTTTATAAACCAAGATGGCCGCTGCCTTTGAACTTGAAAGTTCGCAATTTAATGGAAAGAAGGTGTAAAATAAATAAAAATACAAGGTTTTAAAATATTGTGTGCCACTTTAGTGTAAAAATCAAGAATTGTGTACAAAAAGAAGGGGAATATAGTGAAAATGAGGTTAGTTTGATTTTCAACTTTGATGATGAAAATCTAGAAAACAAAACAAATTTGGTCAAAATCGGAGAGGAGGCAACTTTCGAGGCAATTACCAACATTTAGTTGTTGTTATTTAGTTTTTATGGTCTCTAGTTGGCTACTCATTAAAAACTGTCCCTATGGTCATGAATTTTACTTGACCCAGAGTAAGTTTGAATCTCGCTGGGCCCAGAAGAGTACTTCTGGGCCTAACGAGCCAGTACTAGTCGCGTCGTGTCGGCCGTGAAATGCTACATGCGTCTAAAAACCGGGAACCATGGTACCTAGTATTTAGGTTTAATACAAGCCTTGGGAGGGGTCGGCGAGTTGGACTTCTTTTTTAAATGCTCCCATAACCACAAATATACACCATAATTGCTCCACGCCACAGTCAAAATTTTGAATAGTGATTCCATGTTACAGAAAACAAAGACGAACATGGTCACCAGAAAAACAAATCTTCGAATAATGTAGCTACAGATGGCCCTGATGAATCCAAATCTAGCCTCAAAATTACCCAAGAGGATATTAAAAACTGCTTTGATTTCGACGAAGAGGAGGAGGATGACGATATCTTGTTGCCAACCTCAACTGGAAGGAAAATACCAAGGGTCATTCCCGAGAAACCGAAACCCAGCATCTCAGAACTTATGGAACTAAGCGAAAAGGAAGATAAAACGGGAAAAGAAAAGGTTACGGGTGATGTGGGTAAGTTTATATCTTTATTTAGTAGAAAAATTTTACGTTCTGGGAGCATTACTTATTACAATATAAACCATAGTTTATTCTTTAACTGATGAATTGGGTTCGGATTAAGTAGCAATCTGAAGATTGAAGTGACATAAAAACGGCTGTTTGTTAAAAAATTGAATTCTATTCTTAAAAAAAAGATATTTCAGTTATTTTTTGTAAATTGTGTTTGCACAAGCACTTAGCTAGTGGTTACACTAGGTTAGGTTAGGTTAGGTTTAAAGTGAGTGGACTTTTTACGCACTCCACTGCGACCGCTCGGTCTATTATGGCTAACACCTTTTCATATTTCTCCCAATAGGATCAGACTTCTAATGAGTCCGATATCAGATTGGGAGAGAGAGTTCTTACATCTCCTTTTACTTGGGTCGCTACAGGACATGAGCACAATATGTGTGCTGGTGTCCCTGTCTCCTCGAAAGTATGACGAGAAGACGATTAGATCCATCATGCCCTCCACTCCCGGTCTAGTGACGTGGGTAGCTGCCAGGTCCTTGTTACAGGAACCAGATGTTCCTTCTGAGGCCGTATCTCCGGCCTTTCCCTATGAAAACGGTCCTATCCGCTTTCTGTTTAAAGCCAGGAAACCCTTTTCCCTACAAAAGCGGTTCTGTCCGACTTCTGTATGGATTCAGAGATCCCTTCCTAAGCACCTGTTTGTTAGGGATGGATTAGCCCTTCCCCGTGAATCAGGCGCCTGTGACTTCAGGGGCACCTTTCGAAACGGATTCACCCGCTTCGGTCGGCGCACCTTTGTCTGCTTGTTACCTTGGGTGGCACCTCTCTAAACGGATTTATCCGTTTCGGTCAGCGCACCATTGTCACTTTTTTCCTATGAAAGCGGATCTGTCCGCTTCCTGTTTGGAGCTAGGAATGTAATAGTCCATCACGGCAGAGCCCCGCATTACCGCAGTAAGGCTAGATACTCTGAGAGGTCGGCCTGTATCTCAGAGGCACCGTTGGAGACACCTGTTTAAGGCACATGATGTCATTCACTCATCAGCACGGTATGCTAACACCTTGAGTTAAGCCTTGTATTCATCTTAGCTTCGGATCCAGTTCCATACGCTAGCCAAAAGAGTTGCCGATAACCAGCAACTCCAGCGCATGTTCCAAAAGATCCTACTGGGCCCAACCACGACAACGACATGCGAACACAGCGGTCAGGTGTGGTTACACTAAAATTCTATGCTTTTAAAAGTATGGGCATTGTGGCAAATTTTTGGAGGAATTTATGTAAATACTGCAAGTGCTGTTATAAGGGATGTGTTAGAAGCAATTACAAGCTCGGCACCTATGCTGGCTATTCTCGGACCTTAATTTATTAAAAAAAGAGACAATAAACAGATAACAAAACCCTAACATTCTAAAAAAGTAGGGCTAGAAAAGCACATAAGACATTTTTGATATTTTAAATACTCGCAAAAGTATCTGCTTAGGTTGACCTTCATTGATTTAACAAATAACTATAAAACTGAACATTATATTTTAAAGTTTGAACCCTAGATAAAACTAAAGTTTAAACTAGCAGAAAAACTAAAGTTTAATCTGAAACTATAATACCGCGCCTAATAATATATAATAAAAGTTAAAATACGTCTTATGTAAAATGTTCTACATTTTTTATACAACACATTTTTTGTATATTTTCCTTATTATTCTTTTTTTCCCGAAGGTTTTGGCTGGTAACTTAGAACCCTAGCTCAATAAAAATCTGTATTTAATATGAAAAATCATTTAATTTATTAATATAAAATCAAGTCATTACATTAAACTACTTCAAGAGATATTTTTCCCATCTACTCTTGGGATATCACCTGCTTATCTTCTCACGATCCCTCGGAAATATGTTAACAAATTACTGAAACAATTAAAAAAATAACAACAATGGAGTCAAACTATCTATAAGGCCAAAAGGTTGTTTTAGCAATTGTACAAAATAATAAGTTCCCTCTTGCTCAAACGGCAATAAATCTTTTTGATCCTTTGTCGAAAACATCAGTCAAACCTTTGGACAATTTTTTTTCACCCATAACCTTCCAATATGCAGGTTTTTTACCTCCCAAAGAAAAATCAAACTCTTGTCTAAATAATTTGCTGCCTGTTAATTTGCCACCTGTTAATTTGCCACTTTTAACTCTTGCTTCTGTTCCTTATAAAATGTTCAAAACTAGATCATGCTCATCCTTTCTTCTCTTATAAAAAAAATCTTCTGGGGTGGTTGTCTTGTCAAAATGTGCTTCCGAACCTGCAAAAAAAAAATTACCCACATTTTAAGAAATTTGGAAAAACACTTTCATCGTCCATACCTGGCCTTAGATATGTCAAGAGCAATAACCTGGCATTCGCCGAGGGACCAAAGGGACTTCTTACAGTTATGTGAAACAAATAAAAATAGATCTGCTGTGAATCTTTTGTGTCATTCCAAATCCAATCCAACAGTATGGATTCTGACACATAAGATCCACAGCAGATATATTTTTATTTGTTTCACATAACTGTAGAAGTCCCTTTGGTCCCTCGGCGAATGCCAGGTTATTGCTCTTGACATATGTAAGGCCAGGTATGGCATGATGGACTTCCATACAAACTTCCTACCGTGTTCCACGTAAACTTCGTTCTTGGCTCTTCAGTATATAGGTTATTATAGATGATCATTCTTTCAGATTTCACCAAATTAGTGCCCGCTTTCCCCAGGGTTCGGTACTGGCACCAACTCTATTCGTTACATCATTGTATTATCTTTCACAATCAGTCCCATCCACACTTTTGCTAACAATCGTACCCTTCACTCTAATGTTCAGTTTCTCAAACCAGGCTCTAAGCCTGCTTTGGCAAACAAGCTTAGATTAATGAATATTATATCACTATCACAGGACCTTTAATTTGTACTGGATTGGGGCACATCTTGTCCAGTTTTAGGCCTTGTGGGCGTTACTTTCGAGAATGACGCTAATTGGCACAAATTTGGATTTTAGGTTTTCCAGTGATAACGCCAAACGGGGATCCACCCTTAACCCTAAAAACTGTGTAGAAGTGGGATTAGTATATACAGACTGTTCATTTAACCTGATCCCCAAGTTGTCAAGCTTTTGTTGCAAGTTATGAAATTTTAAAATAACTCTCTTTCCAGCATTTAGGTAATGTGAATGCTCACTGAACCAGGCGTTCAGCTGTAGTACAGCATTCTGACACCTGTCCAAGAGTACTTTCCTAAACTTATCAGACAAAACCAAGCATAACTTAAAAATGGCTCTTACAAGTAAGCTTCTTCTCTTGCCCACCGACGAGTTGTAAGCAACTCATCGCTCTTTTAAAGGTATTTTCATGGCTATAACTCTGAGGAATAAGCCATTCTAATTTCCACCTTACCAGCTCATAAGAAAGCAACACGGAGTTTCAATTACACGCCTTCCTTTACAGCCCACATAGGTCTTTGCTTTCCCTCCAAAACTCTCAATCTTAAAGTCCCTCTTACTTCACTTAAGACACCCATTACATTAGTACTTTGCTTTTAATTTTTATGAACAGTCTCAAGATTAAAAAAAAAACTGTTTGTCGCGCAATTTTGCTAAACTACTGCTCCTCTTTTTAAAGGTCAAACCAAAAAAGAACTGGAATCTACAAACTCCTCAGAGCATGGCTCGGATACAAATAAAAAAGAAATCCTAAGAATGAGTCAAAGCTTTAACAGAGCTTTAGACGTTGACGACAACATCGAAAATGCTTTTAAAGAACTAATGGAAGAAACCGAACTACCGGCACTCGACGATCTGACCCAAAATTTAAAACCGGAGCAAAATTTTCATGATGCCAGGACCATAAAATTTCCTGACAAAGGAGGTACTACCTTAAAAGGGGGTACGACACCCAAAAGTGGTACCTCCAAAAAGAAATTCGTAACGTCGTTCGAGGATTTTGAAGCGGGGTTTAAGAAGCTAGAAGATGACGGGAGTACCAAGAAGTTAGAAGATGATAAAGAGGTAAAGTTGATTAGCTCTTCTGTTAGTTTTTATGCTATGTGAGTGTTAATAAACAAAAATTGTGGTTAAAGAATTTTTTATGTTGTTTTATTTAATAGTTTCACCACGTTACTAATGGTGTAGTCATTTTATAATCATAATCCTCTTCCATAAAACAGCTTTACTGTTTGAAAGATTTCTTGCTGCAATTTTTGTTTCTGCGCGCGCGCAGTAGCAAATTTTTGTTTTATGCAAGTAGAATATGGCAGGCCCTATTTTTCTTGCATCAACCCGGCTATTTAAGTTATTTTTAAGGTGCCAAACCTTAAACATTTTGACACTATACAATGACCTTAACCTAGAAAGCGTCGAGCGTTGGGTAAAATATTTTTATAAATAACAATTCAAAACTTTATTTGTGTGTTTATTTTGTACTTAAGTATTTTACAGAATAATTAAATAAGCAGAAAAAAGGTACCGATCGTACCCAGTATGGTCTTTGACTAGGAATCGACCGATATCGGTATCGGTATTTCGACCATATCGGCCGATATGTAAAGTATAACATTGGCCTATATCGTTATCGGCCTAATAAAAATAATAGGTATTTTAAATGATAAGGATTTTTGAAAGAAATTATTACAAACTTATTAAACAAAAAACGATATAAGTATATTTAGCTTAACTAAAAAAAATAATAAACGGTTATATTTAATACTTAAAGTTAAGTTTTGGTTAGTTTTAATGCAGCAAAATTAAATTTTCTGCCCTTTCTGGGCTTGGACGATTTCCTGCGCTTTCATATATGCTCCCAACTAAAGAGAATAGCTAGCTGTTCACTAGTCACACTACTTGGTAGGGGTGCTAAATATATTATTGCACATTTATATAAAAATGAAAAAATGTCTTTTATCTGCCCACCAAGTCAAAGGATCTTTATTTATTTTTTTTTTTTTTATATTTAGGCTAATTTAATGTACATTTTACGTTCCCCTTTAATTTTATTAATTAAATCATTAGCTTCCCTATCCATATATGGCGATTTACTTGCCATACTGGTAAATTCTACAGTCTTTCAAAACAAACTTTAAGTAATCAAGTCAGAAACATTGTCTTGGTTTACTTATTTTGATTTCTTAGTATTTGTTGCTAGAGGAGCATCATCATCGTCACTCACATCGGAGATATTGTTACACTCGACCAGGTTTGTTGTATTGGGGTATTATATTAAGAATTTATTTTTTAAATCTGTATACGTTTTAGCATTGTCAAAAAAACATGTTTCAAACCTTGGGTCTTGTTCCTACTAAAAACTTGGTAATCTCTTCAAAGAGTTTTAATAGATTTAGTAAGTTTTTTTGTTAGTTCCCACTGATGATATGCAAGCGTCATATCTTTTAAAACTGGATCATCCGCTATAAATATATTTAAAGCGTTTTTTATTCTACCAAGCGTTCCAACATATAAAAACTTTAGTTCCATCCGGTAGGTACATCCTGAATTTAAGATTTTTCCACCACATTAAGAGTCCTTTGAATATCTTTCACTCTATTACAAGCTAAAAAGGAGTGACTAAAATAAGTTGTTATACCTTGCTTTTGCCAATAAATCTATGATTGAGCGTTGACTTTCTAATGATCCTTTTTTTTTCTTCAATTTTTTTTTCTTTAATTAATCAATTTGAGCTAATTTTCGCAGCAAAATATCCATAATAAAAAAATATGGCCGATATATCGGTATGTGCCATAAAAAATCATATCGGTCGATCCCTAATAGCGACTATGCGCTGGTCATTTATTGAAAGATTTTACAGGATGGCTGTGGCTAATTAAATAGAAAATAGACCTAGA
This sequence comes from Listronotus oregonensis, assembly GCA_019359885.1. Taxonomy (NCBI): domain Eukaryota; kingdom Metazoa; phylum Arthropoda; class Insecta; order Coleoptera; family Curculionidae; genus Listronotus; species Listronotus oregonensis. Next base: position 108,106 of record JAHBCN010000548.1, on the reverse strand, counting down.
AAATCCAAAATTAGCCACCTTGAAACAATTATACTCATCTAATAAATATATACACGATAAATAACCTTTCAAAAACTTTAACTTAGCATACTAAGAACAGTTGTTCCAAAACTGCTATTTTTTTAACCAAACCAAAGCCGAGCTTGGCCTCAGGACAACAGACAGACAGACAGACCTACCCGTATGCCAATAATTTTCCGCCTTATTTTATTTTCATCAAATTTCGTTCGGTTTAGATGGCATATTGAGTATAAATTGCTTCAAGATGGCTATTTTTGCAATCTCTAGGATTATTTTCTAGTTCTAATCAGAACAAATCGCAGTTATCCTGCAAAACATATCAATAAATGATCAGAGTATAGTCAATATTCACTATTTAATAGGACATACTGGGTATGTTTGGTTCTTTTTTCCTTCAGTGGGCTGACGGTCTATAAACCTTATTGTACAAAACAAATTGCAGCAATAAATTTCAAACCGTAAAACTGTTGAATAAAATTGCACACAAGAAAAACTGCAGCAAGAAAAAGTCACACAAGAAATCTTTCAAAAAGTAAAAACAGCTTTACCAAAGAAGTGGGAGTTTATATCTTATCTTTTAGCAGTCCGTTAAAAGTGAAATTTACAACACTTTGTACATAACGGGGAGAGTCTTTGTATATGTGGAGTTTTTCAAAAAACAACAATAAAAAATTTAAAAAATGTAAATTTTTAAAAAAATCGGATACTTCTGATTCTATTCTAAATAAATTAATGTTATTTTATTATAAAGGGTGCCTAATACACCGCTTTTCAACAAAGTTCGTTTAACACAAGAATTATATGTAATAAAACATTATTTGGCTTTTCTCCAGAGTATCTTTATTTTATATTTATGGGAAATACACTGCTTTAAATATTAGGAATAATATCTACCACTGCATATAGCAAAAAGTATTTAAAAATTAATTAAAAAGTTCTAATTCCTTATGAAATTATATATACTTTACTCTTTTTCGAGACAGTAAGAAGGAGACTACCTATTACCTGTATTATTTACTAGTATCTCTCAAAAAACTAAGTTTTTTGAGTCATGCCTCTTTTTTCGGGGTGACGATATATGGGGTGCCACATATTCGAGTGCATGCATGGGGATCTCGGAAACCGTAAGAGATACGAAGTCGGTTAAATTATTGCAAAGTTGCGCATTTAGGTGCCTAACAACATGCCGTTTAGAAAGCTGTAAAATTCCTAGTACTTCCGGATATATCCGGAAAAATCCGAAATTTGCCGATTTCGTTTTTATTTTTTTCTGACGTTATTTAAAGAGATGTGGAAAAATAAAAGACACTTTCTCATGGCCACATTTTAAGCTCTACAAAACAGCGTTGAGAGATTTTCCGTACGACGTTTCGTTTTCGTTAAACAATCATCAGCTGTATTTTTTAAATACGTTTATTGCATTTTTTTGAAGCAGTTATAATCCCAATTACAATGATGTATAACACTAACGGCCGAGTGTTGATCGCGTTGTTAAATTTAGCAATGGACTTAGCAGTTTAGAATGTTTAACAAAACGTCATTGTCAGTGTTATTCAATGATTTTAGTAGGCAACCTGTCAAAATCTGACATTTTGTGAAACATTCTAAACCGTTGTCAACTTAGCAAATTGTTAAAAGTTAACAACGGTTTAGAATGTTTAACAAAATGTCAGATTTTAACAGGTTGCCTACTAAAATCATTGAATAACAATGAAAATGACGTTTTGTTAAACATTCTAAACTGCTAAGTCCATTGCTAAATTTAACAACGCGATCATCACTCGGCCGTTAATATTTTTCCGTTAAATAAACATATTTTCCATAAGAGATAATGAGTTAGACAAGGAACGCACATCATTCTTATAGGAGCGTTCCATATTTGTTAATAAATATTAAGTGTTATACATTTTTGTAATTAGAATAATAAGGGGTTCAAAAAAATTAAATAAAAAACCCAGGTGCGTATTTAAAAAAAATAAAGTTGATGATGGTTTAACGAAAACGAAACATCGTACGGAAAATCTGTCAAAGCTGTTTTGTAGAGCTTAAAAAGTGGCTATAAGAAAGTGTCTTTTATTTTTCCATATCTCTTTAAATAACGCCAGAAAAAAAGAAAAATGAAATCGGCAAATTTCGTTTTTTCGGATATCTCCGGAAGTACTCGGAATTTTGCAACTTTCTAAAATGGACATGGTTAGTTACACAAATACATAACTTTGCCATAATTTAACCGACTTCGTATCTTTTACGCTTTCCGAGATCCCCATGCATGCACTCGAATCTGTTGCATCCTGTATACGAAGTGTTAATTAATGTCATGCAGATATTTCAGGGGGCGATAGTACTCGTCAAAATAAGAAAAAAATGCTAATATTTGCATGGTCTAACGGGCGTTGTTTTGAGTATACAGGATGTCAAACTTTTAATTTTGTTTTCGTTTTTTTGTAGAAATTTCTTAACTAAAAGGCATAGCGTTACAAAATTGGAGACTTGGGGCTTGTTTGAAGCGAGAAATTTAAATTCGTCCATACTTTTGATATTGCTAGTAGAGGGCGCCAGCTACGGCCTACCCCACTTGTTTTAGATGGCATAACTTTTTTTAAGCTTAGTATATAGACCTGTTTATTAAAAAAGAAGTTACTATAATTCCCTCTCCGTCAAAAATGTGTACCCTATTTAAATCTCTAGGAGCAACTGTTTTCGAGATAAACGCACTTTAAGGAAAGGAATTTTCCTATGGAAAATGGGTTTCTACCAATTGTTTTTAAACTTTGCAAAGTAATAGTTCTCAAAACGCTGATCAAAAGTTTTCACGGCACAAAACCCAAAAACCCCTCTAAACCCTCCAAAATCACCCTCACAAAGGTCTCCAAATCCCCAGTGACCTTTAAAGCTGATTTTGGGGGGTTAGAGGGGTTTTTGGGTTTTGTGCCCGAAAAAACTTTTGATCAGCGCGTTGAGAACTGTTACTTTGCAAAGTTTAAAAACAAATACCCATTTTCTATAGGAAAATTGCGGGGTCCTTTAAAGTGCGTTTATCTTGAAAACAGTTGCTCCTAGAGACCTAAATAAGGTACACATTTTTGACGCAGAGGGAATTATAGTAACTTCTTTTTTAATAAAGAGGTCGATATACTAAGCTTAAAAAAAGTTATGCCATCTAAAACAAGTGGGGTAGACCGTAGCTGGCGCCCTCTACTAGCAGCATCAAAAGTATGGACGAATTTAAATTTCTCTCCTCAAAGAACCCACGAATCTTTAGCAATGGACTTAGCAATTGTTAAAAGTTAACAACGGTTTAGAATGTTTAACAAAATGTCAGATTTTGACAGGTTGCCTACTAAAATCATTGAATAACACTGACAATGACGTTTTGTTAAACATTCTAAACCGTTGTTAACTTTTAACAATTCCCAAGTTCATTGCTAAATTTAACAACGCGGTCATCACTCGGCCGTATGTCTTTTAAGAAATTATTACGAAAAAACGAAAACAAAATTAAAAGTTTGACACCCTGTATAATCAAAACGACGCCCTTTAGACCATGCATATATTTGCATTTTTTTCTTATTTTGACGAGTACTATCGCCCCCTGAAATATCTGCATGACATTAATTATTAACACCCTGTATATTCAGTAAGGATTTACAAAGATTTGCAGGTTTTTTTGTTTTTTATTTCTCGTTATTCTAAAAATATCAAAGTTTGCACCTGTATACTTCTATATTAATTTAATTTTATAAAGAATAAAAAACTTTTATATTATTTTTTTGTGTATTATGGCAGATATAGTTTAACTCTTCATATTAAAAATGCATGTTTAATGTTTAGAAATATAAAATAAAAGTCTAAATCTTGGGGAAAAGTCAAATAATAATTTTTAATTAAATTAACATTTCTGGAATATAAAAAATCAATAAGGAAACAGTTATTTAAATGTTCAATTACCGATTGCCTTTTATATTGACAGATTATAAAAATAATTTTTGAAAAAAACTGAATGCTTTTTCAAATATTTTTTTTCTGACGCCCAAAACCTTGTTTTTTTTTACTTTAACTAACTTATTTTTTTTTATTTAAAGGTAAAAGCTACTGGAAGTTTTAAACCCGTCCACAATCTAAGTGACGACACTAGAGATTCAAGCACATCAAAACGATCAGATAAAATTGCAGGAACTATAGAAAACAACCAAAAATTACTGGATGTTTCAAAAGAGGCAGATAAAATGGTTGAATCACCTGTTAATATTTCTGAAGTTTCACAAAGTCATACAAATAAAAAGTCAGAAAAAGCTAGTCACAGGGAAAATGTAAAAGAAACAACATTACATGAGTCGATTGCACCAGAAATTAAAGGTACTACGTCTCAGGTTGTGAACCAGGTTGATTCTACACCTGACACAGTTCTCAAGGGCAGTAAACGGAAAACAAAACACTCCGAACAAAGGGAACCAAAGGAACAGCCAGTTTCAGAAGAAGTAAATAGAGATTTTCTATCACAAGAAGTTTCAATTGATTCTAGAAGAAAATCGTCTAGAAGAAAAACCAAACAATTTGTAATAGAAGAAGATTCTGAAGAAATCATTGAAATTACAAATGAATGTGAGGAGGATAATTTTGTTGTAAGTGCAGAAGAAACTGTGGGTCAACTCGATGAAGAGGCAAAAGAAAAACTAGCAGCTATGGATTTAGAAATAGAGGCTTTAAAAAAAAGTTTAGAATCTACTCGGAGTGAATTAAGTCAAGACGACACAAGTCATGAACTATTAAAGGATGTTAATCTCGATCACACCGAACAAGTTACTGAATCTCTTACAAAGAAAGTTGTTAAAAATGAAAAGTCTAAAGTTAAAAGCTTGAAAACCACAAATTCTACAGTCTCAAAAAAGATAGTTGAGACAGCAGCCGAAACTGAAGCAATTGATCAAAAATTAAGAGCTTCCAAAAATGTTTTAAAAGATGAAGATCTGAATATAGGGATTGAAAAGGAAGAGAATAAAAAAGAGTGTAAAGTGCCTGCACAAGAAATACATAGTAAAACAAAAAGAAAGGTCAGCGCAAGAAAATCTTTCAAGGAAGAAAGTGTGCCTGTACAAGAATCGAATATAAAAGATTCGCTGGAAGTCGCTGCGACTGAAAGTGAAGAAACCTTAGAAAAAGTATTTGATTCCGTTGCTACTGGAGTAAAGGAACATTCGTTACTGGGGAAAAAAGGTAGATCTAGAGGTCATCAAAAAGATGACGACATTGATTTAAAAAGAAAGGAACTGCTAGAAACTAGTCAGTCGAACTTGGACGGAGCTGAGTCAAAAAATACGGAAATTTCTGATAAAACTGCAGATAAGTTAGCAAATTCTGATCTGTCTGAATCCGTTACGATGATTCATAAACCTAAAGGAAAATCTAGATCGGGAAAACATCATAAAGAGCCAACTTCAACCACAATTTCTACAGACGGTAAGAGTGATGATAAATTAAAAATTAACCAAATTGAGTCTGAAGAACAAAAAGTTACTGAACAAGTTCAAGAAAGTCGCGGTACAAAATTGGAACCTGTTGCCCCAGAACCCGCACCGCGAAGTAGAAGAAGTCAATCGCGAACGCATACAAAAGAAGGAGATGAAACCTCAGAGGAAAAAACACTAAAACAAACGGAATCAAAGTCAAAACAACCTGTTAAAGTTACACTTGATGTAGAAACTAGTGTAGAGACTACGGAAAGTCCGAATATTGTAGAACAAGTTGTTTTAGGTTCAGTTGATATAGTTGAGCAATCTATACACAAACCGAAAAGGGGTAGATCGAAAAAACATATGCTGGAAGAACATGAGATACCTGCGGTTTCGGAAATCGTAACTAAAAAAATAGCCACTAAAACAAAACAAGCAGAAGACACTTCAACAGATTTGGAGGTGTCAGATTTTATAGAAAAAAATACTGGTACTGAGAACTATGACGTTAGCAGTCAGATGCCTGAAGAAACAACTCGTCAAACCAGAGGTAGTACACGAAAACAGACTAAAGAGAATGAATACAACGCTTCTGTTCTTGAGATACATGCTTCTAAAAATTTAGAATCAGAAGCTAAACAAGCTGAAGAATCTTTACATACTACGACAATCACAGACGCTTTGTCTCCATCTGTTTCTGCTGAATTAACCCCTAAGTCACGAAGGAGCAGAGCACGACAAGATGTTAAAACTATAGTTGAAGAACATAAGCATAAGGATATAGTCTTGGAACCTAAAGAAACAGAAAATCTAAAATCAGAAATTCTAGTGACTGTTGAACAAACTACTGTAAGTAAAAACAGTGATTTGGAACAAATTATTTCTGATTCTATTGTTACAACAAAAACTATGTTGAGTGAAAAACAAATAGAGAAAAGGCATAAAGAAAGCAGTTTTACAACTGTAAAATTACAGCCAGAACAACTGAAAGAGTCCACAGAGGACAAAACAGTAACAGACGTAAACGCCTTGAAACCAGCGATACAAATTTCTGCTGATTCAAGATCTAGAAGAAGTAGTACCCGAAAACAAACGAAAGAGGAAGAAATTTCTCATGTCGAGCAACACATACCCAAAAAACCGTTAGAACAAATAGGCCCTAAAGATATTTTACCAGATTTGATACTTCCAGATACTAAATTACAAGTTACAAACAACCAGCATTTTGTATCTGAGCCAGTTCATTCGCCTACTTATATTGAGCAATCTGATAAACCCTGTTTTAAAATCAAGAGTCCTAGACATAGAAAACATTCAAAAGAAGAAACGCAAGTACAGTTGTCGCTTCAAGAAAATTCTTCAAAAGTTGCAGCTTTAGAACCGAATGAAGGAGAAGCGACCGGTAATGCAGTTCCCGAAACTATAGTAAAACTGGATGAAAGTGTGAATACATTATCTGAACTAGTTATTTCGCCTTTTGGTGTGTCTGATCATCCTACCCCCAAAAAAAGACGGGGTAGATCACAAAAGCATTTGAAACAGGATGAAATTATGGAACCCGAATTAAACTCAGCAGATATAGCTGATGCTAATTTAACAGTTTCAGACTTAAAAGTGCTACCTACAGAAAGTCAAAGTACTGCAGTTGAAGCGACGATAAAGCAAACTGGTGACCATTCTACACCAAAAACTAAGATGAGTAGATCACGAAAACATGCAAAAGAAAAGGAAATATCACCTGGAATAGAGAAAAACGTATCTAAAACTGTAGAAACAAAAGTAAAATTATCCAAGGGAGTTACGGAAAATATAACACACCCCGAGACCTTAGTGAAGACTTCAGCAAAAAAGATTCGTGCTGATTTTGTTTCTACACTCTCTGAGGAATCATTTCCTAAGACTAGGAGAGGCAGATCACGACTCCAAACCAGAGAAGAAGAAGAAATCGCAAGAGCCATTGAAGAAAGCCTTAAAGACTCAGTCCCAAAATCAGTTCAAGTTGAAAATTCAGCTGAATTATCGATAACTAAAAGTGCTGAGGCAGAACCAGTTCTTTCTGATTCCATTGTTAAAAAGTCCGATAAATCTTCTTCCAAGAAGGGTAAATCACGAAAATATTCTACAGATAAAACTCATGTCTCAACAGGTTCTGAAGAAAATCGGATAGAAGCTGTACTGGTTTCAGAATCAGAACATCTTACTGAAAGTCAGAATACAGCATCAGATTTGGTTCCTCCTGTTTCTATTTCGGAAACTTCTCCGAAGTCTATTTTTGAAACTAAGGAAGATAAGTCTCAATGCACAAAAAATCAAACCCTTCATACTTTAGAGAAGATCTCTTTAAACGCCGAAGAGCGTAACGCTGATTTAGAAGATCTTGCAAAAACTGAGAGTACTGTCTTAAAATCGTTTTCTAAACAGCCTGTAAATGAATTATCTGATTCGTCTGTTGCCAGTACTAAAAAAGGAAGAACCCGAAAGCATGCTAAAGAACATATATTACCTGATAATAATGAAGCTGCCGAAACATGCATATCAAAACAAACTGAGGAGGTAGCGGCTATAACAACTTCAGAATCTGTATTACAGGTTGCTGAAATTAAAAACACTGTTTTTGAGAAGACAGTTTCTGATCATGAAATTGAAAAGCAGAATTCAACTAAGTTAAAAAAAGGCAGACCGCGTAAGCATGCTAAGGAGAAAGAGATTATGTCATCCACTGTTCAGAAGACTATTTTTAATGTTTCTGATACGAAACACGGTCAAGAAGTTTCGTCTACTTTAGAAGATGAAAAACCTGTAAAAGAGCTGGTTCAGAATCAACCCATTATATTAAAACCAGTCCCTACTGATGAAATATTTAAGGAATCTGCATCCGAACTTAAAATAAAAAGGAGTAGATCACAAAAGGTACAATGGAACAGGAAGGCTCAATAAAAGAAGCTGTTTCCAAGCCAGATCAAACAGATAGTGCAGATGCGTTGGCAGTTCAAACAAATAAAGGGAAAGACATCAAACCAGCTAGTTTTGAACTGGATAGTAAGATTTCTGAGGAACCTGCCTTTAAAATTAGACGAGGTAGATCCCATAAATCTTCAAAATATGAAGAACCAACCAAAATAGCCTTGGAAGAGAATGCAATTAAAGATACTGTTTCAGAAATAACTCACACTAAACAAACTGCCGATGAAATTCAAAATTCTGTAACTTTAGAGTCGATTGGTACTGAATCTGTTTTGGATATGTCTGTCGAATCTAGTCCTAAAGAGACCGAGAATAAAGCACCTAAGCATACAAAACAAGAACAAAAACAAGATATAGAATCTATACATTCTGATAAAATATCTGAGAAGCAGAGTGAGAAAAACAAAAAAGGTAGGTCACGAACACATTCCAGATGGGATAAACCGAAGACTTCTGACATTGAGGAACAAGCTTTTAATGTTTCAGAATTTGCACCAAAAGAAGATGACATAACCATAGCAGATGTAAGTACAGTTCCTAAAGTTGTAGAAAACTTTACAAACAATCAGCACGCTCGTTTTCAAGACGCTCTTACCGATCCTATTAAAATATCTGAAGAATCTACGCCAAGAACTAGAAGGGGTAGGTCACAAAAGTATCTAACTGAAGAATGGTCAAAAGAAACACTTGAGGAAAATACAAATCAACACACATCAACATCAGGACATCCTGAAAAAATTACCGCTGATATTCATGATCACAAAACAACTAAGGAGCAGTTTGAAACACCTAAAGAACAGTGTTATGACCCAGAAAGCTCCTCTTCGCAGTCATTTGTTGAAACATCTGAGGCAGAAACATTAACTAAAAGAGACAAAACAGAAAAGCACACGAATGTGGAAGATGAGACCTCTCCTGGCATGATGGAAATTTCTGAAAAAGCTAGTGAAGCAGATGTGTCATCTGTAGAGTCTAATATTCCCAAAGAAATAGAAAAACCTACGGACATGTTAGTAGGTATACATGAAATCCGAGAAACAGGTACACCTAAGGTAAAAAAGGGGAGACCTAAAAAACACAAGACTGAAGAAACACTACTGGACAATGCTAATTATCAAGCCGATAACGTGCCCTCAGCAACACAATTAAAACCTTCACAGAGTGCCATATTTATTAAAGAGGGTAAATCTAATAAAACTGATAAATCAAAAAGTAATAAACTAGAAATCGATAACTTAAATCGCTGCGAGAATGATAATAAACTAGAGGTATCTGAGCTAAATCAACTGCACTCAGACGCTCTTATCGAGTTGGGTGATCAAAAATCCGAAGATCTGCCTAAAAATATCCAACATACTACGGAAACTACCAGACCCAAGATTAAACCTTCTGATGTTCCTGTTACCAAATTCAAAAGGCGCAAATCAAAACATTTTACAGAGACACCTGTTCCTATTCTAGAAACTAGCCATAAAGAAGAATCAAATACTCAGATAAAAGATTTGGAAATTTTACATCCAGAACCGGCTAATACAGTTGTAGGCAAACAAGCCACACAACTTGAGACATGTATAGCTAATCAAACAGATGAAAAAAATACTATTTCAGTAGAATTGACTGAAGCTAGTGACAAAAGTGATCAACAAGTTTTACCTGTTTCCACTTTAGCACAATCTAAATTAGAGGCTGAGGAAGGGCAAATGCAAGTTCTTCCTGAGGAAAGCAGAGAAACAAATAGTGCAGACATTATTCATAGAGAAGTAGATACGTCAGACTCGTATAAACTAGATCATAAAAAGATGGAAGTATCTGAAGTAAATCAAATAGAATCAAAAATTGCATTTGATGCAGTTCCAGAAAATATAAAGCATTGTGATGATACTACTCCAGAATCTGCATGTTTAAATAAGTCTGAACATGAAGTCACTTCTGTGCTAGAAAGCGATCATATGAAGATAGAACCGTCTAAACCTAAACTAATGAAACATATTGAAAAAATTACAGAAAAGAAATCACAAGACGAAAAAGCAGATCTCGCTACAACTTCTACAGATTTGAGTATTGATAACAAAGTTAAAAAAGATATAGGTAATCAGAAAAACGAAATTGCTGTATCAGCGTTATCTGATCGAGTGGAAAATAAAGATACATTATTATCAGAAGCGACTCTACCATCTGAAGAAGGTAAAACTAATTTGGAGACTGTCGTTCTGTCTAAACCTGTTACAGAAAGTGTTGATCAAGCCATAGAAGATTCGACTTGTCTTGAACATGTTCCAAAGGAAATTGTTTTTACGAATATAGCAGAGAAACATGAGGTAGAACCAGAGAATGAAGTAGGAACGAGTGAACGGCTTAGGAATCAATTACACGATAGAAGTACTAAAGGAAAGGAAACGCGGCCACAATTGGAAATGGAAATAAAAAAAACCGAAGAGGGTGAAAACTCACTACCAAACATTATTCAAGAGCAAATTGAAAAGTTTACTGATACTACCGAGACAAATATTGTAACACAAGTCGTGACAAAACCAATAAATGAAGTTTACTCTGATGACAGTGGTGTAATTAAGCTACTGAAAGACAATGAACATTTCCACAAAATTGCATCAAGTGAGACAGCTACTACCGCACTTCTAATAAAAGAAAATATAAGACGACCAAGAAAATATCCTTGTGATGCGGTTTCTAACGAAAAACTAGAAAATATGGACAAGTGCTCAGACAGTTCTACAGTGGGAGGAAAACAATTGTCTAAAGACGTTTTGAAGAAAAGAAGAGACAGGAAATCTTCTGAAAATATAAATATGATAATAGAGCAAGAAAATCAGATAGATTCTAAGTCAGAAAAAAATAATCAAGTACCATCTTTAGAACCACGCTTAGAAGATGTAAGTCGGATACAACAAATGTCAAATAAGAGGCGTAGATCAAGCAAATATTCCAGACTTGCCAGCACTTCATCAGTGGAACAAACTGACGTAGAACTTTTACATGCAATAAATGTCGAGAAATCAACTAAAACTGAAATAGCTGCAATTCAACCAGTTAGTCACACAAAAAAATCTAGCTCTCAAGATGATACAGAAAAAGTCCGTGAATGTACCGAAAACTGGGAAGCAAAAACAAGAAAATCCTCAAGCAGTTTTGTAGTTACACAAAAAGAATTAGATTCTGATAGTGCAACATCACACAAATTGGATGAATCGGTTTTGGAAAAAAAGAACAAAATGCGATTTAAAAAATACGCGATGATTGAAACAGACAGTGCTATAGATAGGGCTTTGGAGCAAGAAGTAGTATCTAAAGAGCCAACCCATCAAAAAATGGGCGAACAAGATAATATTGTACCTCAATTCATTGAGCAGAAAGATTTACCATCTGAAGAGAAAAAGAGGTCCGTACCTCCTAAGAAAAATAGATGGTCTAGACGCGGTAGCTATGCTAACAAGGATGATGATAAAGAGCATAATAGTACCTTAGAAAATCAGATAGCCCAAACTATAGCTGACAGTGTCACCAACAAAGAGATTGTTGTAGAAGAGCAGATTGTCGAAAGTAATAACGATGCTTTAACAGACTTTCACACATCCTCAATTAAATCTGAAAGCCTTACAGATTCGAAGGAAAATAACAATTCCGTACAGACGTCCAATTTAACTAAAATCAATCCTCCAGAAGACACTACTGAAATCTTAGAAAATTCCGTTGTAGACTTAAACGATAGTGAAATCATTTTACCGCCCAAAAAATCTAATCGTACTTTTAACTTCTTAAATGATACCTTTGCCAGTAACTCACTCTCCTTTGAAAAGAAAACTGATAATGACATTTTAAGTTTCCCTAGCTGTGATGATTCCATTATGTCTACATCCTTAAGAAATAATATTGAAGGTCTTATTAAAGACATTGACAGTTTTGACAATAGTTCTGTAGCGGATAATCTACAATCTGATGTTGATGGTGAGAAAGTGTCTACTTTAACTACATCAAAAGTTGAAGAAGTAAAAAGTAGATCAATAATTGAATTTTCTTTAACCGATTCGCGGGCATCTGTCAAAGAGCCTGTTGATATTTCCAAATGCGTTCCCCCCAAGAAAAAGAAAATTGATTTTCCCAAACCAGATACTATCAACCTTTCAGTGAATAATCTGCTTCAAATCGACACTCATAAAAATGAAGGAAAACTCGTAGATACTATTCCCCAACCGCCGAAGAAAAAGATGCAAAAATACTTTGAAAGCAGTCAGGCTTCTGAAAAACTAGGGAAGATAAATGAAATACCGTTGATGTCACCTTTGGCTAAAAAGAAGAATTTTCTATTTCATGAGGAAGAGTTTGTACAAAGAGTAACTGATGCTTCACAGCCTTCTGGTGTCCACCAACTACAAGAAACTGAAAAGAAAAATGATTCAGATAACATCTTATTAGAAACTACTACACTACATAGTTCAAATGTAAGTTCGGAAATTCTTCTTAGTTCTTTAGTCACTAAGCAAACTGAAGTTGATGTGGATAAATTCTTTACCTTACCAAAAAAACGAAAGAAAAGGAAATCTTCATCACATGCAGAACATTCACAAAAGAAAGAAAGACGGACCAGTACCGACATCGACGCAATAGATGAACAGAACAGTAAAAGCATTGTTAGATCCGACCATGAATTAACCCTTTCTCAGTCTCAAGATGAAAAATGTCTTTTAGAAAGTGCAATGTCCTCAGGTGCCAACGAATCCATTCCTAGTACGCCTGTAGACGATAAACCAAGTATACTCGACGACCATAAGAACGAAATGGAGGTAAAGCTTGAGGAGGACGACTTTAAATTTTGTATTCAAACCAATTTAAGTAATCTAGCAACGACCACAGCTGAAGAATTGTCCGCTATAGCAACAGCGACATTGACCGCAATCAAGAATGAAGTGGAAAATTCTAATGAAGTTGTTAAGATGGATGAGATTAAGCCAATTAAGGAAGAACCATTAGTAGTAAAAGAAGACGTTATAGAACCGAAGTTAAAACCAGAGAAAACTGTAGCTTTCACAGAGCCTATCATACCCACAGGCATTTCTGTTTCTAGTGAGCCAGAATTTGTTCCTATTTCTTTAAATCCAACAGTTATGTCGGAAAAAGATCTAGCGGATGCTCAAGTGGAAATAACGAAAGATAAAGTAATTAGTGAAAGAAACCCACGAGTTTGGGAATGTTCTCAATGGACTTTTTAGAATCAACCCATTCTAGTAAAACTGCATCTCTTAAGGTGAAAAAAGAGGTGGGTTCTTCCAAAATGACTAACACCTTGGGTACAGAATTTACCTCTAAGGCTATGACTAAAGAATTTGACAATCGCCCTTTAACCGCTCAACCTAAAGCCTATGCTTTGAAATCTGAGCTTTTGGATATTTTGGAGGGAAATTCAAATTCTTCAACGAACTCCAGTGGATCTGAACAGAAATTCAAGACATCTTTTGATAATTATGACAAAAAGACTGTTGTTCAAGGCATGTTTGATTTTGAGGAAGCAATTCCATCTCAGATTGTATTATCCAATAAAGTCAACCCAGAAACTGTGCTCATGGATTCCCCAAAGCTTTTGGAACGATTGTCAATGTCAAATGATGCTGCTCAGGTAGGAAATCTTTACATGTAATATATTTTTTATACTGAAACTATTGATGTATGTAGGCGGTCCCAAAATTTTCCGGCCTAAGGTAGATTGAAGGTAAAGTGAAAAAGACTGTTATAACTGTTTTTTAATATAATCCCTTGTAAGTTTAATATTTTTATAATATTGTTGGGAAAGCATCTAGTCTATCTAAGTCTCTACAGGTACCCAAATCTCATAGTAACTTTTTTCCCGTAGCTTTAATATCAATTTTGCAAAGATATAGTAGACGCTGGAAACCAAGTCTGGGTTGTTGGTTGAATGAGGTTTTCTTGAAATGAAGACTCTATAACAGCAGTCTTTACAACTACAGCTGTATGCGCCGGTGCATTGTCATGCAGTAAACGACTTGTAGTCAGTTTTCACTGTTTTTTTAATAGCGTTTCTCAGGCTGTGTAATAAAGCTGCTTAGTACTCTATGTTTAAAATGACATTTTTTTTATCTAATAAAAATCAAAATTTCTGGAGAATTTCAGCAAATGGCGACCATAATTTTTTTTGATTGGATGTCTCCTTGTTTTCTACATTCCATAGACACTCCATACAACACCCTAGTTACAACTGAGTCTAAAAACTGTCCAGGGTTAAACCTACTCGTCTAAAACCGGTTTGCAACAGTTCACTCGTTCTTGCACTGCCGAAAGAAGTTGGGGCATCCAACTTGCCGTTTGTGTAAATGTTTCTTTATGAAATTTAAAACAGTTAATTATAAAAGATCAATTTTGCTGTGACCTCTTTAGTTTTTGAACGTCGGTCGCTAAGTATTTCAGCCTCTACAAATCTAATACTTTCGCAAGTCTTTCGCGTAGATCATTTTCCCAAAGATTATCAGCCTTATTTATAACTTCACTCACTCTTTTACCGTCAAAGACTGTAAAGTTTCATAATTACATTTTTTGCTCCATTTGCTTAAAAACGTTCATTTATTTCATCCAGAGTAAAAACAAAAAATCCATTCGCGTTCGTTTATTCAGTTTCAGATCGCTTTGAGCAAGTCTTTTCACTCAGGATTTTAAGACGGAGCTTTAAGATCAATTGGTCAAATGTCAATTAAATATGTAACATAATAAATGTAAAGGGTGATTACCGTCAATATTAATAAATTTCACAGAAAACAACTTAAAGCTCTTGTATTCTATTTAGGATTTGCAGTAGATAATGCAACCCTCACTCGATTTTTTTCTTTTCACTTCCTTCTCCCCCGAATGGAAATGACGAAAATCCAAAATGTTTCACTATTCCGGATTAGCTCATTGATCACTGTACGATATACTCTATTTTACACATTTTAAAAACTTGCTTTTCTTCTTGTCATAGCGTTGACAGCTCGATTTGTATGCGATGTCAAGTTTGATTAACTCTAAAGCCTACCGGGATCACGACAATAGACATGAAGAGTGATTTTGGAAAACTGTTTTATGATGTTCGAAAGTATCTGCCATTTCCTAAAAATATATTTTATTTGCAAAAACTAAAGGTTTGGTATTAAAACAATACGATTTTAATTTTAAGTTTTAAATTTCCGCCAAAACCCTGACTTGTATCATGGCGTCGCTCGTGACGTTACTTTCAGCAAACAGTAAACAACAAGATTTCATTATTTTGTATTTTATTTAAATAAGAAATTCTAAAGTCTATAAGTGGTTATTATTATTACCTGTGCCTGTTTAAACAACTTGCAAGATTCCATAATTAAATTTTAAAAAATTAAATAAAACTTACCATAAATGCATTTTATTTTTTACCCACAAGTCACAAAACACTTTGGCATATTAATAGATACACATTGTCTTTCCACAATGACACTAAAACTCTAAGAAAGCCAGTTACATATTACATCATAAAATATATAACACTTAGTATTTCCGCATTTTTATTTGTGCTGAAATTACAATTCGCTATACAATAGTAGCCCTTTTTGAGTCTGCAACTTAATATTTCTGTTGGTTTGCCATTTTTACCATAATTTTTTTAGGTCTTTTTGCTTATAAGACACTTGATTTTAACTATGCTACAGTTTTTACAGATCCCATTCGGTAATCATGCTAGCATAACATGTCTTTAAGTTTATTTATCGAATTTCCAATTAATTGTACGTTTTAATGAATTATACTAACTTTTTGTTTTTTGTTTATGGTCCTATCTTTTTTCACAATTGTATCTAGTGAGGTTGTAAAAAATTATCATTGTAGTTGACTTGAGTTCTGTATCTTTCCAATTTTCTCTTATATACAGTGCAATTGTTATCCCTTGCGGAATGTTGGCAATTTTCTTCATTATATTGCATTTTAATATAATTTGAGCATTTTAGACTTGATTTATTGCAGTCTTTAGAAGCATGTTCATTACCACATTTATAAAAACACTGTTTCTCTTTACAATACTTGGATACATGTCCAAAGTTACAGGAACGGAAGCATATGGCTAAATTTAAATGTTCGTGTACAGTGTACATATACTTTTACCAAGTCAAAGTTAATTTTTTGTCTTTTAAAAAGCCAATATGCAATGTTGGGTGGTGCTTTTAAAATCCAATTTTCTTTGTTCGGGTTACGGCATTGTTGTTTTGTAATAACTTTCATTTTATCCGCTACTTTACAGCCAAGTTCAAGTTCAATGTCATTGTTTAATTGTATTAATTCTGTGATAAATTCTATATCAGAGACACCTTTTTTAATCACAGTAACTTAAAACTGAATTAATTTGATGGTTTCCTTTTACTTGTACGTTTTCTTTGTCTTTTAGGGCTAGCTTAAGTTTGTCCTGTTGCACCTTATCATGACTTTCAACAATTATTGCTCCATTTAATAAATGCATTACATTTTTAAATCCACCATCAACATCTTTTGGATTTATGTGTTGTGCTGTTTCTTTAGAGTTAGTTATTCTAATAACAGTTTCAAGCTTTTTACTGGTTTTTGGCGTATGCCAATTTTCGGTGTTTGGATTGGAATTTTTCCTTTCCTTGGTTATTTTTTGTGGCTGTCATTGTGGCATAAGTTCTTCCAATATCTTTTTTTGTGGGCTCTTCTGTCTCCAAATAGTTTTTGGACTGTTGCAGCGTTTTTAGTTGGTCTTGCAAGGACACTTTTATCGTTTCCAAGTTGCCAAGTTTGTGGATCAGTAATGTCAGGTATTTAAACATGCCAGTACTAGCTTATCTAATTTCTTTTTGGTCATCTTTCGAAATAATTACTTTGTCCTCATTCTCTTGATTTGCACATTTATCTATTTTTTTCCAAACGGGCAAAAACTTCAAAGATTATATTATCGATAGCCATAAGAGGGGTTTGTTCTTTTGGACTAAGAATATTGGGCCATGAGCTAATTTAAATTCATTTTTGCTTTTGTTGTCAAAAGGACCACAATGTTTCTTATTGCTATAAAGGTCAGAGCTTTGTTCTGATCTAGTTCGTTTATTACCGCTATCGTTTGCCGGGTCAACCATTTTATCTCTTTCTGTTTGGGAGTTCTAGGAGATGTTTGCATAACTGATCCTCTGGGTTTAAAAAATATTTTCGCATCATTAAATACATTGTCTAAATCTGTGCTACTGTGTAATTTACTGGTATTTTGCTAATATTCTTGTTATCAGTAGTAATTTTTTCCTATTTATATCAACATATGTTTTCCGAGATCTTGTTGTTTGTTTACCTTTAATGTCAATAATTTTATTTATATCGTCTATGTTTAAATGCTTTAAGCCTAAAGAAAAACTTTTTGTTATTTTAGGCATTTGTAGCTGTTTTTTCTTCGTATTTACTTTTATCACCGCCCCTATCTTTATTCATAATAGTTTTTAAAAAATATTTCGCACTACTTTAACGCTAAATAACTAATTATTGGTAGCTCAAATGAAACAACCTATAACCGTACTTCAACGATCACGACCACGGGTAGATTTTGATTTTTGCAAGAAGTTGGTTCGGCCGGAAAGTTTTGGGATCCACTACAACATAAATTGTTGTCAAAAGTATACCATTTCTGGGTTCTTCGGTCTGATAATTTTAATTCGGTATTTTTCAGTTATCTAAGAAAGTTGTAATTCAGAGTGACATCAAGGTGGCCGAAGGTATGCCCAAGGCAGTAATTACCAAGATGTCCAAACCCGCAGGTGTCCCGAAGCCTGGCCAAAAGATTGTGATAAAAACTAGCAAAGCTCAAATCAGTGCAATGTCTAAGCCAGTTGGAAATAAGCCAATAATACTATCGGAACAGATAATAAGGTAAACTTTAGTTATTGTTTTTATTTACTTATGTGTCAGCAAATGTATTAATAAATTACATGCTATAATGAAACATCACGATAAATTATGTTAAATGAGGTTTCATAGTTTTATACCATAATTTTGCAATTCAATTTTTTTGGAAAAAATTTGTCTATTTTTCAAATTGGGTGGAGTCTTGAATGTGGGGCTTAGATATATTTTTTTAACATTACTAGACTTCTAAAGCTTTTAAATACTACACAGCAATTGAATATCTCTGCAAATTTTTATTAAAACAATTTACTGCAAATATTTTTTAAAAGTACTTGGAATAACTCTTCTTTTGATATGTCAACATTGTCAATCGGTCAATCGTTTGATACAAGCTGTTTAAAGTTCGCCATGGTAATGGCGAATCTGTAAACCATACTATTTTCCTGTTTCGTTCGTTCCTATTGTCCGTGTTCGTTATATCGGAGACCCGTTATTTAGAAAAGTTGTCAGTTATGAGAAAATCGTATTTTAAAATTTTGTAAAAGTAAAATCATCCGCGACATAGAAGCCTCCGTTTTATGAAGGTGTATAGAGGTTGGTTTTGGATAGTAGTGTAAATTTTAGCTTATTTCTAAAGATATGATAACTACCCTTTCTCCAAATACAAAAGTTTAGGATAATGGTATTTGAAAATTTAAACCTTCTTTAAACATTACCAGTGGCCTTAAGAAAGGGGAACACTTTGGTAAAGAAAATTTTTATTTTGGAATTTGCAAATGGTTTTTTTTTGCAGCGCTTCCGAAGAAAATTCTGTTTCAAAAGCGAATCCTCTATTTGTATATTTTTCGTAAATTTGATCAAATTTCATCGTCAAATATCAAAGTTCGAAAAAATATTTATGTTTTTCTAAAAACCATAGTTAATTTTTTTTACCCAAGGATTTTCTTATGCAAATATTTTAGACGTCTCTAATTTCAAGATTAATGCATATATTTTTGCGAAATTTTAGATTTGACGATAAAAAGTAAGATTTTTCTTTGTGAGCGTTTAAAAAAAAAAACAATTTTTTTTAGCAAATTCCAAAATCAAATTTTTCTTTACCAAAGTGTTTCCCTTGAGGCCAATAGCATCTGGCATATATTTTTAGATAAAAAAATTTGAAAATCCTTGAGCCGCCACTAAACTGTACTATTTTTAAAAAAACTCTTAGAAATTGGTAAGTAATTAAGTAATTACAGAGGTAAAAAAGTACCTTTTTTATGACATGAACAAAATAAAGAGATTATTACGTAAAACTACATAACAATGACTAGATATTTTTGATCATCCACAGTTTTTTTGCTAGAAGGCTTTGTTTTCTACCATACATGTATGTTATTAATAATCTAAATGTACCTCAAAATGTTGTTCTTGATGTTTTGGCGGTATTTTCTTTTTGGAGTATCCCTTTTCAAAGTCCAGCAATAATCAGCAAGCAAAGTGACACTCCATTTGCTTTGATATCGTTTTTTCGTGGCAGAAATGTCTAATGAAATCGTTCTCCATGTTTGTGTTTTACAGCCAGCCTTAATTTTTGGCGGAGAAATCGAGATGAGACTCGAGAAAGTACATTACAAGAGACATGTTACATCCTATTTCTTTATAAGCATAAAGTATTTCACTCACTACATCTTGAAAATGGTCAGTTTTCACATTTTCAAGAAAACTTGTAGCAACTGATTTAAAGGCCCTTTAAACTCTTAATTCAGTTTCATTTAGCGTATTAATAAATATTCCATTTTTCATTATTTCCCTTGTTGATCTACAAATATGCCCTCTTTGATTTTTACTTCGCTCAGACATTGTTGTTTTAGATGCAAGAACCCTGTTTCATTCCGATCCATTGCTTTAACAGAATCCTTTATTAATTCCAATTTAATATGCAGAGGTGGAAATAATACCTCTTTTTAAATAGTGGTTTATTGATAACATTTTTTAATCCCGGAGCTAGTGCCTGACGTGGTAGCCCCTCCTTTTAACAGGATCCGTTATAAGAAATTTTATGTATTGTAAATTATAAATATGCAAGTTACAGAATTCTATGGGCGATGAAAAAATTATGTTTTCAAATTTGGTTTCAGGGTATCAAAATACCTTAAAAACCCCTAAAAATTGTCATGTCGCGAATCTTGTGTTTATAAGTGTTATTTTTCAGACCCGCAAATGTTTTAAAAAGTACCAAACAGGCAGTTCAACCACAAGGAATAAAAAGACAGTATGAAGATATTGAAGATGTCGAAACGGCATTTATAATTCCAAAAATTGCAAAGAAGTCTGTTGAAGAGGAGATTATCTCTGTAGCTCCAGAAAAACAAATCCCAAAATCGAGGAATTCAAAGAGTTCAGGGAAAGCCAAGATTTTACAACAAACCATCATTACCCCCAAAGGTCAGTTAGCTTACAGAAAAATTGTATGCTTTTGAAATAAGTAAGTTTGTATATTTCTTTAATTTTTATTTTTAGGAGAAATCATACAGCCTCAGACCACACCTAGTACAAAAACTACAATATCTGCACAAATACAGTCGGCACAGTCGCAATCGGACGATACAGTATTTGACATTAACTCAATGCCTATTGTTCTTTCTGACGACATCCTAACGCCAGAGAGCATACAGAACATGCCTGTTGTTCTGTCTGAAAATGTAGTATCCCAAAGCAAGCCAGTTAGTGTCAAAACCGAAGAGAAAGTCCTACCTACTTTGGCAAAGAAGGTTGTCAGTAATGTAGGGACAAAGCAGCAGGTACTGTTATGTATTATTTAATTATTATTTAAAATTGCTTTTACATTAACAGATATATTTTTGAATTTTTCGTTTCATAACAACCCTTTTATAAATAGATTGTATTCAAAACAACACAGCCTGGTTCCACCTCGGCGGTACTAGCGAAACATACAGTAAAGCCAAGAATTTTATCGAACGCTGCGAGTCCCACGAACAAGCTTCCTAGACCTGGTCCCACGGCCTTGCTGGCTACAGGTACTTCGGCTGATGGTAAGCCAACCAAATATGTGTTGGTGCCATCAACTGTTACTCCCGCTGTATCTCAAGTAAGTAAAATAATGAAGATATATTACCTGTTTACGACATATTTTAATTTCCAAATATATTAATAGAACCATTACTGATAAAAAAATCGTTCCTTAACTAAAGTAAAGGTTTTATATTTCAGGTAAAGGCCGTTAAACCGCCGGTTGTTAAAAAGCAACCAGCCATCCAATCGAAAATTCCCAATATCCAACCAAATGAAGCTCCCAGCCAAATTGTCGGCAACAAAATTATGATTGTAACTAACCAGCATGGTCAGCAGACCAGGGTGGTTCTCACGCCGCAACAACAGAAGGCGTTTATGCAGGCGCAGCCCGGATCGAAAACGAAAGCTATTATTAAAGGTGCCATACCTAAAGCTCTTTTGGAATCGGCGGCCGCTGGACCTAGTGGGGTGACTCAGAAACCTGCTTTACCCACCGTGTCTCAAGGTAAGAAATATGTGGGGTTTATTTTGTAAATTTCAATGTGTTGGACTGGTATAACGAAAAGATTGATTAGTCTAAAAAGCTCGCCAAAATCACCACTGGTCTCTAATATTGTTCAATCTATTTCTCAGTGACCTGGAATGGTCAGTAACTTGTGTGACCTATTCCTTAATGTTGCGAAAGTTTTTTTTTAAGGATAATAGGAAAATAGAAATAAGATACACATTACATTATTTAGAAAGAACTACAAATACATACTGGGGAAAGCTTTAAAAATATTGAGTTTTAACTGAGTCCATGTACAGATTTGTGTGTGAAATAATTAAGATTACTGTACTGTTCTCTAGTGCGATCCTACATTGAATATGCCCATATTATATGGTCCCTTTTTTATAACATCTATAAGATCCAGTTAGAGAATGTTCAAAAAAAAAAAAAAATACTGTGCATTTAGACCTAATACTGGATAAAGTCCTGCCTCTGTATGAGGTTAGAAGAAGGTTCGTTAATATGTTTTATTTACAAATTAATAAAAGACAATATTGATTGTCCTGCTCTTCTTTTCCAGATTCAGTTAAAATCCTACTCGATCACATAGATATTTTTAATTCCATTTCATTGAGGTGAGGGTAGGTTTAGGTAGGTTTAAAGTAAGTGGGTATAACACCCTTCCACCGCGACCGATCGGTCTATTGTGGCTCACACCCTTTTATATTTTTCCCACCAGGTCCAGACTTCTAATAAATCTGATGATCCTGTTGGGAGAGAAATCTTTCACCTCCCCCGGCAACAAGGTGTCATTGCCGAGGATTGCGAATCTTAGTCGTGCCATTGCTGGGCACGAACACAGTATGTGTTCTGCCGATGTTCTGTATTTCAATCTGTAGTGTCCCGTGCACAGTCCCACTAGAGTTTTAAGGTGTACCCTTGATTGCTCCAGTAGTTTGACAGTACATTGTTGGTTCGGTGGGCTTATGAAGGCCTTCGAGTGTCTGAGACCCGGAAGTCCATGCCAGTACCGAAGATTTTCTCTTTGTGTCCAAGCTGATATGAACTGCTTGGCCATTCCATAAGATATACCGATGACCGGTTCCGGCTCTGTGAATTTTGTTTCCGCCCCCCTTTTGGTAAGGAGGTCTGCGGATTCATTACCCTCTAGGCCGGTGTGTCCAGGTAGCGTGTGCAGTGCGTGTTTTGTAGACCCTCAGAAACATTCATCACCACTAACATCTGCCTTTTTATGAAAAATGAAAAAATTAGGTTAGTTTTCCCACCCCCAAATAATCTCCACTAGTAAAACTGATAAAAAAAATTAAAAATCAAAATTTCACCTCGGAAATTGTCTCTCGGGGGTTTTTGGGGTCGCTAATTACAAATCCGTGGCCAAAAATCATGTAAGGGTGGTTGCACCCCACCAAAACCACCCCTAGGAGTGATAGAAATGGAGAAATTTTTAAAATTCAAAAATTGACCTCGGGATTGGCTCTCGGGGGTTTTAGGGGTCGCTGATTACGAATTCGCTGCCAAAAATCATGGGAGGATGGTTGCACCCAATCAAAACCACCCCTAGGAGTGACAGAAACGGGAAAATTTTGAAAATTCAAAATTTTACCTCGGGATTGGCTCTCGAGGGTTTTCGGGGTCGCTGATTACGAATCCCCGGTCAAAAATCGTGTGAGGGTGGTTGCATCCCATCAAAAGCACCCCTAGAAGTTACAGAAGTGGGGAAATTTTGTTTAGGTTTTTTTAAAATTAAAGAAAACTTGAAAAACAGTTTAATTACACTCGTAATTTATTTCTTCAATAATTTAACTACTTTGAAACCAAAATTTGCGCGCGTATTATAGTGAAAGTTTGTGGTAAATCGACTTCGGATTTGTAATTAGCGATCCAGAAAACCCCAGAAAGGCGATTTCCGAGGTAAAATTTTGAATTTTAAATTTCTCCATTTCTGTAACCTCTAGGGATGGTTTTAGTGGGGTGCAACCACCCTTACTCGATTTTGTACCGCGAATTCGTAATCAGCGACCCTGAAAACCCTCGAAACACGATTTTCGAGGTAAAATGTTAAATTTTTAAAATTTCCTCGTTTCTGTAACTTCTAGGGGTGGTTTTAATGGGGTGCAACCACCCTCACTCGATTTTTGACCACGGATTCGTAATCAGCGACCCTGAAAACCCCCGAAAAACGATTTTCGAGGTAAAATTTTGAATTTTTAAAATTTCCTCATTTCTGTATCTCCTAGAGGTGGTTTTAATGGGGGGTGCAACAACCCTTACTTGATTTTTGACCACGGATAGAGGATTTTTGAGGTAAAATTTTGACTTTTTACCATTTCCCCATTTCTGTAGCCCCTATGGGTGGTTTTGATAAGGTGCAACCACCCTCACACGATTTTTGACCGCGGATTTGTAACCAGCGACCCCAAAAACCGGCGAGAGAAGATTTCCGAGATGAAATTTTGAATTTTAAAAATTTTTCATCATTTTTCTATTGAAGATTATTTGGGGGTGGGAAAACTACCCTAATTTTTTTATTTTTTATTGCAAGGCAGATGTTAGTGGTGATGAATGTTCCTGAGGGTCTACAGAACATGTAAAAACAATTTTTTTAAATCAGCTTGTTATCAACTTTTCACATTTTACACTATTTTCCGGCTTATTTGCTGGGCTAATGTATCCTAGAGCGTATGCCCGTTCTTTGACATGCAGTGGTGTAACCTTACTGTTTTGACCTAGTTTGGTCAACGCATCCTTGCAATTCCAGACGGTTTTCGAATTGCACCGGCTGGATTCAAGAGCCTTAAGAGCTGCTTGACTATCGGAGAATATTTTAACTGTCTTATGTGTGCAGTGCCGATCAACCAGCGATCTAGCACACATCTCAATAGCAAATACCTCCCCTTGAAATATGGTTCCGAGAGTGTCCAAGCTGAAGGAAAACTCTGCCCTCAGCCTCGGTCCATATATTCCAGCTCCAACACCGTCCTTGGTTCCATTTCATTGAACTCACTATGGTATTTATGCTCCAGTCTTGCTATCTCTTATATACTTGAATGCTTACCCTAATGTAGATACTTTTGAATGCTCACTTAATGTGTTCCATAAATAGTATTATAGTTTGATGGTTTAATCATTTATATATTTTTTAAAAGTCTATATGCGACAAAATTTTAGAGGTTTCTTTTTAAAAACAGCTAGTTACCCTTTACTCTCTCATTAAGCAGTCATACATTGTTATGTTTAAATTTAATGCAGAGGTTAAGTGCCGCCAAGATACGAAGGTTTTAAAACAATATGTTTTTAAAATATTTAAAAGATAAACAATGTCTTAAATTTCCCTTGCTTTTAGGAGCTACGCCAACAATTTCTAGTCATGGAGGTCTTTTGATGACTGTCGGAAAGGGTGTTAAAACGCCTGTTCCATCCAAAAAGAGTACCCAGAAGACATCTAAACCACAAAAGACTATATTAATTAAGAATCAGTTAGGCCAAACGGTAAGAAATTTGTTCATATTTTATAAAATGAATTTATTTGATAAAATGCTTAACATAAAATTTTGGGTTTTTATGAATCGTCATTCATATGTAAGCTTTTTTAAAACGCCTTTAGACTTGTCGCAGCTCGCATTTTTTTGTTGCATTGTGGTCACTGTTTGTTATGAGGCTTACATTCTTTTTTTACCAAATTAACTCTTTCTAATCTATACATTGAACAACAAAGATCTTAAACCAGTGAATTAAGTACAATAGACTCAATACAGTTGTAACATAACCAAGGAACGTTTCTGCTCTTTGTTTTGCTTTATTTATTTAAACACAGCATATTTCATATCTGGCCCTGTCAGTTACTGGTCACCCATTTAATTTATGTTTATTATTATATTACATGTGTATTGAGTATTTGAGTGTTTATTTTTAGATACTATGTACATATTTGTAATATACAGGGTGATTGGTAAGTAGAGGCGAAAGTGAAGACCTAAATTAATTTTTTAATTCTGAATTGAAAACCAAGAATACTATTTTTGCAAATTTTGCTTCGTTTCCAAGATATTTCACTATAAAGTTTTGCCAAAGAAAAAAGTTTAAATCACATTGTGGTGTCGCTAATCTTAGTTGGCGGTTTCAAACTATTACGTCATATGAAATCAAGTTAGACCGTTGTCAAAAGTTAGACACTGGTCAATCTGTTATTGGAAAAATCACAATACTCATAAAAAATATCACCATATTCTTCGTTAGTGAACTACATTTTCTTGTAATTTTTCCAATAACAAAATGACAAGTGTCTAACTTTTGACAAAGGTCAAACTTGACTTTATATGATGTAATAGTTTGAAAGCGCCAACTAAGATTAGCGACACCCGTAATGTAATTTAACATTTTTTCTTTGGCAAAACTTTATAGTGAAATATCTTTGAAACGAAGGAAAATTTGCAAAAAAAGTATTCTTGGTTTTCGATTTAGAATTAAAAAATTTATTCGGGTCTTCATTTTTCGCCTCTACTTACCAATCACCCTGTATACTGACTTTTAATATTGTTTTTACAAAAAAATAAACACTGACAAGGTCGCCAAGTCGTATACCCACCAATTCATGTTCAGCTAAAACAGGAACAAATAGCAAATAAAAAAAAGGAGATTGCTTTGATCAGAGTTGTAGGTAGACTGATTCAACGGAGCAGGGAAACTTATTGACCACTATCTGTTTCAGATAAACATCCGTTTCAAAAAAAACAAATCTTGTTCCAAAACGCACTCTCTACTAACTTTGATGACAATTGTAGTGTCATTTTACAGAATATGTCAATATGTATACAATTCTTTTTCAATTGTTATAATTTTTTCTGGTATAGAAGTATCGCTAAATAATGATAGTTACGATTAAAAACGAGGTTCTGCATTTCGGTTTCCACCATCATTCTAAACCCTTTAAATAAATCTTATTTGTTGACTTTTAGGTTAAAAAAATACAAGGTACGGATGATGATGATCTCGATAGACAAGTTGCGGAACAACTTCAGGCAATAAAGGCTAGTGCAAGGCTTCAACAGGCCAATAAATCACCTGAAATTATTAATTATACAAATAGGTAGGTAATAAATTAAATATTTGCAATAAAACCTATTTATTATAAAAAAAAAGTCTGCAGATGTAAGTAAAAGTTATTTTACTCTATTAATAATATTATTTTCTAATTTAGACATACCTTGTATATAAAATTACCATACGGTTTTGCTGTACCGTAATAGTCACTTCACTGTAGCTTTAGATATCACCTATCTTATTGCTGCAGTATCCAGTCCACTACACACTGTCAAATATTGTAAAGTTCATGTATGTCATATTAAACAATAACATTTATATTTTTAGTGACAAAAATCAGTTTTCAGTTCTAATAAAAAGTATATAGGCACTATCTAATTTTTAAAATTTAATATAAACTTTTTTTATAACGCCACTATGGTTTATCAATTGACGTAACGTTTGACTTATTATCCTGGGATTAAGTACCTTTTAAAAGTTTTTATAAGTAATACTACTGTCGTGATGCTGTCTGTCATCTCAGATTGCTGACGATAGTACCCTCCACTCTAGTATTCAATTTCTTAAGCCACCATGTAATTCTGATTTGGAAAACAAGCGCAAGTCAATGCAGATATCACTTTCACAAGACCTCAAACTTATCTTGGATTGGGGAGCCAAAAATCTTGTTCAGTTTAATGTCTCGAAAACACAGTCATGTTCGCTGTCGCGAAAAAGTCTGCCAATGCTCATCCTTACATATGAGCGGCAAGTTCTGCAGAACAAAGAGTCGTTTAATCTCGTCGGCGTTACTTTTGAGAATAACCTCAACTGGCACAAACACATTTCATCCATAGCCTCGGCAGCTTCAAAAAAGCTTGGATTCCTCTTCCGAGCCAGAAAATATTTCTTTTTTGCCAATCTGTACACTTTGTATGTATCCCAAATCAGACCATCTTTAGAATATTGTTCTCATGTCTGGGGAATGGCGTCCCCTACAACACTTAGCATTCTGGACTCCATTGAAAGAAGAGCCGTTCGTCCTATTAATGATCCAACTCTCACAGAAAGGCTTCCTATTCTTGCCCACCGTCGAGCTGTAGGGGATCTGTCGCTCTTCTATAGTCATTTTCACGGCTTCTGCTCAGAGGAATTGGCCAGTATAATTTCTTCTCTTGCAGCTCCCAACAGAGCAACACGTAGTGCAACTTTTATGCATCCTTTTACAGTTCAGTTAGAGAGGTCCCGAACTTCCCGCTTTCTTAGTTCCTTCATCCCTAGAGTGTCAAGACTATGGAACCTGCTACCCGCCCAAGTTTTTCTTTCTCCTCCCAATCTCCAAATATTTAAATCCCGTGTGAACAAACTCCCTCTCACCACAATTAAGACACCCACGGTACTTTAGTACTCAGGCATCAGCCTTCGTGGACTGTCCCAAGATAAAAAAAAGATTGCTGCTTTATAGAAAGAGGAGGCTTGACATATTTTAATAAAACACACCCTTTACATTGATAACACAAATCACTTTTATTAAGAAATTGGTTGACATATACTAAAAATAAAAAAACTTTTGCCAGAAATAATAAACAAATCTTTTTTGCAAACAATTACAAACGTATCCTGCTTGTCACACCTAAAATATACATTTTTCACCCTACTCTCTGGCTCTGCAGCTCAGCTCGCTTCAAGCAACGGCTTGATATTAAACACAAAGAGAGTAATGACTTTAGCATGTTGCACTATAGCTTTCTGGAACACCTGCCTGTAACTCTGACTTGAGGTAGGGAAGGCGACTTTTTATACAAAGGATTGTTGCTGCAAAATAAAATATATTTATGTATTTCCAAGAATAATATTCCCTGGGTTTTTTTACCTTTCATGTTTTTATTTAATGCAGCATCGAATTAGTAGTAAACATTTTTTTAATTATTTGTTATTTTAAAAAAAGAAAATATTTATAATATTTAATATGTGCTGTGGTGATTTTACAACTATTAACTTTATCTTTCAGACAAATTCCTATAAGTTCTTCTACTGGCAAAATGACGGTTCGGCGATCTTACTCTAAGAAAGTTGAACAAGTCAAAGCTAAGCCAACAGTTTCAGCACCTCAAGCTCAACCCCAAAAATCACCGGAAACTTTGGTTCCAGCTTTGGCACCACTATCACCGCAACCTAGGATTCCGCAGGTTGGTATAACAGAATCTTTAAAATATTCTTACCCTGGTAACTAGGGTTTTTAAAGTAGTAAAAAACTTGAATATAGATAATTCAATTGTGTCCAGTTAAATATTTGTATGTTTTAACTTTTAACTTGTTTCTTTTCTATTAGGTTCAGAGTCAGATTTCACCCACTCTACCCAAACAACAGTCACCGAAAAAAGTGGACCCTCCGGCACCTAGTCCAGCTAACAAAGTCGTTGAGACTACGGTTCAAAACCAGGCTGCAATACCGACTCAGCCTGAAATTAAAACCACGACGTCAGCGCCATCTACAGGAGCTGAAAAACCGTCAGATAGGCCGTTAACTCAGCTTGTTATTCAGGATGGTCTGGGTAATCAGACAACTATTACCGAGGGACAAATATTAGGTAGGTTTTGATAAGGAATCATTTAGCTTATGTTTTAAATGTTGATATTATAGATATATGTATGTTATACTGTCTTAATGGCAACTACTAGTAATTTTAAAGGTGCTAGAATATGTGCCAAACTAAGTAAAATATAATTTTATGTGTATTCTATGGCTTACATATTTTTTTATTTTCTTTACAGCAATACCAAGTGAAACAGTCGACGGCCAACCACAGTCCTATATGTTAGTGACCCTTGATGAGATGGGCAACATAACCCCTCTTAACAACGAAGCTTTACTATCACTAGATCCAAGTTTGGGTTTAGGTGGTGACCTTAACAATATGGTGCTGCAAGTAGATCAAGGACACGGTACAGTTGCAGCACTTAAATCCGCTGAACCTAGTGTTGCGAACGTTCCTGTAGTCAGCGCTGTAGAGCAAAAAAGGGTAAGGATTATTACAGCTTTTAGTGATGATGACAAAGACAGCAACTACACTGCATAAACTATTAAAAGCTGATCCTGGTTAGTTTCCAAAACAACCGGCGCTATACTATACTAACCAAAATTAAAATACAAACAATAACCAAGTCATTCTTTATCATACCTTTAACAAGCCTTAAGTTCTGAAGTACCGAGTTTTAAAGCACAAGAGATGGTATTAAATAAAATAAACCTTTTATATTTTAGGTCGAAGAAAGGTTAAAACCTGAACCTCCGAAATTCCCGCAGCCAACGAAAGAACCAAAAATTGCACCTGTGGAACAACCGAAACCACAAGAAGTACCTTTGGCGGTAGAACAACAAATTGTTATTGGTGAAGGTGTACTACCAGGAGGAGGTAATAATTGATCTATTTTGGTGCAGTTTTTAACGTCTTTAAAATAAAAACCTATGTGAACAAGTTACCGTGATGAAGCAAGTACTGGGTTGGGGTTTTCAAAGAAATAAATTTTACTTAAAATGATCAACCAATCTTAAGGAGTTGATAGAAAACCCAAAATATTCAATTTCTACCCTAAACTTTTGTCCTATTGTTGCCAATGTTGTCTATTCTTGTCTGGCGTACATAGAATCAATTGTGTCCCGAATTATATTTTTCAAGTATGTTGTATTTTAGATTTTTATATTTGCGATCGTTGTTGGGCTTAATTTTGTTACATCTGCGGCTCGTTGTATTACATTTTCAGTTTGAAGTGCGATTCCGTTTCGGACTTGTTTCTTTTCCAGTTAAAAATAGCCAAAGGATTAAAAATTGTCAGCTGCGTTTGTTCATTATATTTATTATATCTTTTTCTTTACATTATTTTAAACTTTTCAAAATAACTTAAGACAACAAGTTGACAGCCAAATGTTTTTAACTGACAGTGACGGATACTTCACATAACTAAAAATATAAAAAATAAATAATCATGGGAAACCATTTTTTTCCAAAAGTTTGTCACCGCTGTTTGAAATATA
Organism: Listronotus oregonensis; assembly: GCA_019359885.1. NCBI lineage: Eukaryota > Metazoa > Arthropoda > Insecta > Coleoptera > Curculionidae > Listronotus > Listronotus oregonensis. The sequence goes on along the minus strand of JAHBCN010000548.1, from coordinate 77,223 downwards.
CTAAACAGAGATAAACAAAAATGACGTTATTACAAATGGGTATAATTCCGAATTTACGTTTGCAAAATATTATTTAAATAAAATTCTAAATACTAGGTTTATATTTGCATAATAGTTGGGAAAACATTTTATATAATATGTGTCTTATTTACAAATTATATTGGAAATTTTATATTGCAGATGCTGGAGGGCAACAACTTATAGTAACTGGGGACCCGATAGCCACCCAGAAATTCCTTGAATCTCTTTCAGACGGCTCGACTGACTTGGCCAATATTTTGGCAAATGCAGAAGGTGGTAGTGTGCTTATTCAAGCCGACGGACAGCAAATTTTAATAAAGACAAATACAGGCAACCCACCCTTGTTGGGTATTTCAGAAAATACGGAGGTAAGAAGTTTTATACCAAATAATTAGAGCCTATTCTGCAAACAATGATAGTTAAAATCTTGCAAATTTACGGTGTACTTTTATATGGCGATCGACCGATTAGCGGTATTGTATCGGCAGGAAAATTGCTGATGTATCATATATATTTTGTCCATACGAAATATTAGAAACAAAGTAAAATAAACTTTGGCAATAGAACAGCAACATTTTAATTTAAACGAAGCCAATGAACTAGAGTTGGGAAATACAGTGAAATATGAATCACCAGTGAATCGGTGATAGTGATTTTAAAATCATTGTGATTCTAGGGCAGTGATTTTAATCACCTGTAATCAAAAAAAACTTGTTAAACTATACAAAATAATATATTTTTCTTAAAATATTAGCTTTAAAAATTAGTGAGTGACATACATTTCTGTATTTAAAAACAAATGAGCCTTTCCGCTTTTTGGTAATAATCTTTAAAAATAAATTATATGCACCCAACTAAAGTAACATGGTTGGTTATATATCTAAAAAAAATTAAAAATAAGTCAGCCTTTCCGATTTTGGGTAATATTACTTATTTAAAAGTAAAATATACATAAATAATACCAAGCAAACAGGTCCTAACACTGCGCAAAAAAGAATAACTGCGTGATTGTTAACTTGTGTGTTGTTGTAACTCGAGATAGTAGAAGCTGCAAAATAAATATGCTTTAATTGTTTTGTAGTTATTGGTATGCCTGGTGCCGTGCTCCGCTGGCTTTGCGTTGACCAGTGAAAAAATTCACTGGTTTAGAAAATATCTGATCACCGGTAGTGCCGGTGATTTGTCTATCACTGTGAATATATCACAGTTATCTATATATCGCCCAACACTTCAATGAACCTATAAATAATAAATATAAAACAGAAACGAAAGCCCCAAATAACTATTTTATTATTTATAAATTGTTTAATATTATGAAGTAAAAACACCCACATTTCGACTCTATTGGCATTTAGTCTCTTTTTTTTTGGCTCATAAATATTGCCTAACTCACGAAAGAGTTGTTCACTTGGCACACTGCCAGCCGGAATTAAACGAAAAGTTATTTATACATGGTAAAAACTTGAATATTTCTTTTTATAGGTCTGCCTCCTCTTAGAACGTAACTTATTTTTGGAAAACACTTGGAAATGTCAAATATAATGTTTTTTCTTGTTGCCATCCATGTATGGTTTTTTTTAATAGTTTTGGCTTGGTAAGCAGAGGCGATACTTGTAGAAAAACTTTTTTTGTTGAATTGTAGTTATAATGGCTCAAAGAAATGTTATCCTCATTATCTACTTTTTTCCTAAGGTTCTGCATCCTTATTAGTCATTATGAACTGACCTATTTTTTACACTTTCATAAATCTGGCAACATAAAAGTTTTCTCGTTAAAAAACATTGACAAATCGTTTTTCTAAACTAATTTAAAGTTCACCCCCATTGTAGCGTCTCTGGCAAAGCGAGGACCCTCTTTTAATAAATCTTTATTTTGAACTACTAATAAAATGATTGCAGAAGTGCAACATTTTGCTTGCAGTTTTTGCTATTTCTTCTAATGGTCTTAAGTTTGTAAAGAATACTTTTGATTAATTACCATTCAGAATTTACTTACCCGAAGACAGAGACAGTAAAATAAATATCATTAAAAAAATGGGTAACCACAACAGAACCTTAAATTAACGCACGTCTGATGTCTATGATACGCACTTACCCAATTATACAGGGTGTAAAAAGTATGATGCTCATAATTTTAATGGGCGATAGTAGAGCTCAAAACAAGTCGAAAAGCTTATATAACATGTGTGTCAAAACTTGACAGATTTTTGTCTAAACGATGTCAAAGTTTGAACTTTAAAAGCAATTATTTCTAAAAACCTTAACCACTGGAAACTTTTGTCTTTATCGCTTATCAGTAGATTCATTTGCTAATAAAATAAACTAAGTTTCAAATGTTTAATTCTACAAATAAAAAATAATAATAATAATAATAATTTTTCCCCCAGTTAAGAATGTAAAAAACAATTGGCAACAGAGCTACCTAGCTAGAAGCCTTGTGTAGTTAGTTGTAAATACGTGTTCAACGGCCGCGACATTTTTGGTTGTTTTTAAATCGGAAAAAATGCGTTTATGTTATAATTATAAATTTACAACTGTAGTGTCAAGAGTTTTGAAAACGAGATGTGTGCAACCGAGAAATCTTATTTTTTAAGCAAAATAAAAAAGTGCTGTTTTAAAACATAATAATTTGTGCTCTTAAAAGGAATATTTAGCCCATTTGTGGTGAGTACAATTATTTTTTAATTACAAATAATAGCCAAACAATAATGTATTGTTTTTTACATAAACTTATTTTCAAATTAAATATCAAAATAAATTGCAAGAAGTAATTTTTATTATTTGTATATAAATAAACATCTTAAAAAAGTGTAAATATGCAAAACTCGCAAAAAACGTTCGACTCGCTTCGATCAAACGGGCGCGGTGTTGCCAATTTTTTTAAATTTTGAAAGGCCATATTTCGAAAACAGTTAACTTTTGACCCATATGTTTTTGGCTTTTTCGACTTGTTTTGAGCTCCACTATCGCCCATTAAAATCGTGAGCATCATACTTTTTCCACCCTGTATATTTATATTCGCCGTCGGTTATAAAAACGAAGCATTCAAAAATTGTGTATTGTGTTTGTTTAGTTGCCGATACGATGTATCGGTATATCGGCGCGCAATTCTCGGGATCGGCCAATATATCGTGTCGTCAAAAAATTGTTATCGTGCGATCTCTACTTTTATAGGGTATTTTTACACCAGTAAGAGTACTATTAACTCATGTAGGCTTTTTATGGTTTTTACAGGTCGCTTTAAAATTATAGTTAAAATTTTATTTACGACCCTATATACAAGACCGAATTTAACCTTAGTGCCGCCCCTGGGCACTGAAGAAAATGCCGCTCTTTCACCGAAATTTTACATTAAAAAAAAATCGTCACACTTTTCCTGTTACGCTCAGTCATCAAGGCTGCCTTGGGCAAGTGGGAGTGAGCGCACTCGATGTCGCTGTAAATGTATTAGTCGCTTTGACTTGTCCGGCAATTCAGGCCTACTAAATTACCTCACTTTAGGCATTTGTATCGAAAAGGGCTTTACCAAACTAAGATTTTCTATACAATTCGAAACGATTCCGACCGGCAGATTTTGAGAAATCCCAAAAATAAAATTTTCAAACATTTTTTTTTTAATAACTTTTAAACGGCTGTACCGACCGATCCCAAAAACTAATCAGTTTTTTTTTAATGTGGACCACTTTACGCCTTTCAAAAATAGTGCGCGAAATTCAGGAGACATCAAAAAAATTCCCGTAAAAATTAAAAACATCGAACGCTCCCCCAAGACTGACCAAAAAATATTATATCGATATTTTTGGGGTTTTTCCTCTATTTGGACTATTTCACATCTTTAAAAACTCTAAACAATTTTCAGAAGGCTTTCTCATATTCCTAGAAAAATTTCCGTAAAATTTTTTTATAAATAAAATTTTAACTGTCTTATCGTATCGTATCGGCATAATTTTTAACCTGATTTTATTTTCAATATTAATTATGTTTCTATTACTTCTTGGACTAACTCTAATAACTAAAAAGTTAATTTATTTATTATAATATGTGGATTACTTCAACACAAATGCACTTTTTAAAGCAACTTCGCCGCCTCAGAAAATTTGCCGCCCTGGGCATTAACCCCGAGTGCCCCTAATGTAAATCCGCTACTGCCCCTATACTAATAAAAAGTTTACTTTCAGGGTGCCGGTAACCCAGTGTTCGCTACTCACAAACCCAACCAAGACATCTTAGCGGCTGCTTTAGCAAACACGGACGTTTTTCCACCGTCTGACCCGACGGCGGTTCACTCTTCGCCCGTGAAAGGGCTACCGCCTTCTCAACTCAGTCCTGGAGGCGTTCTCTATCCTATGCATGTAGGCAACGTATTAGAAACAAGCTTAACTCTTAGTTCGCCCATCATGACGCCTCTAGAGGTTCCCAGCCTGAATAGTAAGAAGATAGACGATGAGGCTGATATTTTAAATCAGGTTAGTTTAACCCTCTATCATAGATCTGTAAAACAAGCCCTGTATATACCTAATGAACTATAATTTTTGGAAATTTTGGATATTAATTTAAATCAACTCTACCTGAAATTTTATTTATAGGTTCCAAAGAACGTAGATTTGCCGATCACAATTACTGATCCAAATATCTCACAAACAGTGGCGCAGCAACAAGCAATTAGTCTGATGGAACTAACACTACCGATCTCAGAGTCGACGGGGTCAGCTGACCTGAACAGCCCATCTTATACGTACTCTTTACCTGCCCTAGATGAGCCGGTAGGCATTGCACAGAAACCCTACAATGGCAGTATGCCTTTGCTCACAGAGGATACGGAGGTACGATTTAATACATATTTTTAACTCTATTTATTACTTAAAATAGACATGGTTCTTTACTTTGAAAACTCAGTTACACATATTAGAAGGGTTCAAATACTGGGTTGGAAATTAGCATGATATTTTTAAAAAAATCCAAAAATCAGGATTTTTTTTAAATTAACTATTTGTTTTTTTAAACTTTATTCTTCTAGGTACTTATTTTGATTTAAATATATATCAATACATATTTCGCGAAAATGCAAAATACAGGGCGAGGCTGTTCCAAATGCCGGTCAGAACAAAAAAAAGTCGCCGCCAATGGCGCTAGTTGTTCAGGTTTAATCGCAAGTGCATAATCGGGACGGCGCCGTTTTGCAAATTCCTGTTAAAATAAGTCACCACTGATATAAAGGACACGCGACGCGCGAACCGACATTTTCTATCTTGCTAACGAATATTTTATGGACAAAAAACTGTAATAAATTGTCAAACTTCCATAGAAGTGGTAGGAAAAAAGACTCTATTTAGCAAAATTATATAGAAAAATCCATTTATAGTAAAATCGACCTCGAAAAATGCTGGATATTATTTTCAAGTTTCTAATTCTGCCGCTAGAGGGCCTAAAACTAAGAACAAAATTAAAAACACGGATTATTTAAAAAAATGCCATATTAACTTAGGTCGTCGATACTTTTCTCACAAACTATGTAAAATAAGGATTTTTTTTTAAGCGTTTTTCCCCAACCTGTCAAATATAGGGAGGGGGAAGAAGGGAATGTACATTTAAAAAAAATTTGATAACTTTGTTTTGGTTTAACCAATTTTGATAAACTGGGTTTCGTTTAAAAGAGCTTTTATCAGGGCTTAAGGTAAAATATTAGTATAATAAATTAATTTTTTTTGTTTTACCCCCAGAGACTGATTTGTGTCAAAGTTATAAATTTTGTCATTTTTTTCGAAAAATTTTAATACAATGGTATCATTATTATAAGCCCATTTAAAAAAGCATAAAAAAGTAAAGAAACTGGTGAAAATCGCAATTCAATATCTTAATTAATTCTCGAGTTGTTGATGAAAACTTGAATTACTCGTATCCTTTCCTATTTTAAGCTGCCAGATAAACAACGCGGCGTTTATATCAAGAATGCCATGACAAGAAAAACCATTTGTTTCTCTGCCAATATTAAATAATATCAATAATATCCTTATTATTTGTTTATCAATTTAATAAAAGCATTCGTAATTACAAGGCTCGTGGATAATAATAGCTGATTATTATCTACAGGCTTTGGCTAATTGTAACTTCATTGTGCTGAATAGGATGCACATTTCCAGCTCCTTTTAAACGGGTTGTCAAACGTCTAAACACTTTTTTATTAAAATGCCGTCTTTCGTAATACCTTATGGCATATTGTCTCGCCGCAATAGAGGCATTTGAAAAATTTTCAAAATAAACTGCAAACATATCGTATGCCTCGGTGGTGGAATAAGACATAATTAAAAATTACTTAATAACGATTAACAACACCACTACTAATAATAATAACGATGAACTGCGATAAACAAGAACTAAATTTAAAATTATCAGGTTTGACAAACAATGCAGTTGTCATTTTTTGACGTCCCTGTTTTCTGTGATTTTTGACGTCCCAGCATTCTCGATAAAACGCCGCGTTGTTTATCTCACAGCTTAAAATAGTGTTACAGACTTTAGTTAGTGTTTAGTTATTAGAAATATAAAAGGTTAGAATTATTTTATTTAGGTTAATAATTTATTTAAAATAGGTTACCTTAGTTTTTCCCTTTTTCGACGGTCATTGCGGATTATCCTGAGGGCGCTGGAGACATCCTTTTTACACTTTTCTTACATCCTGTAGTAAAAAATCCTTCCAGCTTCAGATTTAGACTTTTCCATTCTTTCCACTTCACTATAAAAAGCGCGAGGAAAATCCGCACGGGCCAGTTTAGTTTTGTATTCCGACGAGACAAGAAGTTGACAGACAGTTAAAGGTTAAACAGTTGTCATTATTACGTTACGTTAAAGTGTTACCATAGAAACGTTTGTGAACCTGATATCCAATAAAAAGGTGTAAAACCAGGATCCGTGTTTTTATACGGGGTGTCACGGAACATTTGGTGTCAGAAGCGGAACGAGGACCCAAAAGAAAGCCGAAGTAATTAGGGAGAAAATCTGAATGCCTGTTGAGACCAGACAGCGAACAGCAGTTATGGAGGAAATTAGCGCACTAATAAAACAATTAATGGAAAAACAAGATTCTATCAAAGAAGACCTGAAGAAAGAAATGAAGACCAGCCAAGAATCCATGAAAGAAGATCTAAAGAAGGAAATGAAGACCAGCCAAGAATCCATGAGAAAAGACCTAAAAAGAGAAATGAGAAAAAGTCAAGATGAAATGAAAAGCCAAATTCGAATTAGTCAAGAAGAAACACGACAACAAATAGAGAAAATACAAAAGACATTAAAAGAAGTCAAGCAGAGATGAAACAAGAGCTGAAAGAAAAGATGGTAAAGATCCGAGAAAACCTAAAAGGAGAATTTTATCAAAGCCAAGATGAGATGAGAAAACAAATGTTACTGGAGGTAAAACTTTCCAAAGATGTTAAAGAGGAAATAGAAGAAATACAGCACACCGTACAGTCAGTTGAAAGTCATGTTCAGCAAGTCCAAGGCCAAATACAACAGGAAGTACAACAATTACAGCGACAAATTCAAAAGATAGCTAGTACAGGCGTTGTCTCAGAAAGTGGTACTGCAACGACTATTATGAAACCACCAACTTTTGATGGCAAGGTACCCTGGTTTACGTATCTCCGACAATTTGAAGCTGCTGCCAACGGTAATAAATGGAGTTCACAAGAGAAGGCACGTGCCCTAGTACTTGCTCTTCGAGGTGAAACTATGGAGGTTTTAAGAAACGTTCCCGAGGAGAAGCAATGCGATTATGAAACCATTGTGATGTTCCTGGAAACGAGATATGGCGAAACGCACTTGCAGGAAGTTTATAAGGCGCAGCTGCAAGGAAGAAGACAAAAGTACAATGAAAGCCTTCAGGAGTATGAAACTGATATTGTACGACTAATTAACCTGACATATCCAGCCTATCCAGAAGAAATTAAACAAGAGTTAGCAATAGGTAGTTTTATTGAAGGCTTACGTGATCCGGATATGAACCAGGCGTTAAGAATAGCCAGACTTAAGAAAATATCTGAAGCTCTTGCCTATGCACTTCAATTTGAAACAGCTAAACAAACATCCAAAAGTCAGACAAGAGTTCGAAGAATAAACTTTGTACCAGAAGAAGGCAATTCTGACAACGATTTGACAAGAATTGTAAAAGAGTTACAAGAAATCGTACGTAAAAAGCAAACAGACGGAGACAACAGTATGACTTTCCGACGAAGAAACGGAATCATTTGCTGGAAGTGTGGCAAAGAGGGGCATGTCCAAAGAAACTGTACTAGATCAAATGTCCCTTCAAGTAATCCGGAAAACTCCCAGTAGCCAGCTTCAAGGGGCGAAAGCTGGCTAGGTGCTACCAAGCCCCATCAACAACAATAATAAAAGTATCCCGGCTGCAAAATAATGGTTCCAGCTTGGTAGTACCTGGAAATGTATGCGGTCGGGAATGTGAGATGGTAATAGATACTGGTTCCACACATACTATCGTAAGGCCGAACATCGTAGCCCACTGCAAAATATTCCGTCCAGAGAAAAATTACATTTTGGAATCTGCTAATGGAGAAGTCATACCAATTAAAGGAATACATGAAGCCAAAATAACCTTGGGGACGACAACCTTTATACACGTTGTGTTTGTTGCTGACATAATGGATGAAGTTATCCTTGGCCTTGACATTATGGAACATCAGAAGTTTGTACTTGACCTTCCACAACGAATACTGCGAACTAATAATGAAGAGATTGTAAGGAGACCCCCACGGAACAATGAAGCATCCATTCGAGAAGTTGTACTTACAGAAGATGTCATAATACCCCCAAATTCAGAAGTAATTATCCAAGCAAGGTGTGAAGAATCAGAAGAAGGTGAAATCCTATTAGTCGAACCAATTGAAAATAGTCCACTATACGCTAAAGGAATTCTACGCAAAACAAAAGAAATACGGTATTTGTCAGAATGATGAACCTAAAGGACTACTCTCAACAAGTCAAAGAGGGTGACAAAATTGGTACCTATCAACCTGCTAATATGATAGTTACCAATACCTTTGCTAAACCTGTAGAAGTTGCCTCAAGTAAACTACCTGATGCTCTGCAAGACCTGGTGATTTCATCAAAAGCCCTGCTAAATCCAGTGCAGATTACTAAGCTGGAAGACCTTTTAAGAAGAAATCAAGACGTTTTCTCTCTCTCTGAAAAGGATTTGGGAAAAACCAGCATAGTTCAACATCGAATAAATACGGGTGATGCAGCACCGATAAGGCAACCACCACGACGAATTCCTTTGGCTAAAAGAGACGAAGTTGAGAAGTTAATTGAAGACATGCAAAACCAAGGCATTATAGAACCATCCCAGAGTCCATGGTCATCTCCAGTAGTCCTGGTTAAGAAAAAAAATGGTTCTACCAGATTTTGTGTTGACTTCAGAAGACTTAATGAGGTCACGAAGAAGGACAGTTTTCCATTACCAAGAATAGACGATACTCTAGACACGCTGACTGGTTCAAAATGGTTTTCGACTTTAGACCCGAAAAGTGGCTATTGGCAAGTAGAACTTCATCCTGAAGATAAGGAAAAATCTGCCTTTTCGACCGAACCGGACTGTGGCAGTTTAATGTTATGCCATTTGGTCTGTGCAATGCCCTGCTACCTTTGAACGATTGATGGAGTTAACATTGCGGGGACTAACTTGGAAAACATGCTTAGTATACCTAGATGACATTATTATTCTTGGAAAAACATTTGAAGACCACCTTAGAAATGTCGAAGAGGTTTTTCAGAAGCTAAGATCTGCCCAGCTGAAGCTTAGTCCAAAGAAATGTCACCTTTTCCAGAAAGAAGTTAAATACCTTGGGCACATAATAAGTGAAGAAGGAGTGAAAACAGATCCAGAGAAGACGGAAGCTATCCAAAACTGGCCTACACCCAAAAACAAGCATGAAGTTAGAAGTTTTCTGGGACTGTGCACTTACTACAGAAGATTTATACATGGATTTGCTGACATTGCGAGACCATTACATCGACTTACCGAGAATAACAAAAGTTATGTTTGGACCGAAGATTGTGAAGCAGCCTTTATACAACTGAAGAAAGCCCTTTGCAATCCTCCAGTGTTGTCATATCCACAACCAAATCAAACATTTATTGTGGACCTGATGCAAGCAATTCTTCTATTGGTGGAATTTTGTCACAGGTACAGGATGGCCAAGAAAAAGTGATAGCGTATTTCAGCAAAGTCCTTTCTAAACCTGAGCGAAATTATTGTGTGACTAGAAAAGAACTTTTAGCTATCGTCAAATCCCTGGAGCACTTCCATAAGTACCTTTATGGCCAGAAATTTCACCTGAGGACAGACCATGCATCACTCAAATGGTTGCTTCAATTCAAGAATCCCGAAGGTCAGATAGCAAGATGGTTGCAACGTGTTCAAGAATACGATTTTAAAATTGAACATCGAAGAGGATTGAACCATAAAAATGCTGACGCTCTATCAAGAAGACCTTGTCCCGAAGATTGTAAACATTGCAGTAGACGTGAAGAGCAAGAAGATCCCGATGAATTCCACTGCCGAAGAACACGCATCCAGTGCTCTCAAGAATGGGACCCTAAAATCCTCGCAAAAGAACAACGAGAGGATCCTGATCTTGGAGATATCGTGAAATTTAAGACAGAAAATTCAGCACGACCCCCATATCAGAAAATAGCTTCTAAGTCTCCGAGATATAAAGGGTACTGGGCCATATGGGCAATGAAAGATGGACTTTTAAAAAGAGTCTGGGAAAGTTCTGACGGCAAAAGCCATACCTATCAAACAATACTACCAACCAAAAGGGTTCCAGAAGTATTGCAAGCCTTGCACAATGGTATAGGCGGTGGCCATTTCGGAGTTATGAAGACTCTTGAAAAGGTTCGAGAAAGGTTCTACTGGCTGGGAAGTCGTGCCGATGTTAAAGACTGGTGTAAAATGTGTAAGGACTGCGCCTCCAGCAAGGGACCTAAGACACAAAGCCGTTGCAAGATGAGGCAATACAATGTAGGGGCACCTTTTGAAAGAATTGCCATAGACATAGCAGGACCATTTCCAATAAGTAAATCTGGGAATCGTTATATTTTGGTAGCGAGGGATTACTTCAGCAAATGGCCGGAAGTTTACGCAATACCAAATCAAGAAGCTACCACTATTGCCGACGTACTATTTCAACAATGGATTTTCCGATATGGAGTACCAAGAGAAATACATACTGGTCAAGGTAGAAACTTTGAGTCCGATCTATTCAAGAACCTCTGTAATCTCCTGGGTATCCATAAAACCAGAACTACACCCCTTCATCTCCAGTCAGATGGAATGGTCGAAAGATTTAACAGAACTCTTGATAACTACCTGAAAATTAAGGTAAATGACCAACAAAGTAACTGGAACACTTATACAGCCTTTTACTAGCCTATCGCTCCGCAGCTCACGAAACAACTGAATCACCTGCAAAGTCATTTTGGAGCGGAGTTATGCCTTCCAGTTGATTTACTTACTGGACGACCTTCTACCAATGAAAAACCAGCAGAAGATTATGTAAGTCAACTCAGTAAACAGCTGCAAGAAATACACGAAGGGGTTCGCAATAAGCTACAAAAAGAAAGTGACCGTATGAAGTCCCGCTATGACTTGAAAGCTAATCATAAGGGATTCATTGTCGGTGAAAAGGTTTGGTTATACAATCCAAGAAGAACCAAGGGGCGTTCACCGAAACTACAGAAGTCATGGGAGGGACCATATAAAGTAGTAACCCGGCTTAATGTTCTGGTGTACCGAATTCAGAAGAGCCCACAGGCGAAGATGAAAGTTGTACATCTAGAACGGCTATGACGCTATCAGGATCGAGAAGATACTTGATCGAGACGATCAAAACTTGGGAGGGGGCAATGTTACAGACTTTAGTTAGTGTTTAGTTATTAGAAATATAAAAGGTTAGAATTATTTTATTTAGGTTAATAATTTATTTAAAATAGGTTACTTTAGTTTTTCCCTTTTTCGACGGTCATTGCGGATTATCCTGAGGGCGCTGGAGACATCCTTTTTACACTTTTCTTACATCCTGTAGTAAAAGAATCCTTCCTGCCAATTCTAGACTTTTCCATTCTTTTCCACTTCACTATAAAAAGCGCGAGGAAAATCCGCACGGGCCAGTTTAGTTTTGTATTCCGACGAGACAAGAAGTTGACAGACAGTTAAAGGTTAAACAGTTGTTATTATTACGTTACGTTAAAGTGTTACCATAGAAACGTTTGTGAACCTGATATCCAATAAAAAGGTGTAAAACCAGGATCCGTGTTTTTATACGGGGTGTCACGGAACAATAGGCAAGGATACGAGTATTGCAGTTTTTAGAAAATAACTCGAGAATTAATTAAGATATCGATATGCGGTTTTCACCAGTTTCTTAAATTTTTTATGTTCTTTTTAATGGGTTTATAATAATAATACCAATGTATTTAAATTTTTCAAAAAAAATGACAAAATTTATAACTTTGACACAAATCAGTCTCTGGGGATAAAACAAAAAAATAAATTTATTATACCAATATTTTATCTTAAGCCCTGGTAAAAGCTCTTTTAAACTTTATCAAAATCGGTTAAGCCGAAACAAAGTTATTCAATTTTTTCAAATGTACATTCGCACCACCCCCCTTCCTATATTTGACAGGTTAGAGAAAAACGGTTAATAGAAAAAAGTTTCCTCATTTTACATAGTTTGTGAAAAAACTATCAACGACATAAGTTAATATGGCCTATTTTTAAATAATCCGTGTTTTTAATTTTGTTCTTAGTTTTACGCCCTCTAGCGGTAGAATTAGAAACTTGAAAATAATTTCCAGCATTTTCTCGAGGTCGATTTTACTATAAATATTTTTTCCGAAAGCTATGCGATGAAGGGTTCTCGAGATATCGCCGGAGGACGACCTTATCAGGACACCCTGTAGAAGTGTCTTTTCTGATCTTAACTCTAATATATTAATTTCTTGGGTGCATTGCTAATGCTCCAATCGAGAAAAGTTCTTTTGGTGGCTTCGGCCTTTGATGTTTTTTCTTTGAGTTTTTTTTTAATTCTTTATTTAAAGGTGTTGTCAATTAATTAAATATGATGTTTGAACATTCTTTGAATATCAATCTAAGGTAAGCTTTTTGTACTAGAAAATAGTCTAAAATGTTAGTTATTTTTATTTTGTTTTTTAAATAATTTTTTTATCAAAAATAATATATTTTTTGGGTATCCTGTATAGTTTTTAATATTTTTAACATTCCACATTCTGGAAAAATATGGAAAAATGCCAGGGAAAACCTGGAAATGTCAGGGATTTTTTTTTGTGATTTTGGAGTATAAACCCTGTAATTACGAAATGACAAAATGTACAAATCTTAAACGACTTTGTACAAATAAAGGCGCTAGAAAAATTTGTTCAATTTAAGTCGATGAACAGTCGTATATGTTTTATATTTTTTATTAGCTGAAAATAAGCAGGAATTATTAACACTGGAACAGTTTTTAAAGAGGTTCTATGTAGTACAATTATTATAAGGTAGAATTGCCATTATCGAATTTCTGGGACTGCTGACGTCACAGCACTGTAGCGCGGTTTTCGTAAAATATACCGAATATTTTTGACTGGTATTGGTCACATTTTAGTACCATTTTAATAAATTGTGTAAAACCTTCTTATTCCGGTTAGGATAATTTGTTTGGTTCTGAGAGGTAGTCCTTGCAAATCATTAATAAAAAATGTAGCTATTATGCATTGCACAGTGAAAACATTTTGACAATTACTAAATGAAAACAATTGAAGTAACTAACATTAGGCATGTCTTTCAGATCCCTTATTGCTACTAATATTGTGCTAATTGCGAGTCTGAGGTTCATTCCTGCTTGGTTTTTGAGTATAAACACATCCAGTTACGACTTCTTAGTAAATATGTCATTAAACCAGAATAAAATGATTTCAGGTGGAAAGTAGTAGCTCGTCGCAACTAGGAAAAATTAGAGTTGCAAAGGGGCTAGAAAGTAGCCAGAGTGACTTTACTTCAAACTTTGGTTCATTGCCAATGCTTCCAGATACCATAGAATCGTCTAGAGAAGAAGTTGTCAAGACGACTTGTTTCGGAGAGATCGGATCATTGCCAATGTTAACTGAAGATGTGATAGATGACAGTAGTTCTAGTGTAGTATCAAAACCATCGAGGTAAGTTTTAAACGAACCACTAGCTGATACTTGTCGTTCAATACAAACATGCCTGGTTTAGTTTCTACTATTAGGCTAGATTTGTTAGTTAAAATATGGCCTATATTAGGCATACTACTAGTAAATACAGATACTAGAACATATCATGTACTGAAGCTACAAAGTTTAATGTTCTACATTTGTTTCTCCTTGTTAGAGCTTTTTCAGCTAAAGTTTTAAATTGTTAAAAACAGAATTATCACTCATCAACCATTTGATAATTCCTTGAAGAAGCTCTTACAGAGTAAAATAATTGTATGGTAATAAGGACACTGCTTATATTGTGAGCCTTGGCAACACTGAATGATGTCAGGGCCCATCAGACGTTTGCATTGGATGTTTAATATTTTTGAACATAACGTTCTTCAGAACATTTTGTTGTTTGAACCCGATTTGTATCGTTTGCAGCAACTTTGTATCCCAGCAAAAAAATTAAATCAAGTCATGAAAATTTTCATGCAATGATTTATTAAGACATGTAAATAGGTGCACTTCCACTTTTGGTGATAAAGTCGAAATCCTTTGCCACTGTAAAACGGGCAAGGTTTGTATTTTAAATTCCCTGACGAATCCAGGATTTTTCCTGACCAAAAAAATATAAGTGCTCATCTTGTAGTTTTTTTATTATTTGTCTGATGTTGTTAAAACAAGAATATTACACTTTTAAATAGGCAATTTCCAGTGCCGTTAACGATTTTTCATGACATATTTGTACGTCATAAATTCCCTGACAAATCCAGTTTTATCAGGTTGATGGCAACCCTGAAATATAAAATATTGCATGATCATTTAGCCGTGAAAAAGGATTAGTGCAAACAAATGCCTAAGAAATACAATGGCGGTGCTTGTAAAGGTGACGAATTATAATTATATTCGAATGGAAACTAAACAGCGACTGTATAGGTCAGTGGTCGTCACACTTTTCTGGCCAAGGGCCACACAAGAAAATATGGCCCGGGCCACAGAGTATGTGACGCCTTCACATTAAGTCGCGTGACAGCCGCGGGGCTTTTTTGTGAAGACACTCCAAGAGCGTTTGCTCACTTATGTGTATTCAGTTCATTTCACGCCGTTTCGCCGGATTGGAACGTAAAATATTTTTTGATTTTGTTTATATGTAGTTGACCATTGAAATAATTTACCTCGACGCGGGCCGCACAAATACCGGCCGCGGGCCACATGCGGCCCGCCGGCCGCAATTTGACAACCACGGGTATTAATAGGTGTTTAAAATGAACCAAACCTAACAAAAGTTGTTAGCGCTCGAAGCACTTGGAAAGTGATGATAGCCCGTTTTTTCGGAAAAACTGGTCATGTGGCAACAGTGCTTTTAGATGAACGTAACGGGCAAATAAATGGTGCACAACCATTTGTTTCCACGAAGTCTTCAGAAAAAATAAATATAACAAACAAGCGCCGTCTGATCATTTTTCAATAAACAATATCAGTTCTCACACATATCGCCTAATAGCCAGGCTTTTAAGCTATCAAAAAATCGTATTAATGAGCCATCCGCCGTAAGAGTGCTGATTTTGCATCAAATGACTTTCTTGTTCCCAAAGGTCAAGATTAAATTAGGTGAACAACGATTTTCGTCTGCAGAAGAAACCGTTTATCATTCAGACACCATGTTTTGGGGGTGTCTCTAAAAGGAGAACATTTTAAATAACAATAGAGTCATTTTTAACAACAAATTACCATTTTTCTGTTAGAAGGCTTAAAATATAAATTGTACCCCTCGTACTTTATTAAACTCTGACATTTCTGAAGGCTAGTTTATTTTTGAAATAATAAAACATTTGAATATCATTTTATATATGCAAATAAATGATTTGGAATTATATTTCTTATTTTTTAGGTTGTCTAAGCATATAGAGCGTGACATCGTCGACGAGGGCTTATCTACTCTTGGAGGAGAAATGTGTAGTTCTCTTAGCGAGCCCCCACCTGACATGTTCGACCTGGCCTCTATTACTGTTAAAGAAGAGGAAATCTCTAGTGATTTGTCCTCGATTCCAGAACCCGAGGGAGAAACGCTTTCTCTACACAGTGAAAATTCGGGGGAGATACCGATACAGCCCCCAATCGTAGCCAATTTAAACGATTTAAAGAGATCGGGGGAGGAAATACAAGAGCAAGATGAAAAAAGGCAAAAATTCGACTGATAAGATGTAACGTTTTTAAGTGTAAATAGGTTGTAAATTTTGGATCGGCAATTTTAAGAAGAGGGAATATGGCTTGGTTGTTCTATTTTTAGGGATTAGAACTAAAATTACACTAGGAGGAACCAACAAAAAATTACTAATAAAAAATTATTACCTTTAGGTTGTCCTAAATATTTAGTGATTTTTAAATATGGCCCAAAAATATTAAGGCCTTGTTAAGAAATAGTTTATATTTTAGAAATAAATCATTATTTATTTATATGGTTGAACTAAATATTAAAATTGGTTTAAATGTTAGTTGCCAGATTTTATGTGTCACTCGAAAAGTTTAAAAAAGCAAAACATTTGGTTTCCATCGAATTCTTATCAGTGGGTTTAGGAACAAGAAAAAGATTATAAAGATACATTTTTTATATTTTAAATAAATGTTTAATAAATGAAACTTTTGTTTTCCTTTGAAAGGCCTATTTCTATAGTCATTTTTATCTTAACTATTGTTAATAATAATATTACCCATTGAATTTAGGAGATGGTCGACTGCAATAATAATAAGTTTTGGTGTATAAGGTCTCTAAATATGTAAATCATCTGAAATAGGTTAAACCTTTTTGAAAATATTTTTGTGCAAAAATAAGACTCATGCTGTAAAGGATATAAAAGAAAATTTTTGAATGTTTAACAGTCACTTTTTTAGAATAGATTATAGTGACTGGTGTGACATTACAACTATTCAAACTGTTTATTGTTCCAATGGGTAAGGCAATTGTCATAAAGTGTGATCTACTGCTTCCCTATATGTAGAATTACCAGGCGCTCCATCAATTGTCAGTTCTGTAATCTGTTAGACAGTTTACGAAATATTCTATTAGTTTTAGAGAGAATAGTGTATTTTTGTTTCTTTTTGTAAATAATTGTTATTGTGTACGGTTCTGTACATAAATTTAAATCATAATGCTTTTTTATTCATATATTTTCTATCAGTTAATATTACTCATATATTTTTTATGCTTAATGCGTATATTTTCATCCCTAAGTAAAAACTTGACAATTTCTAGAACATATATATTTGACCCTTATGTTTTCTTTTATGTTTAATGATTTAAAAAAATCAATTTTGTGTTAGATAGCTAAAAGTTTTCTAAGGGAGAAAATGTAGGCATTTAAATAAAAATAAGCACTACTAAATAATAGAGCTGTCATCTCTAGGTGTTAGAGTAGAATTACTTGTAACAGAAAATGTGACCCTGAAATTGATTCGACTTAATTTTTAAGGTATTGGAATTACCCATGCAATTAGAGTTTAGGAGAATTTCAATTATACCTTTATTAAAAATAATATATTATTTATAATAAATGATACAATGCATTTTATTTTCATTGATGTCAAAAATTTGAAGGTTTTTTTGTGTAGGTTTTCTAGAGGGATAATAAAACTAGAAGCCGAACCATTTCCTAAACATTTTGCTGCCAATTCATCCCTTAATTCTTGATCTTTTTGGTAATCTGCCTTTTCCAACAGCAATCGTCACTTAGCTGATGAATTTGACCAAGACTTCGAACTTAAGACATATTGTTTATTAAAATTAAGCTCAGATAATATTTTTAAATGTTAAAGAAAAAAATTATAAAATTTCAATTGGACCGGTCAAAAAACAGTAAAAAAAGGCAAGATTAGCGTGGATAAGGCTGAAAATTTAATTTTTTACTAAAGTTAAAATAAACATAGTTTGCAAAATAATATAAATACTAGGTGTGTACCTTTCGTTGTCAGTTTATGTACAGGATCTTTGATTGTATTTACGTGACATCTGGAGTATTAATTTTTGATAGAAAAATAGATAGAAAAAAATTTTTCATAAAAATTCTAGGTTTTTTTCCATATTATCTTTTAAAATTATCAGTAAAAAAATATTGCGTTAAAAAATGGAAAAATATGGACAACTTCAACTTTTTTAAATGGAATGCGCTACAACGAAAGATCTTTCTTTCCGATTTGATGATATTTGAGTGAACCATTTTTGAGATATTTTAGCTTAAATTATATATAACTTGAAAAAAAATATCATATTAGTATCAAAAAAGCCATGGAATCAATAAAATTGTTATGCTGCTGAATTTACCAGTTTACATAAAATTTAATAAGTAATACAATATTGTACTGAAACAAATCTTTTTAGCGTCCAGTTCTTTATTATAATAAATAAATATTTACAAATAAAATATAAAAAAAAAACATATAACTGTACACAACACTTTTCTATAAATGGGACATAAATGTAATATAATGCCGTCATGGTATATATAATTCTATTCTATGGTCAAACTGCCATAATCCATTGACCCAAATTAATGCTAATAAAAACAACCATTATTATGAGCAATAAAACTGAATAAAATTATAAGCATCAATATAAGGCTATCAGAGGCATATACAGTGTAAATATCTAACATGGAATAAATTCATATTAACTTATTATAAGGTGCACTTTAAGAAAATGAAACAAAAAAGTGAGGTTGCTACCTGAAAAAATAAAGTTGACTACCAGAACCACTTTTTGACCAACCCTGTACAGTCACACTATGGTTTAAAAAAATGCGCGAGGAAAAATACCAACTGACGTGTCCAAGTGATTCTCCAAAAAGTAAGATAATTTAATAATAATAATAATAATCTTTATTTTATTTGTTTGGCTATAAAACAAAAATGAAATGACATCACGAAAAACAATAACAAATTCATTACTTAATAGTCTATCTTACATACTAAAATAATCATCCAAGCAGTAAGGTTCTAAGTTGATTAACATTTTTTTAATTTTAATTTTAAATACCTCGGGCTTGTTATTCTTTTTATCTGTATCGGTAACCTATTATAACACTTAACACCCATATATTCTAGGCTTTTCTCACTTAGTTGAAGGCGATGTATAAAATAAGCAGATACTCAGCTCTGGTATTGTAACTGTGGCTACTAAGTGGTTTGAATAAAGTTCTATTTCTATATAAAAACATCAGACATTCAAAAATATACAATGCATACGAGTACACTCTCATTATTTCCATTTGTCTGAATACAGTTCTACATGACTGATTAAACTTAAGTTTCTTTATAATTCGTATAAGACGTTTTTGTGCAACAAAGGTGGATTGGATGTTTCCGTCACGACCCCAAAGAATAATCTCGTATTTTAAAATTAATTTGAAGTTGGCAAAATACAATATGTTTAAAGTTTTCCCCTTCATATACTTTGCCACCACCCTGATACCATAGCAAACAGATGAGAGTTTTTTCAGTAATTGACTTATATGGACTGACTAATTTAAATTTTCATTAATATGTAAACCTAAGAACTTTGTGTTTTCAGACACAGATATTTTATTGCCTGTTAAATCTAAGTAGCCAATATTCTGCAATTTTAACTGTCTTGTTTTAAAAAATATGTTTTTTTTTATTAGAGTTCAGAATTAGTTGATTTTCTGTGAACCATTTAGAAACTGAATTAAAAAGATGTTTACTATCTGTTAGAAGCTGAGACAAACTTTTATTTCCTTGTATCATCATCTTAACTAACTATAGTTTGACAGGATCTATCTGCTGCAGAGTAAAGGTTGTTAACCAATATAACAAACAAAATAGGTCCAAGAATACTACCTTGGGCTATTCCATTGTTATTATATAATATTTGCGACTTCTTTAATTGGCCAGTCTTATAAACCCACTATTTGGGTCCTCTCATGAAGATAAGATGTTAGCCATTTCAGTGCATTCCCTCTTATTCCATCCATTTCCAATTTCCAATAGGTTAGAAAATCCAGGCAAGAGGCTTACAGGCCTATAACTGTCTATCTTTTGAGGATATATTTTTTTTATGTAAGGTTTTTATTGGGGCTAACTTTAAGTTTGTGAGAAATATACCATTTTTAAATGAACCATTAATTAAATAACTTAGGATTTTTTTAAACAATAATAGAACTTTTTATAAAACTTGTCGGTATTTCATCTATGCAGCTGCTATGTTTATTCTTGATCTGCCCAGCTAATTTACAAATTTCCCTAACATTGACAGGTGCTAAATACATACACTGATTGTTTCTTGGAATTTTAAATATATAGGGTAGAGTTTACATTTTTCAAAATATTTGGTATTACAGAGACTAAAAATTCATTATATTTGTTGGCTATTATATCAGCTCTTCCCTCCAGCTGTACTTCATTATTGTGTGACATTTTACCAGTGATTTCTTTGTTAATAGCCCACATACATTTCATTTCAGTTCTTTCTAAAAAAACTTTAATGTCACTTGAAGGAGGTCTATGCACTGAAATAACTATCACATCAACTTCTCCAACAAGACATTCAATAGCTGCACACTCAAGAACTCCACATTTTAAATTTAGTCAAGTTTGGTCTAGGTTTAGCTGATACTTTTTGTCTCACATATATTTTTGAACCACCATGTTGTCCTTCATCACGACAGAACATTGACACTAACTGAAAGTTGTTAATACCTAGTTGTTTAAGCTGCCTTTCAGATTTCCAGTGTTCTGAAATACAAAGAATTTCACACTCCGGATGCTTTAGAAGCATGTCATTAATTTTATTAATGGAATTTCCAAGTGACTGCCCATTTTGGTGTATTATGCTTACTACCTTTTTGATAGAGTTGGTGTTTTGTTTAGGGACGTTAAGGTTGGTAGAATCTTTGAAATTCTCGCCATTGTCCTGAATTTAAAAAAAAAGTTCCATCTGAGTAATTTATTTGTATAATATAGAATTTATTCCATGTTAGATGTTCACACTGTATTGACTACAAAAAGTGGGGGGGCCAAATGTTTAATTAAAAAATTTAATGAAATAATGTAGAAAACAAATTAAATGACCTCTCAAAATTATTTAATGTGTTTTAAAAAGTGCCCCCCCAATAGGTATATGAAATTGAAAGTTATATATCTGAATGTCCTACATAAGCTTTAATCGTACTATAATTATTCAAATAAAATTATCAGCTATGTGATGAATTAAAGAAAAAATCAAGCTTTTCATAAGCTAAAGATAAATTGTCAATAGTTCTAAATGTTTTCCAATTCCGTATATTGTTAAAAGGATCTTTTGTAGAAATATCTATATTCTCAATGGCATTCGGAAGTATAAGTCTGCAAGAATGTAGAAACATTCTTGGAGGTCCAGTATCCTTTCGATTGCTGTATGTATAATCTCCAATTATAGTATGCCCCAAAAAAGAACAATGAACTCGAATTTGATGACGTCTTCCAGTTATTGGTCTACATAAAATTTTGGTTGCAGGATAATTATTAAAAACACCCTCTTCTAATGATGCAATTATGGTTCTTGCCTTTCTTGAATTCTTACAGAAGACAGGCTCACTGCTTGTACACATTTTCTGTATTTCAACTTCTCGTAAATCATCTCCTATTGGAATACTTACATCAATTAAGTTCTTGGAAAGTAAACCATAAACTAAGGCTACATAGTATTTTTTGGTGGTTCTGGTAGAAAATGCTTCAGATACATGTTTACATGCTTCCTTAGTTTTTGGTATGCAAAGAATACCACTGGTTGCATAATCCAATCGATGTGGAAAATAAAATTCGTGATAGAGTTTTTTGTTAACTATATTGGGGTATCTTTTCTGCAGATATGTTTGTACCGTTTCTTCATTTTTATTGTTACTATTTATTTTAAAATCCGCTTGCTTATCAAGTATAATAAAATTGTAACTGGTATAAATAGTTTTTGTCGTATTTTGTTTTCTATACAATTTTTTTGGGTTAAATAGGAGAAAAATAAATAACATCAATAAAAAACTACAAACACAAAGAGTATATCTATCAACCATTGTAACCATAGTTCATAGGTAATCACATGCCACTTTTTTCATGTGCTTCTCTTTGGTGTCGAGGAACAAACCAGATTAATTGTTACCTAATTTTATGATATGTGGTGGTAGGTAATATTGTAATAATATATTTCAAGATATATTCTTTTAAGCAGAAACTAAAATATGCAATATATTCTGAATATTTCCTGAAATTCTTTCTGCATTTTAAAGTCCCAATTATAATATCCCATTAAAAAATATGATGTAAAATTAAATCGAAGTTAGGTTTCGGTTTACACTTTAAACATAAATGTTAAAACACCTTCATGTAATAAACAAAAATTCAAAAAAGAACATCGATATCCGATATAAAAAAAAACATAACCACAATCACGTAGTTTTATTTGTTTGTATGAAACACTCGATTATAGAGTATTTATCCAGTTCGGGAAAACCGTTGGTTAAACCAGTGCGCACTGAGTGTATTTTTGATCTTTGTTCTTTGTGACTTAAATTTGAAAAAAAGACCATTCAATTGTTTTCTCTGTTTTCGAAAGTGACCAACAAAACTGTCAAAATCAAACAATTTTGTTGACATTTTAAAAGTAAAAATAAAAATTTTGTTGTGCTGTTTTTTTTTTTTTGTTAAATGAATAAATCAAATTTATCTTTTTAAAATAATAGGTTTTTCCAAAAATCTTTATTTTGGCTGTAATCAGTTTTAAAAGGAAATTTTTAGAAAGGGGTTTTTACAATTTTGAAGGGTTTGGTCCATCTTATATCATAAAATAAAAGTGTACAAAAATTTGACTTCGATTCGTGTCAGCCCCCAAAAAACCCCAGATAAAAATTTAATAAAACGGCCGGGGGGAAAAAAAATTCCTTTCTTTTGCAGAAATAAAATTGAAAATTTGTTTTCCCCAAAACTTTTATTTTGTAAATTAAAAATTTTTAAAAAAAATTTTTAAAATTTTTAAAAGAAAGGTTTTTTTAATTTAAAAAAAAACCCTTATTAATAAACAAAAAAAAAAAGAACATTAATCCGATATAAAAAAACTAACCACAACAGTATTTTATTTGTTTGTATGAAACACCGATTATGGTATTTATAGTTCGGGAAAACCGTTGGTTAAACCAGTGCCCCACGAGTGTATTTTTGATCTTTTGTTTTATAAGTTAAACACAAAATACCTTAATGCGAAATTTTGTTGGCATTTTTTTTTTTTTTTTTTTTTTTTTTTTTTTTTTTTTTTTTTTTTTTTTTTTTTTTTTTTTTTTTTTTTTTTTTTTTTTTTTTTTTTTTTTTTTTTTTTTTTTTTACCAAAGGTTTGCCTATAATGTAATATGCTTAAAAACAAATTCTGCCCAAGTTGAGAGAAACTAACTTAGTTGGCCGTGTTGTTTAGTCCCTTGAGTTCCGTACGATTTGTCACAGCTAAGTAAGAAACGACCTCCCCCCTTTCCCCTGCTAAGGGCCCGGATTTCTGTCTGAGATATCTTGGCTAACCTAAGTTTAGCAAAATTTGACATTTTTTATCGTTTTGGGGAGTCGTGCGTGTTCGATCAAACAACTTAGCTCAGGTCAGAAACTAACTTTAACTTAGGTAAGAAAAGTGGTTGTTCGTAAACAGCTATTTTTTGGTATTATATATGTTTCAAGAAAATACCTGCTAGATGCAGCCTTCTAGCCTCAGCAATGCGAACAAGCCTGTGAGAGAGAAAGAACAGGTCTAAAATCATTCCTTCTCGCACGCCTGTTCTGATTGGTCGGCAGGGAGGGGTATATAACGCGCTCTGCGTGCTCTTTGGTGACGGAATTTATACATATCCCCATTCTTTTTTTTTTCTTGCACGCTTGTTCGCACTGAGCGTTTTTCAACTACAGAACACAGTGCGCATTAATGCCGCTTTATGCGAGCATTAATTGAAACAGCCAAGACCGATTATGCGAGGCAGTGCGGTAGTTGAAACAGTCAATTAGTCTGTTTGTTATCCAAAAATAGAGTACTACATTTTACACTTTTTGGTCAATGAACCGTTTGTTATCGTCAGTGTAATTTAGGACTAGGTGTTTGGTATGAATTCTGGTGTAAACTAGTTTTCACTTAATTACGCTTTCGAAGTAGTGGAGTTAGATGCATTTTTACTGCAAGACTTAAAGTTGTTAATAACTTATTTACACTTAGTTCCACTTTTTAGTCGTACACTTACCTACTCTGTCCTACTCTGAACTTGATAACAAACAGAAATGTTGAGCATTGTGCGGCATAATGCGCTTTTGTGCGGTAATTTAAAAACACCCACTGTCTAGCGGCAAGACTGCCTTAAAAGCCTATGCTTGAAGGGTATATGAATCAAGTATACTAACCAGAACTAACCCTTTTTTATTCTGAAAGTACTTCTGATTGATAATATTTAAATGTCAACAAACTCCAATGAATAGAATTATGTTCGTATTTTATATTATGTCCTTTATAAAATGTTTGCACTCTTTTATTAATATAAATTTAATTACTGTAGGCAATTTAATATGTGTTGGGACTATATTTACTAAAAAACTAAGATAAACTAAACTATATTTTATATGTTGCGGGGTTGGAACAAACATAATGTCTTTAATATAAAAGGAACACTTATTGATAGTTCAAGAACGGTTCTACAAGTTAATCTGACAGTTCCGTTTCGGTCTTCCGGTTGTCTTTTTTTAAATGGTAGTAGGCACAAGCAGAAAAGAAACTTCTAATGGCAACATGTGTTTAAGTAAAACTACGAGTTCGCTTTTTAATGAATTTAATAACTAATGGGGGTGACTAGAGACATCAATACATTCATAAAACCGTAAAAAATAGGTACTGAACGACAGTCAAATTCAATCTAAAAATGTATTCATCCCAATTCCAAATTAGCCGGAACTTTCATCATAAATATACATAATTAGCGCTTAAAAATTATTATTGTAGCTAAGAAAAATATTTTAACTCTGCTTGTACAAATATAAGGAATAACAATTAATTACAACTTACTTTTTCATTATAGTTATGGTAGCGGGTAAAAAAAATATAGGGGAATGTCCACAAAATATTTTGTTGTTATATTATTATGATTGTATAGGTTTTAAAACATTATTACATTGTGCTGACACAGGCAAATTTTGGCATTCTTTTCAAGCAAAAAAGCAAATCAAGTGTATATCTTACATTTATTTCCTACTTTTATTCAGTGAGTATTTATTTAGAGAAATAACTTCTTGTTCGTTTTTTCCCTTCAATGCGGACAAAGTCGCTACCTTTATGTTAAAGATAAGATCACAGGTGCATAACCTACAAATTATTTACAGGGTGTTTTATCTTAGAGTTCATATTCAATTTTATCCTAATACTGACTAAAGCCTAAAAAATAACACAGATAGCGTAAAAATTAAACAAGAAACACCCTGCAATATAAAAAATATATAATTTTAAAAAAATCTTGTCAGATATTCGCACAATAACGGCATACAATGTTTCTTTATGTAAATAAACTAGCCTAACCTAGATCTAAAGCTTCAAAGTGAGATATCTATGACATTTTGTGACAATTACCATGACACATCGACAGATACAGAGTGTCCAATACGAAATGTATACAAATTTTAAATTTCGGTGGTTATTAAAACTTATCTAAATTAAAACTTTGTCGGAAACTATTATAATCTGCAAGGCGAACTTTTACCATTGAGAATAGGTCTGTGGAAGACGTATATATTCCGATGACATGGGGTGTTCCAAAACAATGGAAGTGAAGAAATATAGATTTAATTTTAAACGGGACATCTTAATGGTACATAATTACACCCTGTAAGTTAGTAAAGACCGAATAATTCAAAGTGTGTATACATTCTAGGGACACTCTATGTGTTGACATACACCCAGAAATTGAACTTATGTTTGGACGGGCTTATCTTCGTGTAATTCTTTCATTCTTCTTTTTTTTTTTTAATTCATGCATTTTTCAATTTTTTTGTTATTTTATTACATTTTTTATGTTTACTAGTTACTACTATCCATTTCTGGGTCGCTTTCGACATCGGAACTGGAGCTAACAGCTAAATCTCCAGCCATGGCCACTCTGGCGTATTCGTCCTTATCAATAGACTTGCAAAAATGTATGGCATACTTTAGTTTTTGTTGAAGCACATGCTAAAAAATATACATAAGTAATATGTGTATATGTTTGTGGTAAATTAATATTACGTCACGTTTAGTACTTTATACAGTGTGATACAGAACTTATTCTTAATAAAATAGTTTAAAAAAATTTAAAAAACACGCTTTTATAGCAAACCGAACTAAAAAGTAGAAAATAATTTTTAAGTATAAAGAGTTTGTGTTACAGTGATAGAAAGTCCAGGAATCAATTATGACCAATTAATTTAGAATAAGATTAAAATAAAAATTAGGTTAGTAACAAAATAATGTAATAATAGTAAAAAAGCGTGGGATGCTTGATATAAAATGTTACAATTATTTTAATATAAAAAAAATATAGTAAATTGCACTCCACGCTTTTTTACTATAATTGAATTATTTTGTTAACAACTTACTTTTTATTTTAATATTATTTCAAATTATTTGGTCATAATTGTTTATTGGACTTTATTACTGTAACTTAAACTCTTTATACTTAAAAATTATTTTCTACTTTTTAGCTCGGTTTTCTATAAAAGCATGTTTTTTTAGTTTTGTTTTTAAACAATAATTTATTTTCTTATTTTTTAGTCTCAAAACAACATCAAAAATAATCTAAATCAAATGCCTTGATTTTTAGTATATCTTATATTTGTCAATAAATCTATTATGGCCAGCAGATTATAACAAAATTCCATATGGAAAGGAAGAACCCCATAGATAACTCAACATGAGGGTCAGGGAGCAACCCTTTCTTCAAAAATAATTATTATGTTGCCAGTGTCCTGATTCTTGCAGGAAGCGTTTTGTACTATTTTACTCTTGTATGGCGAATACGCAATTTGTCATTCTGAGAAAAATATTTTTTTTTTGTCCTGATGATCCTAGTCAGGACTTTAGCATGAAGTTATGAGATTATTCTATTGTCCCTTGACCCCAGTGCAAATTTTTAACAATTGTCAACACGCATTTGATAACAACCACATAATAAACTGCTTCTAGTATTTTGGCAAAAAAAACTTGTTCAAAAGAAAGTGTATATATATTATAAAATAAAGATAATTGTGGAGCATTAATATTAGTTAATTTAAATAATACATAGTTACCTTTGCTTAATGCTGAAGTAATTTTAGGAAAACTTAAAATCAATTAACACAACACTCTTTTTAAATTTTTTAAAAAACAATAAATATACCAGTTCCATCAAATTAATGTCATGTATGACATTATGTCAAAAAAGCGATCTTAGAATCTCTTTAATTTTTATCAAAATTCTAACAATTTTAATTATAATTATTATGTAATTTTTAGAATACTTAATAGGTCACATTTTCAGAATACTTAATAAGCTGTTTTGTAGAGCTTCAAAAACCTTTTAAAATTCCTTAAATACTTATTGTGCTTATTTTTATGGTTTTTTATTGACAAAAAAGTTGAAAAATACCCATTTTTTTTTTTGATTTTCTTAAATAATTCGTTATCCGCCGTAAAATAAAACAATATGAAAAAAAAACAGATCAATATCTCTATTTTTCAATTTTTTATGGACAAAAATAGGTGGAGCCGCGATTTTAAACAATTACCCTAATGATATTTCAAACGCCTTTTTATCGATACTTTGGTTTTTTGAGTTATGGCACTATTTGAGTGGATAAGCGATTTCTTACCTTGCAAGAATATTTTGGCATCTTAAGCAAAAAGAAGCAGGTGTAACTTTCTGGCAGGAAGTGATCGGGGGGCGTGTACTTATCTATAATTTGAATAACGAAATCTCGGCCTCGGAAATCGGCGATCGTCCTAGGTAGGCGTGTCCTGCCCCATACGAAACGAAGGAATAGCGAGCGCTCTTGATTAGTAAATTCTTCCATTACTTCCCAGAACCATTGGATAAGCGGAGCGGTACTGTCTATTCCTAAAACGAGATTTTTGTTAAAATATTATTTCTATTTCACATGATCATGTAGGAACTTCAATAACATAAACTATATTTTTTTTATCTCGGAACAATCCACTAAGGCTTAATACCTTAGTACTAAGGTACTGTGGATGTCTAAAGGACGTAGTAGGAAGATTATTATCACAAGACTTACATATTTAAAAGTTTAGGGGAGAAAATATATTGGCTAATTTTTCGGTGCAAAAGCCGTAAAAATAGTTATTAAAGAGGGACAGTTCCCCTACAACCCATAGGTGGTATAGAGAAGAATACTTTTTTGTAAGAGTGGGAATATTCATAGGTTAAACGGCTCTTTGGGTGGAATCAAAAATGCTAGGAATTGTGGAAGACGCTATTTTCTAGGTATGGAAACAGTATTCCAAGCAGGGTTTGATTTGGAATACTTACTAAGTATACCGACTAGAAGATGAGAAATACTTTCTAGATCAAAAAACAACTGAGCTTTTTTGAAGCTGCTGAGGCTATGGATATAGGATATAATGTGTTTATGCCAGTTAAAGTCATTCTCAAAAGTATCGCCTAGAAGATTAAATCACTTGTTGATCTGCAGAACTTGCTTCTTTATAAGTAGGAAATGAGTCGACAGCGATAGTGTCTTTGATGCATTAAACTGGACAGGATTTTTAGTGCCCTGATCCAATATTAATTGAAGATCCTGTGAAAAGAATAGCTCCATTACCTTGTGCTTGTTTTCCAAATTAGCCTTAGAGACAGGCTTAAGAAACTGACTATTAGAGTGAGGCGTACTGTCAAAACAATGAATGGGATTAATCCTAGTAGAGAGAATATCGTTGATATAAAGGAGTTCCATAGTCTAGACACTCTAGGGATGAAGGAACGAAGAAAGCGGGAAGTTCAGGGCCTCTCTAACTAAACTGTAAAAGGATGCATAAAAGTTGCACTACGTGTTGCTCTGTTGGGAGCTGCAAGAGAAGGAATTGTACTGGCCAACTCCTCTGAGCAGAAGCTGTGAAAATACCTATAGAAGAGCGACAGATCCCGTATAGCTCGACGGTGGGCAAGAAGAGGAAGCCTTTCTGTGAGCGTGAGATCATTAATAAGACGAATGGCTCTTCTTTGAATGGAGTCCAGAATGCTTAGTGTTGAACAATATTCTAAAGGGGGTCTGATTTGGGATACACACAGAATATACTGATTGAAAGAAAAGAAATACTTTCTGATTCGAAAGAGGAATTCAAGCTTTTTTGAAGCTGCCGAGGCTATGGATGTAATGTGTTTGTGCCAGATGAGGTTATTCTCAAAAGTAACGCCGACAAGATTAAACGACTCTTTGTTCTGTAGAACTTGGCCGCCCATATGTAACGGATGAGCATGGGAAGCCTTTTTTCGCGACAGCGAACATGACTGTGTTTTCGAGGCATTAAACTGAACAAGACTTTTGGCGCCCCAATCCAAGATAAGTGTAAAAGAGATATCTGCATTGATCTGCGCTTGTTTTTCAAATCAGAGTTACATGGTGGCTTAAGAAATTGAATACTAGAGTGGAGGGCTCTAGTCATCGTCAGCAAAACTATGAATGGGATTGATTGTGGAAGAGAGAAGATCATTAATGTGTAGAAGAAACAGTGTGGGTGCGAGCACTGAGCCCTGGGGCACCCCAGCATTAATTTGGTAGAAGCTAGAAGAATGACCATCTACAGTAACTGATATACGTCGATTAGAAAGGAAACTGGAGAGCCAGGAGCAAACCTTAGGTGGAGGACCGTAAGAAGGAAGTTTGTTAAGAAGCCCATCATGCCAGACCTGATCGAAAGCTTTGGATATGTCAAGAGCAACGATCCGGGTTTCACCAAGGAACTCAAGGGACTTATTCCAGTTGTGTGTAACAAAGGAAAGAAGATCAGCTGTGGATCTTCTGTAACGGAATCCATACTATCAATCATGTAAGATCTTGTGTTTTTCCAGATACTAAAATTTAGGAATTAAGCAATGTTTAGGTGGAAAAGCGTAGGAAGAAACACACTGTGCTGTCGGTGGTTGTTAGGATGATTTATGTATAGGATACCCCATCTGAATATTGCTTCCTAATCTAAGGAACTTACCTTTATAAGTGGCAACAGACTTTAACAAAGTTAGCGGTATGTCAGGAGACCCACACACCATGGTTTCCAATTCATAGCCACTAAACAGACTTAAGAGTGGTACTGGAACCACTCTTGACATACCGTCTCTGACTGCTTTTACCTGTTCATCAAATTCGTGAAGTCTACAAAGGAAAGTTATTTATGAAAAGAAAAATATCAGTACTCAAGGCCAAATAAAAAAATAAAAAATAGTATGATGATGCGTCCTAAAAAGATACACATTCATATGCCGTATCTAACTTGTTGTTCAATAAGTATTGCTGTTCAATAAGAGATGGCGCTATTAGATGCGTCGTTGTATTTTTCTTAAAATGGCAATACTTTTTTTATGAACACGTGTGAAGTTGCACGTAGCTCTGTCAACTTATTTTATATGTACTGCTGTCTAAAATTAATGTATCACATTATTTTTTTACACTGAAAAAAACTTGAATATGTAAAGCTATACAATGATAACGTTTTTATTTTGGAAAGGTGTAGCATTAAACCAAATTCATGAACGATTGTTAAAAGTGTTTAAAGACCCTTTACTTTTAATAAAAATAGTAGAAACTTGGTCGTATAAGTTTTAAAAACGACCCAGGGACGTCTCAAAAGTTAATCAGCACCAGAAATCGTAGCAAAAATGCAGGATATGATTTTGAGGGTCGTTAACTGACAAATTGAGTAGAAACCATGAGGATTAAGTTAAGAAGTGTAAATAGTATTTTTGGTTTCAGAAAGCTATGTGCACAATAGACGCCGCATTTGTTAAGAATAGAACAAAAACATATACGAATGCGACTTTCTTAGCAACATTTGCAAGGATAAAAAGACTTTTGTGCGTCATTTCATTACTTCTGATGATACTTGGGTCTACTACCACCTGGAAGGTATTTCCAATCCATTGTATTGAAAAGATGGCTATGGTTGATGCGGATTTATACCATATTTTAGGATGCACCATCAATCTATTTTTTTTTAATTCGATTCAACAATAAATCTAATGAGGTAGGTCGTTACCTAAAATTTAAAGCCAATCTGACATATTCCAGTCTATTTTCAAATGTTATCCGTTTATATTTGGTACTCAAAGGAACGTCCACACCACAGGACGATGGTGTACTAAAAGGCATTTCTAGATTTTGAAACAACGGTTCATCTGGTCCTGCTTCTCTTATACACAGAAGACCGGGTACATAATCTCTATAAAAATAACAAGCAATATAAGAATTTATTTATACTGTGGCAAAAATATGAAAAAATATTTATTTTACTTTTAATAAAAGTGTACCCTATTACCTTTTATAATATAATAGGCCTTGCATTATTATACAGTGTGTCCGGAAAATACGTTTACACAATTTTACGATATATTTTTGAATGTTGGTTATTTCGTTAAAAAGTGCGAATTGATTTTAATGTTTTTTGATAACGTTTAACGTTGTTAGGTTGGTAAAAAAGTAAAAGTTTATAAAAGCTACACTACTAATATAGAAATATGTACTCATGACGTCACTTTTATAAACTTCCACCTTATTGAGAACCAATGACCTTGACCGCAATATATAAAGTGAAGTTTAAAACAACGAGGTTATTGGTTTAGAACTGTTCTTGCGAACACCAGCGCCTTCTTAATTTATTGCAATTTGATGGCGATTTTTGTAACTCTGAGATAGTGATCCTGTTCTTTAGAATCCATGCAGGAAAATTAGGAATAACCAATATTTCTTAGAATTTCTGACGCTCTGTACCGACTAAACCAAGTAATTTCAGATAGTTGACTTAAGTCGTTAGGAATCTTATAAACTTTTATACTCGTATTTTCACGACACCCTATACATTTAGGCATGTATTTAATTTACCTGTCTATTTCAGTTAGGTCAGCAGGTGTTAATTCCATGCCAGCAAGTTGTTTCCACACAGGTTCCGCTAGGCTTAAGCTTAAAGGTGAACCAGTTCTTATAGCGATTCCCATAAGAACACCCAAAAACCTATGAAAGGAAATGTAATAAACCCAATTTGCCAACAAAAATTTCTATATTGTTTCGGACTGTCATAAAACTTAAAATAATCTTTTTAATATACGAAGAATTTACCTAAACATGTTCAGATGCAAGCAAGTCTTGGCGGTCGGATTTAAAACGAAACAGTCCCTATTCGCCCCAGCTTCATCTCTACCGTTAGGTGTAGGGATCAGCAGAGGTACAGAACCATTTTGTAATTCATCACACATCTCTGCAATTGATTCACTGTATCCACCTCCACAATCGTCGACGCTTTCGCCTATATTAATAAAATTTATTTTAAAATCTTCGATGGGAAGGTAAATATTATTTTGGGAAATTAAACTGTTAATATGGATCTTGTGGGCTGCTTCTGCACGCCACTGGCGACTTGGATGTATGTTAAATAAGGTTAGAGACTTACCTACAAATTCCACCTTCCAAACTCTGTGAGGAAGAGCTAGGGCTTCTGAGGTAAGAAGAGGTAATTTAGTCACCATCTGACCGAATACCGACTTCATGCCGTCGATGCCTGCTAAACCACCTCTAGAGCGAGATTTCTTTACTTGGAGCCTGTAAAACAATTTAGAAATACAATTAATACAGGACTACTATTTATTTCTCAATCTTATTTTTAAGTTTTTTTTGTCCTTAAAAGTACAACTTACATAAAATTATGTCATATCTCTAATTTTTTTTAAATCATGGGATATTTCACAAAGACTAAAGACTAAAATACTAACGTCGCTGTTTTCAGTGAAGTAAAAGGATTTTTAAGGGTAAAGAAAAACCTCTGCAAGCAATTAGTACCATAGTCTAAACATTCCAGGGATGAAGGACCAAACAAACTGGGAAGTTTACTCTCTTCAGATGAACTGTAAAGAGATGCATAAGGGTGTTGTTCTATGGAAAGCTGTTAGAAGAGAAACTACACTGGCAAATTTCTAGGAATAAAAATCGTAAAAATACCTATACAAGAGCGACAGATTCCCTACAGCTGGTTAGTGGGCAAGAGAAGAGGGCATTTTTGTATTGTACGGATTGTATTCTAGTGAATGGGGTCGCTCGGTTCAACAACAAACTTCGACCTAAGATCTTTTATGGATACCTTGCATTAGTTAATCTCCTTAATTTCCAAACTTTCCGCGAGTTGGAAATGTTTCGGAGGGCAAGTTTCTTCATATCTTTAGGAATCAAAAATGGTCCTTATAGATATTTTAGCCTTTGACGTTTTAATTCCATGCAATCGTAAATATATGTTCTGCGGTTTTGCTTGATCTATCATAAAACCTGCAGCGTACAGTGTCTGTCTTTCCCATCTTTTTGGGGTGATACCTCAGAGGCCCGTGTCCTGTCAGAAAGTTGGTGACTATCCTGAGTTCTAGTTGCTTCTTAGTACACTTCGGCGATTCTCTTTGGCCTGGAGCATTGCTCCAGTAAGTCTCTTTTAGCCTCTTTTCCCATTCTCTAAGTTCACTCAGTTGTGCCGCAGAAAGGTTTCGGTCCGTAAAATAGTGCCTTTGCACCCACTTTGACTAGTTGGTCGGCAATTTCATTGCCTTTCACTCCTTCATGTCCTGGCACGCACATAAGAGTAACTGTTGTTTGACCAGTTGATAAAGAGATTTTTGTCATTTACAGGCGAGCCTTGCGTCAAAGCAGCACAAAGCTAAAGCCTTTAAGGCGGTTTGACTGTCCGATAGGATGTAGATATTTACTCGCTGTAGGCCTATCTAGGCACATACGGTTACACAGATATCGACTGCATAGATTTCTGCTTGGAAGATGGTGATGATGACATGGAAACAGTATTAAAAAAGCGTCGGATTTACGTTAAGTACAGAGTATACAGATTAAAAGGGACAAAATAATTTCTGGCTTGAAAGAGAAATCTAACCTTTTTTTAAAGCTGCTGTGGCTATAAAAATAGCCAAAATTGATGTCAATTATGAACAAAAGCTTTCTTTATTCATCCTAGGATTAAACATGTTATTTAAAATTCGCCTCACTTCCTGGCAAGTGTTCACTGGAGACTTTTTAAGTAACATCGTGCCCTCCCCCCCCTCAAAATACTTCTACTAGTGCATTATTACCTATATAAATTTTATAGGATAAAACTTAAATTTTTACACCGATAAAAGTATATTTTTAACAAAAATTTAACTGATTTTAAGTATGTTGCTTGCTTCTAACTTGACATACCCAAACGTCGTATTAGTGCAGTTGACTCCTTTTTAAATTAAATGGAACGAGTGAATCTTCTCGAAAGTAACGCCCACAAAGTTAAGTGATTCTTTGTTCTGCAGAACTCATAAGTAAAGTATATTTATTCATATTTAAACCAAGAAAAAACCAGTCATAAGATTTTCAGTAGCTGACAAGCCTCATTACTTACACAACTAAACTTTCAATACCGCCGGAAGTACCTTCGAAAATTTTTGTCCAGGTTAAAATAATTATTACTGATTTGTTCCAAATACTAAAAAATCTATAAACACAAATCTTCTCGTATTGATAACCTGTTAACAAAATAATTTAGTGCGAAAAATTGCTTTGCTTTAGAAAAATGCCTATATTCAGGTAATTTTTTTATTAACTTATTGAACATAAAGAATGGTTCTTAAACATTCTCAGAAAAGCCCGGCCAGTACGGATTATTAAACTTGTGGTTTTTTCAAAAATAGGTCAATTTAAGATTGCAAAATTGGGTTTTGATAAAATTACAAATTTGTATTATCCTGAACAATGTTTTTTAATGTGAAAAACCCTAATTAAAGGTAAGATTTAGGAGAATGATAAAAAAAAACTATCCAAAAAAAAATTGTTTAAAATCCTGGTATATTTCTCTTGATAATTTCAAAACCAAAAATATCTACAGTAAAGGGACAGCTCGTAAATAAGCAACTAAATATTTCTTGTAAAAAACGTACATGCACTACATATTTTTAATTTGGTAAGTTTTATTTGTGATGCAGATTCGATATATTAAAAACATGAAACTAATTTTGGGTTATTTGTATGGTCGTTTTTTTGTTTCCTATGCTTCTAAAAAGAATAAAAACAGCTTTAGGGACAAAGACGTACTAACCTGTTTAACTCAATAATAGGTCCATGATGCTTATCTCTAACCATAGTAGCTTGCACGACTTTCCTAAACGTTGCTTCTTTTATATAATAAATCAATATGTTCCTTAATTCATGTAAAGAGTCTTCTCCGGTTATAGGAAACATGCCTATACAAGGGCATATCAATTCGGTGAAATGGTGCAGCAATACCAAACGTCTATGTAACACCCAAGTAGGTATTTCTTGTAGTAGATCGTATTCTATAGGCGCCACATTCGGCAATCTAGCGCTCGCCGAGCTATCGGTAGACCATGCAAGCGTGTGAGCGGATCCGCACGCAACGTTCGTTATTTTTTTGACATTTGCCTGGAGTGACGTGATGAGTCTGGGCCTCTGAATGCCGTTTGTTGTGCCGTCTCCCAGTTGGCCTTCATCATTGTCTCCCCATGTAAATACCTTAAAGCAAAGCAAGTTCAGTATTTTTATATTTGGAAATTTAAAAACAAATACAGTTTTTTTACATTTTTTTGATTTATTTGATAACAAAAAAAAACTTAAAACTTTATAGAGTTATAATAATATAAGGTTTATGTGTCTAAGTGCTTTTATATCATATTTAGTTGCAAGAAGTATGTAAGGGATTTGAAATACAATATAAGGGGAGCTGAACTGAAGAGAGTAGATATGGCGAAAGATTTTAGAGTGTGGCTGGATACTGGATTTTGTTATGCGGATAACTATGAACCAATCATTAGTAAAAGCCACTGTTATTTGTAAGCTAATGCTCCATTGGAGTATTGTTGCTTAGTTTGAAGTGTCCACTATGAATTATATAAAAAACGTTTAAAATTACTACAAGTGAAATTTTTAAAATACTTAAGCTTTTGGTGATTTAAACAAGCTGGAAGACCGGAGACAGTACAGTATTTTTTTTTAACGAATACCCCATTTTTACATTTACATTGAAATTTTAATATTTAACATAACAATATTATTCTTAAAATTACCTATAACATCACAGAATTTGACTTCTTAGTTTACTTCTAAATGCACCAATAGACAAGTTAAATAAATTAAAGATAGGGAAATTATTAACATTATATTGAACTACTTCTATTTTATAAGGTAATAAATAGCTTCATAATATCAGCTCGTTTGGGAGAGGCAGGAATGGGCTACCTACTTACGGTTGCAACAAAAACCAGCTGATGTCTACGCTAGTTTGGGACATAACGACATAAAAAGTCAGTTTGGTAACAACATCCTGGACGAGAGAACAGACCAGATGATTCCCCAATACTCTTTCAACAAAAAAATCGAGGTAAAAATTTTAGATCGAAGTGAGTGGTAGCAACCCGATCTCCTGGAACGGTTGGGACATCATCTGGTATACAGATGGTTTCAAAACCGAGCAGGGAACTGGAGCGGGCGTGTACGGTGAAATGAGGAATTCACAATTCTTAATTCCACTGGGAACACACAGTTCTGTATTTCAAACGGAAATATATGCTTTACTGCACTATGCAAAAGAAAGCAACAAGATAGCTTATAAAAACAAGCGGATATGCATAATAACAGACAACCAGGCGTCACTAGGGGCACTAATAAACACCAAGGTAACGTCAAAGCTGACGTGGGAATGCCAAAAAGAACTGGAAGTCCTGAGAGAACGCAACAGGGTAACTCTCCTGTGGGTACCAGGACGTTCGGGAATAGAAGGCAACGAAAAAACGGATGAGCTAGAAAGACAGGGATCATCCACACCATACTTTGGACCAGAACCTGCCCTTGGAATGACCAAAACCACCACACGAAGGCAAACCAGGGAATGAATCCGAGACAAACACGAGGAATACTGGGGAAGTCCAGACCTTTAATTAATTAAGAAAGATATTGCAAGACTTTTTCAAGGATTAAATAAAATAGAAAAGGGTTGACAAAAAAACTATCCTGAAATGTCGAAACACAAAAGATTCCAAATTTAAATTTCTGTGAAAATCTTTTGGGCCGTTTGTTGTTAGAAAAAATATAATTTCCATTGGAAGAAAGATTTCAGAACAAAAACTCTTTTATATAAGTAATCAAATTGCAAGGGAGACCCGTCGAAGTTATTACATATTCTTATATTATAACGCTATACATTGACAATATGTTGACTTTATGGGATTTGGCATTTCAAGTATTTATTGTCACTTTTTTTCTATTTTTTAATTTATCATAAAAAATTTCTCATATAAATTACATTGATTTTGTAGCTATTAAAAATGATTAGGAACTCATTTTTATTTAAACGTACCGAAAGAAATGAGACGCTTTCAAAAACGAATCGATAAAAAAGTTTTCACATTAAGAAAATGTTAATGTTATGTCGTATTTTTTATTTTAATTCGAATCATTTCCTTAAGTGGTAGGGATGGGTGGAGGATTCTACAAGAAAAATGCACAAGATGGCTAATATTTTTTATATGAACTAGACCACAAATAAAGCCCCGTTCAGTCCTTGGTTGTAATCCATCTGTACTCTTAATTTTTTCAGAATAAGATCAGAATTATCCTTAGGTATGTTTTCTTTGGGATTACTCGCCTTACAATTTGTAAGGCGAGTAATCCCAAAATGGGACCATTTCGGTCCAGGTCTCAGGGTATAACAAAGTGAGTCTGCTCAACCCTATTGAACTTGCAGATCGCCTACAATAAAAAAAGAAGAAAAACCCCCAAAAACTAAAAAAAAATCAAGAACACTAAACTGCGTTTCGGTGGCAAGTCGTCGACCGTTGTCAAGATGAAATATCAAAAAAGAAATTTAAACTAAATTTTAAGAAATTTTGGATTAAAATGTAAAAAAATTCTGAAAGCTTTTATAGTTTTTATGACGTTTTGTCATAAAAAGTATAAAAGCTTTCAGAATTTGGTTTTTTTCTTCTTTTTTTGTTGCAGGCGACCTGCAAGTTCATAGGGGTCAATAGGGCTGAGCAGGCTCGGCTCGTTATACCCCAGGACCTGAACCGAAGTGGTCCCATTTTCTAACAAATTAAACATAACGAAACATGAATCCGCCACAAAACCATAGAACATAGATAAAAAGTTAACTTTCCATATCTCTCTTACTACTCTTACCTATTAGTTCTTGTTATGTTATTTTTTAGAGTTTAAAAGCAAATTAATCAAGTCAATATTATTTCTTAAATAAGATTTTTGATGTCCGAAGAAACTCATTTTTAATCATAATATCTCTAGATTTAGAAAAACAGCATCTTAAATTTAAAATAATAAATCGCTAAACAGAGGTTAAAGCTTTTATTGCCAACCTAAGCAAACATTTTAAAATTTAATTATTACCTCTCCTTCATCTGAACACGCCACACAATGCAGAGAACCAGTAGCAATGGAGACGATCTTCTTTCCTTGCAGGGCGGCTACTTTTTTGGGTCTTCTCACGTGGTCAGCCGTACCGTGGCCCAATCTATGATAGTCGCCTTTGCCCCAAGTGTATACGCTTCCAGATCGCGTTAAAGCTATCGAGAATTGAGATCCACACTCCACCTTTACGACGCCAAGACCTGCTAGGCTTTCTATCTTCATCGGTACTTTACAACCATCAGATCTAGTAAAAATTAAATTTAAATTTTTTTTTAAATCTTGGGGGACTCCAAGAAGGTTTAAAGTTTAAGTACTAACGTATCGTGGGTGTCTTGAGTGAAGTAAATGGAGGGTTATTGACACGGGACTTAAAGATTTGGAGATATGGAGGGGAAACAAAAAGTTCTACAGCTTAGACACTCTAGTGATGAAGTAAGGAACAAAGTAAGAAGTTTGGGGCCTGTCCAGTTAAACTGTGAAAGGGACACTTCGTGTTTATTGCAAGCCGCTGCCCCGGGGAAAAAATAATATTGGCTCCTTTAAGCAGAAGCTGTAAAATTACCTATAGTAAAAGTGGGATCATTAATAACGGCGAACAAAACTTTAAATGAAAATGCTAAGAGTTTTGGGAGAAGTCATTCCCCACATATGGGAAAACTAATCCAAGCAGGGTGTGATTTCGGATACATATAGAGCATGCAGAATAGAAGAGATACATACTTTTCGAGTACAGAGAGGCATCTGAGCTTTTTCGTGTAAATTAGGAACATTCTCGGAGGTCACTCAGGTTAAATGATTCTTTCTTCTGCAGAAATTGACCGCCTAAAGACGAAATCCACAGTTTTATATGGAATACTATGTCCATTACATGGCGGGTGTAATGGAATGGAGTGCCATGGGATATAGTTACATAACACTTCCATATAGTCTTTATTAGAGGCAATATGACGGCCTTTCGATACATTCGCGAAGTAGTAGAACCAGATGTCCTTCCTTATCTTAAGGCGATGTGAAAACCCCATTTTTCAGCAAGACCATGCCAGACACACCTGATCAGAATAATTGTTTATTTTTTCGATTAACACCACATTAACTGCTTTCCATGGCCGGACATTCCTGGTCGCAGAGTGTTACACTTACATCACGTCTAACAGACTCTGGCAGTACTTAGATATAGAGGTAGATGAGATACCCCAAGAGACCACCTCATCAGATCAATGCCTACACGTGTCAATGACCATGGTCTTGCAAGAAATTGAGGGTTTTTAACACATTACTAAACCTAATTCTGTTACTAATTATCCGATTTAGCTGAAGACCTAATCATTTATTAGCTATTGTTTGCTATATATGTAGGAATAAAATGTATTAAATATATTGTACATAAACATTACTCAGTATATTTTATTAGCAAAAAAAAATACGATGGCATAGTCACTAATCAGGGCGTTACAGAATCTTAACCTCAGCTCAAAATGTAGAAATAATTTAATGTTTTACAAAGTAGGCCATTTTAAATAGCTATCAAAGGGAAAAAACAGATGTTTTTTATACATTTTTTTAATGCCTTTTAGAAAATAATTTACCGTTCAAATCCTAAACAAAAATGATGTTTTATTGGAAAAAGATACCCAACATAAATATGTAAACAAATAAGATTAGAACTTGCAATAAGAGAAAGATACAATATTCCCATAATACCAACTGAAATGGCCTTTCCCAAGCTATTGTTTGAGCCTGAAATAATGCCAGTGGTCCAAGGTTTTGAAGAGTTATCTAAGAGAGACTTGACGTTGCTGTGAAATTACTCTACCATTCTTAAAATTTTTATTCGCGTTTTTCTCGTATTATTCATTTTTTGGACTTACCCGCCTCTTCCTAATTTACCATAATCCCCATCTCCCCAGGACCAAACATTATCGTCGTCTGTGACACAGAGTGTCTGCGCATCGCCTGAACCACAAGCGACGTCTACCACTTTATACCCTACCAATGCTTCGACTAACTTCGGTTTTAGCTGATCTTCACTATCACCGTGACCTAGACGGCCATAACGCCCTTTGCCCCAAGTATACAAATGTCCCGACGCTGTTATGGCAGCAGAATGAGCTCCACCACAAGCTATATCGATTACTTCAAAGCCTAAAACATGTCCAAATTTCGAAGTTTGCAAAAAAATATTAAAATACATCCAAAAGTCACACTTAACAACGTAAAATGCCATTACGAACAAAAAAGGTCCTGTAGTAAATGTTTTTGATATCGGCATCCTAAACGTCAAATTTGACAGCTGTCATCCTCCTACAATTGTTTAGAATGCCGATATCGAAAAATTTCATAGGACCTTTTTTGTTCGAAATGAAATTTTACGTTATGGAGTGTGACTTTTGAACATACCGAGTATGTCCTAAAAAAGTAATTAATTCCTTAAAAAAATAAAAAAGGAATTTGTTTTTAGTCTACTGCTTGTTACCTTGTAAAGCATCAATCAACTTAGGCTTCTCACAAGAAAGCCTATTGCTATGTCCTAGTTTTCCATCTTCACCTTCTCCCCATGAATAAACTTCGTTGTCAGCGGACAGGGCAAGGCAATGCTGAAAAATAAAAAATAAAATTTATATTTATTACCTTTTAGGTCATATCTATTATCATTTACAAAGAAAATCTAAACAAAAATTAAAGAATATAATTTATCATTTTTCTAACCTGCATTTTTAATTTTTTTGTTGCTACCTAATTTTTTTTCGTTTTTTGTATTTACTGTAATGTTTTGAATTTAAATATAAGCTCGCTTTATACCTATCCCCCAAAAATTTGAAAGAAAGAAAGAAGAATATAAATGTGTGAAACATAAATCATTCAACATTCTCGTCTTTATAGTTTTTGGGTATTTTTGTGTTTTTGTTGGTACATCGGTGGGAATTCTTGTTTGGGCCTCGCGACGCTTTAATTTTTTTCCTGGCGCGCATTTAGTCTTTCCCATTTATCTCTGTATAGTATTAACTTAAAAAAACACGGTTTGCGTGATGTTATTCCCAATAAAACGCATAACGGAATAAATACAAAGTTTTTAAAAATCTTGTACTCTGGGTGTCTTAAAATTCGTTTAAAATATTTGTTTTATTTTTTTTACCCAAATTTAAGTAAATTTTTTTAAAGAAAAAATTCGTGAGATCATTTAATTACGTGGAATCTTTAAAGTAATATTTTTTTATTTACCTTATATATTCTAGTATATACTGTAAAATATGAAATAAAATCCAAACAAAATTGCTGTATGAAAAAAAAATACACTCATGGACAAAAATATCGAACACTCTTGAAATTTGCCATAAGACGCAATGCTAATTGTGTGTACCAAGAATATTTATATTACCACTTAGAAATCATCAAACGAGGTAAGTAGAATGTAAAGTGGTAAAAACGGACAATCTTACACTTGTGTATCATTACATTTGCTGTGTTACTGATAAACCCCACAGAGTGTTACACATTTTTGAAACAATAACGGCCATTTAATTACTATTGTATTTCTTTTCTTAAAAACTTTCTACACGCTGTGGGGTTTTATCAGTAACACAACAAATTAAGTCAGTGTAAGGGTTACATAGAAAACTATTAAAACAGCACATTCGTTATTGGAAAGGATTTTTATGCAGAACAGGGTAATTACTTAAACAGTCTTTAAATACTAAAAATGACAAAGAAGCCTAAAACCAAACATTATTCTTTCAAAAAAAAAAAAACTGCAAATCTGTAAGTTAAATAAACACCAAACAAGATTTAAAAAATCTTTTAGACTGGTGGCCTAAAGAGCATGAGTATACACGTAAGGATTTTAGAAACTTATTTGAAATCAAAATTACATTATATCTGCTTAATTTAAAAGTTATTTTTCTTAAACCTCGCTCTAGTAATAGAATTTAAGCTCTAATAAATATCTTAAATAAATATAAAAATCACACTATTTTTCACAATTGTGATAAAAAGTAGTTTTTACGATTCAAGAGGAATAGAAAAGACGATGCTTTAAAGCCAAAATACCGAAATAAAATCAACCAGAATTAATTCATACAACAGGGTGTATAAAGTTTAATGCTCACGATTTTAATGACCGATAGAGAAGCTCAAAACAAGTCAAAAAAGACAAATACACATGGGTAAAAACATCGTGCCCGTTTCATCGCATCGAGTCGAACGTCGAACACGGTCGAACGTTTTTTGCGAGGTTTTCCATATTTACATTTTTTTTAATATGTTTATTTACATAGTGGCGGCTGGTGCATAATAGCTGCGGAACCTCCAAAGATAATAGAAAATGATAAAAATAACTCCTTGTAATTTATTTTAACATTTAATTTGAAACTAAATTTAAGTAAAAAATAATAAACTATTTTTTGGCTTATTTTCTTTTTTTTTTTTTGACGGTATGCAGCTAAGCAGCTCTTATGCACCAGGCTCTACTGAGGAAAAATTAAGATTTTTTCTTCTACTCTATTTGGGGTTTTTATTTATAATTAAAAAACAATAAATTGTACTTGCCACAAAATTAGGCTGCATATCCATTTTAAGAACACAAATTATTATGTTTTAAAACAGCACTTTTTTATTTTGCTTGAAGAATAGAAATATTCTAATTATATAAAAATTAGCTATATTTTAGTTTA
Organism: Listronotus oregonensis; assembly: GCA_019359885.1. Taxonomy (NCBI): domain Eukaryota; kingdom Metazoa; phylum Arthropoda; class Insecta; order Coleoptera; family Curculionidae; genus Listronotus; species Listronotus oregonensis. Next base: position 33,617 of record JAHBCN010000548.1, on the reverse strand, counting down.
AATAAAAAATTTAAAATGTCGTCTTCTCGTTTCTACACAAGCTTCACTTCGACGAACCCAGTTTTTGCGTACTTTTACCACTCTCCTTCTCTGCTTAATTAATTCAGCCCAAATAAAAATTCAAGTGGTAAAACCTGCACACGTTGGTGGTGGTAGAGAGAAAGTAGATTTTCCAGTAAGGTCCTGTAAGCTATGGTATATTATAGGTTTACTTCGCGGCCTAATGACCTTGTACTAATACCAGGATTTCCTTCCACAATTTCCAAAACTCTTTCCTCTTGTTCCATACTTATGTATCTCCCAGTTCCTCAATTTAGATTTCTCAGTTGCTCATATCCCGTTTTCAAAATTCTTTGGTACACCTGCACAAATCTTTCACGGTAAATTTGAGCTGCTAGATTAGCATTTTGATTTGCCTCGCCGTAAATTAATATATAACACATCGGCATATTTTTCCGATTTAAAAACATTGAAACAACGACTGGCTTGGCTTTAAGCACAAGGCTTCTGAGTACCGCTGTTGCCAATGGTTTTTTAAAATTTTTAACTGGGGAAAAATTATTATTATTATTATTTTTTGTGGATTAAAACATTTAAAACTTAGTTTATTTTATTAGCAAATGAATCTACTAATAAGCGATTAAGACAAAAGTTTCCAATTATTAAGCCTTTCAGAAATAATTGCTTCCAAAGTTTGTAACTTTGATATCGTTTAAACAAAAATCCGTCAAGTTTTGACACATGTCATATAAACTTTTTGACTTATTTTGGGCTACTCTATCGCTCATTAAAATCGTGAGCATCATACTTTTTACGCCCTGTATAAATAAGTAGTGATTATAAATATTGTCGAAAGTGAAACATTACGCAATTAATCCCCAAATATACAATTTTTAAAAATAATTTTTCCCCCCGCTGTATCTGTCAAAATTTACAAGATCACAATTATAAGCCTTCAATTAGTTTCAGCTTGTAGACCTATGCTGCTTCATCAAAGATAACCTAGTTATATAATTATTTCAATAATATCCATACAATTGGATAATTTTAATTCTTATGTACTTTTACTAATACAGCAATAAATGTAACTTAATTACCTTTCCTCCTGAATTAACAGCTATTTTCTTAACAAAAACGTGCTGAATCGACTCCAAGAGTGTGGGAACTAAAACGCTATCACACCCGCCTATGCCTAGACGTCCCCCAGCTCCATAACCAGTAGCGTAGACTTTTCCATCAGCGGTCACCGCAAACAAAGTTTGTTCACCTCCAACTAATTGCACAGGTCTTAATTGAGTCAAAGCCTCACAAGGTGTAGGAGCTTTGACTTTAGCACCCTCAACCCCACCCAACTGACCTCTGTGATTGTGGCCCCAGCCATAAATGGTCCCAGAACCGCCCCAACTTAAAGTCCAGTCTTCGGGACGTCGGTTCAGCCATACCAAGAGTTGTTCGTCGTGTTCCTTTTTAAAAATGTTGTGGTTTTCGTGATCTAGAAAGTCGCTTGAGGAAGCTTCGAGTGATTCCGACTGACTATCTGTGAATTTTTTCCTTACTTCCAAATAGAAACTCACTGGTAATGGTGAACGATGTATTAAGGACTTAGCGACTCTAGCAGCATTACAATATCTTCTAAACCAAACCCTGTAATAAATTTAATGTAAACAAAATTGTAGAAAGAATAGTATATTCTTGTATTTTATGCAACATTTTATGTTGGCAATGAGAATAGTGCTATCGCTAATAAGAATCTAGAACACTATGATGCACAATACTCCGGAAAAATTATCTACAGGGTTCCCCATAATAGACTACCCATTTTAATTGCTCCGTAAAATTGTTAAACCTTTATAAAACTAACATTTTATTACACTTAATTACAATTCACTCTTTGGGATTTACTATAACATACGACTTATCCTAACTTTTAAAAATTACGTCTTTTAAGTAAGTGTCATTAACTTCAATGCACTTTTCAAGATTTGACAAGAAATGATTCATGACACGATGAAGGAAAACCTGATCTATTCACCGGACCTCTTCAGGAATTCGGACTTTAAGATCTTGGATGTTTTCTGGACGAGTTGCAAAAACCTTTGACTTAAAATAGCCCCACAGAAAAAAGTCTGGTGCAGTTAAGTCCGGGGACCTTAAAAGCCAATTAAAATCCCCAAATAGTGAAATGAATCGGCCATTAATCACTTCTCGCAGAACTCTTAGAGTTTTTAGCGGTATGTACTGTCGCTTCATCTTCTTCTATTAAGTTACCCTTTATGTTTTCACGCAAAAAAACTCGTTGTTGAACTTAATAATCCATGAGAATTAAAACTAAACATTAAATTATGTGTTAAAACCTAATGATGCTTTATTAGAAAAATGACCCTTAACGAAAATTATTTTTTCCTAGTTTTGTGTTAGTTGTCTACTCGATTAAAAATATGTTGATTCAAATCCCAAAGGCCATAGAAAATAATAATATAAAAAAACGTACTGACTTATCTCATATAAAATTTATTTAAATATCAAAATAGGTAGTCTATTATGGTGAACCCTGTACATTGAATAGATCATTTTTGCATTATTTTTTATCGTAGATTATGAACTTTGACTAAGGATTTATGCATGTTAAATAATTTTAAAAAAACTAACTCACCACTTATGATTATCCACAATATCCCCCACTTTATCCAACTCAAGATCACAAGCTAAAGCAACTAGGACCTTAAAAAAGTCAGAATACATTAAATGTAAACCAGCCCTTACGGAGCTATCTTCATATTCGAATTGTCTAAGAAGAGCTTGGGGTAACTCTTGCAGAAGATTACTCAAGGCACCATCTGGTGAATTTAGATTTTGGAGTTGTTCTGCAGCCGATTTATTTTTTGATTCTGTTAGGAGCCTGAAAAATACGAAATGGAATAAAGCACTTTATAGTGTTGCAAGGGACACCAAATTAACACAACTTTATAGTGGACGAAAGGATATATCAGTCTCAGTGGTACAAAGTGCTATGATTTGTCTTAAACTTTAATATAATTTTCTGTGTTTTCTCATTTACTTATGGTCCACCCGAATAAACAAAATTTCACAATGTCTGATATGTCACTTACCTATGTAATTTTTGTAACGCCCACATTCTGTGATTAGCCGAGAGGAAACTTAGTTGGGAACAGGCAGCTAAAGCCGCGGCTAATCGCGACATTAGTGCACAGTCGCCCGCATCGTATAAGCGAGGGTCGAGTAAGCACATGACCAAGTCCATAGATGGTTGACTTAAAATGGCTCGATCTGATCCGATCTCCATTATTCCATTATTTGGCACAACGGGATAAACTGTAAACCTCCATCCCCATCCATTAACAGAGCTGTCACTACTAAAAGTCCAGTGTAATTCGTCTCCTGGTATTCTTAATTCCGATGACCAGTCCGACCATTCCCTACCGCTGCGCATGGAAACCACTCTTCCAGTTCCATCTGTGATAGTCAGGGGGTCATGGCGACGTTCAGTTGAACATCTCCTGTCAAATTCGACTCTTAGGGCCTCTGCACCAGGCAGCCGAACATGTCCGCTTAACTTAATGTCATCAAAATAGGGATGGTTTGATTCTTGAACCACAGGATGAGGGGTGGAAGAATAGGGCTGTGTGCTATTAGTAGTATCTTCCAATTCCGTAACGCATAGTTCAAGTAACATTGCTCCTATAGACCGGTTTGCAGCTCCCATTGTAATTAGGGTTGAGGATAAAATCTCTCTGGCTTGGTCGTCTTCGATTCGTTCTGCGACGGCTAATTTAAGAAGATCGACAATAAGTCTTGCGTCATTTTCTGTTAAAAGTGAAGTAAAATCGTCTAAACCCGTAAAACCACCATCTCCTACAACTTCCGCGTGACTAGTAAGTGTGGCAGCAATAACACTCATAGCGCTAGTTGACATCTTACTATGTTTAGATGAAATGCTAGCAGAACAACTACTAGCCGTCATGGACTGCAGTAAAGCTAACGGGTTATCTTCTTGATTTGGACTTGTTTGGGATGCTGCCATCACATCCGCAACCTCGGAAAGAGAGACTGGAGCTTCACCAGCACCTAGGGCCGTAGCCGTATCGAGTGTGGCGTGAGGTGTTGTGTGACCGATAGTTTTTTCCATTTCCAATGTGCCACCCTGTCTACTTCCAAGATTTTTTACATTAGTATGGCTACTCAGCGCCTTAACGATGGCCTGTCTTAACTGCTGAATATGCATTGCGTTTAGAATATGCTGCAGTGCCTGTTGCTTAGCTGTATTACTTTCTAAAGACATCACTATGCTACTGAGAGTAGGGGTATTTTTATTGGGGGTTTTAGTTTGAGCCTTTTCTCCATCGTACAATCCTAAAATTGACGAACCAAGTGGATCTTTTGGTACCGAGAAAATTACTGGTTCGACTTTTGCGACTGTCTGAGTATCTTGTAACGTCCAAGCGATAGAATGTGAGCTACCACAGGCTACCCTGTTTATATGAACATCTTCTAACCCTTGAACCAAAGCTGGTTTTCGGTTTACTATCGTTGTCCCGTTTCCTTGCTGGCCGTGATCGTTGTCACCCCAAGCATACACTTGTCCATTATCTGTCACAGCTAAACAATGTAGAGCTCCTACTGCTACATGAATTATTTTTCGGTCTCGAAGAGATTCTATCATAGTTGGTTTTCTGACGTGTTGATCGGTTCCATGACCAAGCCTAAAATAGTCCCCTTTACCCCAAGTCCATATATTGCCAACTTTTGTAAGAGCCAGTGAGAATTGAGCACCGCATTCTATTTGTATTACACCTAAATGATTTAGTCTTTCGATGTTATGGGGTACATTACAACCTTCTGATCCCCCGCGCCCTAACTTTCCAAAGTCACCATCACCCCAGCTAAAAACCATGCCTTGATCAGAAAGAGCCAGAGTTTGTGCATCTCTACTACCACAGGCAACTTGTATTATTCTATGTCCCACTAAAGCTTTTACAAGTTTGGGCTTGAGTTGGGTCACATTATCTCCATGGCCTAGTCTTCCATATTCACCTAATCCCCAGGTGTACAGTTCACCACTACTAGTTATGGCAGCTGAATGAGAACTTCCACAAGCAATGTCTCTTATTTTTTTGCTCTTTAAAACTTCTATAAGTTTTGGTTTATCTAAGTTCAGTCTATTTCCATGACCTAGTTTGCCATCTTCTCCCTCACCCCACGAAAAAACTTTTCCATCTAAAGTTAAGGCCATGGCGTGCTTTCCACCTGAATGCACTGCAATTTTCTTGACCACGTATTGGCTTAAGAACGGAACAGGGCGAGGATGAGGTACATTCATACTGTGACCTAAACCTAGGCGTCCATTGGTACCTTCACCACAAGCATAAAGTTTTCCTTCTTGGGAAACAACAAATAGTGATTTGGAACCCCCAGCTATATGTACTGGCCTCAGTTGGCATAAGAACTCTGACTGAACAGGAAGCTTCACTTTGGAACCTTTCATTCCTCCTAATTGATCCTTGTCATTTAAACCCCATACAAACACTCTACTTCCAATGCTATTATTCGGTGTAGAATAGTCTTCTTGAGATACGGTGACAACCGAAGGTCCTGGCAGTGCCTCTTGATTCAAATCCCAGTCGTTGGCTAAAAATGACACAGATGTTCTAAAATCTCCACAGAAAGGTCTTTTTACTCCCACCACGAATATGCCATGAATTTTACAGTCAATTCCATTATTTCTGCACTTGGTTATGCTAATTTCTATGATCGGGTAGTATTTATCCATGTTTTGTAGTAGCAGAACTGATGTCTCGTTGCTTTTTACCGCAACTGAATTTATTTCAAAAAGTGAGTTAGTACTAGTACCACCTAAAAAAGAAAATTACGTTAAAGTAAGTTTAAAACCTTTACAAAAATTTTAAAAATAGATCTCTAACTTTATTATTTTTCCTCTCTTTTCAACTATTACTCTATTTTTTACAAGCTATGCACAATTGTGTAAATATTTCAGCCCTACCATTAACAACAATCACCGAAGGCATGTAACTATTATCAGCAGGGTCGACTCCCACTTTCAAACTCTTTATAATAACATTGGGAGCAATTTCCAATCTTATCCAGTGTTTTCCTTGTGACCCGTTACTTTGCCATACTGAACCGGGCAGCTCAAATCGTGCCCCATACTTTGAAGAGACCGAAACATTTTTAACGATACGGTTCCATTCTGTGATTATTTCTCCTTCCATTTCTACTGTATCTTGTCTATAATATCTAAAAAATTAAAGTAACTTGTTTGAAAAGTAATACAGCATTTAGCACAGGAGATAAGGCATTTTGGCCAGGAATTTTTTTGTCCCGCATGGATTTACCTGAAAATTTTACAGAGGGTAGGGAATAGCCCAAGGATCAAAGTTTATATCATGCCGAGGTGTGCTTTTATCCTGGGGGTGGTTGCCACCTCATCTTGGGGGTGGAAATTTTTCATTACATTTTAACAACAAAAATCGATAAAGAAAGTAATTTTAAGTAAAAAATGTTCTATATATTTTTTTCGTAAAACTGATATTTTTTGAGTTATTCGCAATTGAAAGTATAAGTTTTTAATGGGGTTTTTACAAATAACTCTAAAAATATGCATTTTATTAAAAAAACTGTAAAGAGCAAAATTGTAGCTTATAAAAAAACTCGAAAAAAAGTTTTTTTAAATAATTTTTCTACAACCAATACAGACCGAGCTACGGCTTGTTAATGGTTAGCTTTTGTTCGTCAAATATTAAATTTGAAAGATTCAAAGTCAAATAGCGGGAAAAGTTTGCATTTTTTAAGGAAAACATATAGGGTCTTTTTTAAAGTATATAATAAGACCTTTCTTTTAAAAACAAAAGAGTTTTTAGCATGAAAATTAAGCGAGTTATGATAAAAATAAAGTCGGTCCCTACTTTTTTCTACGAAAAGATCATTAAAAACAACCCCCTAATTCCCCTCTTAATTAAAAATGATCTATACCCTTCTGCGATTCTTTTTATATATGTATTATTAATACATTCTACAAGTTTAACCAAATTAAAATGCTTAATTTTAGAAAAATTGGAGCTTAAAGTGAAAAACGATTTTCCGCAATTTCGTAAAAATAGCCATTTTCTTCAAAATAAAACCAATAATACTGGAGATACGAAAAAAATGCTAGTGTACCAAATTATGGCTTTTTTGATAACAAGGACTTTTCATTACATATATTTTTCTGTCCAATAAATATTTGGCCAGATATGCCCGTTTAAAGCCTCTATTTACAAGCGAGCACCACCTTATTCTAGCCCTTTAAACTCATCCCATTTTAAAACTAAGGGTTTAAAAAGAATTTAATTTCCATAGCCCTGTAGCCCTTAAAAAAACCCTACAAAATTATTTTTGAACAAACTTTCTATCATTAAAACTAAAGGAGCTATGTTTAAAAAACCCATCAACTTTTTCTTCGAAAAAGTCGAATAGCCCACTTCGGAGCATAATATTTTTTAAAACCGGTATACTTTATACTTTTACCGGTATAATTTTTGTTTGCAATTCTACTTTCTTTTCCTATTTATATCTATTATATTGGTTTATAAAAATTGCAATGTTGTAAAGGGTGGTTTTTAAGGAATGAAAATTTGTAAAAGAATGAAATTGGTGGTATATTTGGCAGTAATATTTTTAATTATTAAATCTGTCAAGCTATTAATTTTTTGGGGATAAATCTATTTTTTTAATTAAGCTATAATAAGGGTTTATTTATAAGGGTCGAAAAGTTGCAAAATGAAATTAGTACATATTTTAAGCAACAGCATTCTAAAATTAAATCACTATGGTAAATTAATATTTTTTTAGGGTAAATGTTTTTTTAATTTAAGCTCTAACAAGTGTTGAATTTTAAGGGTTGAAATATTTTAAAATTGTATTCTAAAGCATGAAGCAATCATTAATCAACTAATCGAAACCAAATTTTACCCATCTTAAGGTTTAAAAATTATTCCATAAGTTTTGACAATTAGGGGTAGTTTTCACCCTTAAAAAACAAACAGCGCACATCAACATGAAATAGAATTAAAAGTAGAGGGTTAGAAGCGCCTTATTCCAAATTTTTATACAAAAGTAGAGGGTTAGAAGCGCCTTATTCCAAATTTTTATACAAATCGATGCAGGACACAAAAATTGCGGTTTTGCAATTTTTAGCTTCATTTCCGGGACTCCAATTATTTATTATGGTTTTAATTTGGGTGGTTATTTAAAGGTTAAGTTATGGTAGTTAAATATTTATTATACCTTAAACTGTTAAAATATTTTTTACTACAATAAAAGCGTTATTAAATGATTTTAAAATGAAAAAAACATTTTTTGAATTTCGTTATTAAGGGTGATTTTTAAGGGTTAAAACGTTAAAATATAATGTTAAATATAACTCACAACATAAAAATAGATTCATTCTACATATTTAGCTATGATTTTAATTTACATAAGGTCTATTTCTATGGTTTTTTAATTTTTTAGCATAAGGGGTGGTTTTTACCCCTTAAAAATAAAAAGCACACCCTAAGCATATATAAACTTTGATCTAGAGGGTAAGAGCAACTTAATTCCAAATTTTCATAAAAATTGAAACTGTACAAAAAATCCGGAGGTCAAACAGCTTTTTTCTCCCCATCCACTGTACTAATTGTACTATTAGTTTTTCTATAAAACAAAACAACCATGTATTCCCGTAATTATTAAAAAAAAAACACTCTTAAAAAAATAATATACCTTACAAAAAAATGTCACTAAAACCAGATTTTTTATCGATTTTTAGCCGTATTCTGCTGTTAAAAATTATGAAAAATGTAAAAAAATACGAATGGACAAATTCAGAATCAAAATCATCCCATTTAGATGTGGAAAAGTTTACATAATTTACTTTTCCAAATTACACACTTCTGCCGTATATAAAAGAAAGACAGCTACCTTCCAGCTTTGCCAGCATAAACTTCTGGACTTCCTGGCTCTTGTATTCTCACAAAACTGTGTCGATGATTTTTCTTTGTATAAAAACAGTTGTCACATAGGTCATACCCTTCGCATATCTTACACTTAAATCGCGGACCTAAAATAGTTTAAAATTAAAATTTATTTACAACCAACTTAAATAGAAAAAACAATGTTTTACCTCTTATTGGTTGAACACAACAACTCTTACAAGTCACTCCTTCATGACACGATGGTACAACCTCCATTTCTGAAAGAAGACCTGTCCAATTTTGCTGCTTCGGAAAGTCCACCGTTACATCATGTCCATTTGGAGATATAACGGTCACTATCCCCACACTGTCATGTGTAACATATCCCCACTTATACCTAGGAGTGGTAACAGTGGGTTTCACTCTCACTTTATCTCCCACCTTAATGGTGGCAGGGGTAGGCATCGAAGGAGGGAAACCCAGAAGTTCTACGTGAATAAATCTTACCCAGTAAGTGCTAACTTTATGTTGCCAGTTAACCTAAAAGTATAATAAATTTTCAGTTTTTTTAATAGTACAAATACTGAATATACATATATAGTCGAGGCAATGAAGCACTCAACCTCGGAACTTTTTATACTTAGACGGATCGGAATGCGGTTTTTTGCATTCGCTTACAAAAGTTTTTTGTAAAAATGTACCTATTTTGTGACTTATTCAAACCGCAAATTGCATTGCTGCAGACAAAAATACATTTGAGGTCGCTGATTACGATTATAATGTTTGAATTGGCCCACAGCCAACCTGGAGCTCGGGAACGCCGATAAACGTCATCTCCGTGGGACTCTCAGAAAATTTACGCAGGAAAGGAGATAAACTCGACGCCCGGGGGTTTTTTGGATCGCTGATTTCAAATATGGCATCGGCGAACACTGCCCGGACACTTGGTGCACCGGTACCTGGACGCGAACCTCATCTCCTCACACAATAAAAAAAGACGAACCGAAAATCGGTATAGGGCGCTGAATCCGAATTTCACGGCGGAAACGACCCCCCGAACACCTGGTGCACCTTAACCTGGCCCTGAATGTCATCTCCGTGGGACTCTCCCAAAATTTACGCGCGGAAGGAGAGAAACTCGGCGCCCGGGGGTTTTTTGGGTTGCTGAATTCAAACGTGGCATGGACGAACACCCCCCGGACACCTGGTGCTTCGAAACCTGGTCGAGGATGTCATCGCCGAGAATTTTCCTGATTTTCCTGGGGCGCTTAATCCAAATTTCACGTCGAAAACGATCCCCCGAACACCTAGTGCACCGGAACATGGGCCTAAATTCGGATTCAGCGCCCCAAAGAACCCCCCCTTACGATTTTCGGTCTGTCGTTCGGTTTTTGATTATGTGAGAAAAACCCTCGAAAATGAGGTCCGCATCCAGATTCCGGTCCACCGAGTGTTCAGGGGGTCGCTTTCAACGTGAAATTTGGATTCAGCTCCCCATAACGATTTTCGGTTCGTCTTTCTTGATTGTGTGTGGAAAATCCTCGGAGATGAGGTCCGCGTCCAGGTTCCCGTGCACCAGGTGTCCGGGAAGTGTTCGCCGATGCCATATTTGAATTCAGCGACCCAAAAAAAAGCCCCAGCGTTGAGTTTCTCTCCTTCTTAGTGTGAATTTTGGAAAAGTCTCACGGAGATGACGTTCATCGCCGTTCCTGAGCTCCAGGTCGGCTGTGGGTCAATTTGAACATCATGATTGTGATCAGCGACCTCGAAAACCCATGGAAACCTGATTTGGGCTAGTTCCGACTTTTATTAACAAAGTTATTAAATTTTCTAAAAGCCGTCTCAAAAAATGCATTTTCGACTGCAACAATGCAATTTGCGGTTTGTATAAGTTACAAAGTAGGTACATTTTTTACAAAAATTTTTTGGAAGCGAATGCAAAAAACCGCATTCCGATCCTTCTTAGTACAAAAAAATTCCGAACTTTTGGTCTTTTTAGTGCTTCATTGCCTGGAATAATAGTATGAAGGATAACGTTTGTACCATCTGTGTTTATTAATAAATAGATTTAAAATACCTGCAAATTAAGGTCGTGTAATCCTTCCCTATCAATCTTGACAACCTTGCCAATGTCGCCAAGTTGCACTTCTTCGTAATTTTTGCAACATCGTACAAGCATTCCAACTTCGACGTTGTCTCTGACATACATCGCGTATTCATCATTTGACAGAAATTGTGATCTTCTACAGTACTGATTGCCGGAATCTTGATTATCATCAGCCTAAAAGAAATATAAATAATTTTGTATTAAATGTAGTGATTTATCATCTAATTTTTTAACGATGTGTTTTTATATAATAGTTTCACTAATCAACTGTTATGTTTTAGGATAAGACTTACGTATGTTCCCATACAATGGCCTAAAGCATTATCGTAAGAAATAGATTCTGTATCAGATTCATATACTGAGCTCATGGATTCTGTGTCCTCAGCAGCTACTTCTGGGTGTTCCAAAAGCCAACCCACTATCGACTCTGGACTCATCAAATTTTCTGGTCCTATAGCTAAAAAATCGTAAACAAAGTGTTAATAAGTGGGATTAATCCGTGAAATAATTATTACTATTTGAAAGAAAAAAGGAGAGTAATTTGATCATATAAATCTTGGTTACTTGTGGTTAGGTAAAACTTAATTAATTCCATTTGTCGCTACTGCATATTACGTTTTTATTTTTAGGAATCATACAAATATTCTAAATACCTAATGATTTAATTGCATATTCCACAGCCTTTTTGGTGAATCCCATTTCCACGATTTGATGAACCATAGGGTGAACGGGAGCATCTTCTTCAAGTTCCATCCTCTTACTAGTTTTTTCGCTAACTACACTTTTAATAGAGCATTCGCTATTAGGGGTAGCCAGTTCACTCGCAGGTTCTAAATTAAAATTATTATAGCATTAACATTGGAAAAATGTAAGTATAATTTTACATAAAGATTTAGCACTTTAAATGTACAAGAATCATTCTAGAAAGAGAAAAAGTCTTCTATGAATCTTGTTTAATTACCGATTATCCAGCAACTTGTTTTTACAGAGTATCATAAATTCCCACCGACCAGATGCTTTTATGCATGGCCTATGCAGATTTTTGTTATATTTTTGCTAATATTTGAGCTATAACAGTAATTTTATTATTTCTAAGCTTTAGTTTATCGTTTACTTAAGTAAACTGTTCTCTTAAGAAACGCCATGAAACACCAAATTATACTTTCTACACGTGTCTTAAAGAAAAATTCTACGCCGAGATATTAGCATTAATAACCAGAAGCTTCAGGACAACATGATCGTTGCTATAGCTGCTAAAATAATACATTTAGCCAAAAAATGTAGTTTCCAACATGAAAAGAAGGTCATTTGGCAGAAATTTAGTCCATTATTTCAGCCAGATTTGTATGTTACTTTAACAATTTTTATTACAAAAATGCGATGCTATTTTTTTGGTATGGCATTTGTTTTAAAAATAATAAAAAAAATTGTCAGCAAATAGCGCTAATTTTTAAATTAAATATATTATAATTCTTTCAGGTCTTTATCTTTATTACCAAAGTTGTGCCCTAGATGATTTAACCGGCATTTTTAATATTTAGACCACTTTTTTCCTAATAAACAACTTAAAAATATATAAATATTTTGAAATAAATATGAATAAATTAAAAATATTTTGCCGGGACCATGGAACACAAAATTATACTTTCTACGCGTGTCTTGAAGAAAAATCTTACGCCGATATATTATCATTAATGATCAGAAGCTTCGAGACAATATGATCGTTGTTATTGCTGCTAAAATAGAAAATTTAACCAAAAAAATGTAATGTCCAACATGAAAAGAAGGTCATTTGGCAGAAATTTAGTCCATTATTTCCGCCAGATTTGTATGTTACTTTAAAAATATTTATTACAAAATTGGCGATGCTATTTTTTTGGTATGGCATTAATTTTAATAATAAAAAATATTTTTGTCAGAAAAAGGCGCAAATTTTTAAATTAAATATTTGGCTAAGTTCTTTCAGGTCTTTATCTTTATTACCAAGGTTGTGACTTAGATGATTTAACCCGCATTTTTATCATTTAGAACACTTTTTACCTAATAAACAAATACTTTCAAAATATATGAATATTTTGAAAGTATTTTGCCGGGACTATTTCAAAACAAAAAAAATTGTGACGATTCCTAGAAGTTTTTAATAAAAAAATCACAAGATCATAACAAGTGATGTTGAGCCTATTCAAGCAATCCCTTCGTGTACAAAGGACCAGGGCAAAGTCAAATAAATAAAACCTTTAAGTAGCAAATTGTTCGACTAAAGTCCTAGGTCCAGTCCGATAAAAAAACTCCAAAAAACTAGACCACAGTTGCCAAAAAAAATAGCGCATTATCATAGATTACCGTAAAAACAATGACAAAAGTATAAATGATCTGTACCCCAATATGACCAATACATTGAAAAAAATTGTTTAATGTCAATATTTTTCCACCCTTAACATTAAACCTGGGTTTTTCAAGTTACATCTTAACACTATTATAAAGACCCCCTTTTAATATGTTCTATGGAAACTGACCAAAATTACAACTCATTTATGCTCAAGAACTCCCTTGCATTATTTCAGCAAGTTATGGACAATGCATTAAAAAACGTACAAGGATAGATTTGTCTTGAATGAGCATGCGGACAATATAAAAATATTCTCGGCTAGCCTAAAATAACATCGAAAAAATCTCAAATAAAAATTTTAAGTGAACCCTGACTCCAAGTGTAACGTGAAAAACAGAATTTCTACGGATAAAGGATATACACTTACCAGCTTTAACAATAATACTGCTTCCACTTGGTTTATCGTTATTAATACCACATGGTGTCTCAAAATTTCCTTCAGCTGCTAAATACTGGCTCAAATTCAACGCCGCCAACTGCATTTCCTGTAAGTTAAACCCGGGTTTTAAAGGACTAGGTTGAGTAGCTTTAGCTAACAACTTTTGAATTAGCAGAATTGGTTGTTGGTTCAATTCTTCTTCGATAGACTGTTGTTCTTGAGATTGATCCATACCATTCACAGGATATTTAAGTACCTAAAAAAATGAAATAAAACAAACTTTTATGTCAATACATATTGATATTTCCGAAAAAGAACTTTACTATTGAAAATAAATATTAAAGTGTTTTTAGAGAGTAATGCATCCGACTTTACCTTTCTTAGTCGATACTGATTTGTATGTAGAACTCTGGTAGCATTTAGAGCACTCAAAATATTCTGTTGAGTTCTTAGGTATGCTAAATTTACTTGTCCATGGTAGGATTTCCTATCATGAGCATTTAGAGAGCTATGTCGTATGAGAAGAAGGTTAGCCCATGTCTTGATTGATCCTTCATTCAGTGGCATCTTATCAAAGGCAAATTCGGGCGAGGGGAGTAGTTTAAGATCTTTTATTGAAACCTTAAAAAGCAACAGTTTTTTAATAAGCAATTTAAAGAGAACTTCAGAAAACCAGTGTAGAAATGATAACGAATCTTATCTTACCTTTCTTAACTCTCCACTTTCATGCAGCTGCATGCACAACCTTCCTTTAGGAGTCACTCTGGTAACAGTACCTAAAGCGCCTTCGATTTCGGCTAAGGCACCAACCCTCGGCCTAACATCCCACGCGCCAATCACGTTTAAGCATGCTACTACCATAAAATGCTGTTGATCTGAATTTACGGCGTCATTAAGAGTGGACAAATCGCTGAGAAAATAGCTAAAAATATAAGACAACATTTAAATCATCTATAAGAATATGTAACAGATCATAAAAATTAATACTGTATCCAGTTAAACAGAAGTCATATTTCAAAATTATTTATGTAACAAAAAATTCCCTACCCTGCTAGATTCAACTTCTGTATTAATATTGCATTTAACACTTGGTTCCAACCCAGTACTCCATGTAAACTTCTCAATAAGTTGATAATCTCCTGTGCCAATGTACTACTATGGCTTTGCGTCAGTAGTACTAGAGATTTGTTGCTGGCTAATGGCTTGTTACCAGTATCGTATGAGCAAGTTATGATAACATTACCTGGAAGATAATATTAAAAGCCCGTAAATAATCTATATTTAATAAAGCTCCCTATTTTGCAGTCAAAAATAATTCAGTAAAAAAAATAAGAAAGAGTTTTTACCATCGAATTTGATGAGCTTGAATTAGTATCGCATCAGACTATAAATATTTCGTTTGTAATGTAAGAAATGCGATGTCAGATTGTTTACACATCTCGTCAAGTCTAACACTTCATCTCGTTATTAACACACAAAAATTAAAATAAATTAATTATAAGAACAAATTTTTTACAAAGAAATTACGTTACCGATTACTAACTGACAAAAATTTGAAATATTCAAGAAGGCAAAAGTGACTTAGGATCACTTTTACAATATGAGGTTATCATTAACCTTGGGTTAATTACCTTGGCAACACCAATCACGTTTTGGTATTTTGTTGTTTGTAGGTTGATAATAACTACATTCTGTGAAAGTGAGTCTAAGATGTCTATACCTTTAGTAGTTCCAATCAATCCAAATAATAAAAATAAAGATTTAAAATAGTGAGTTTCCGGAAAGTCACCAAACAATGTAGTTTAAATAATTCATAAGAAAATTCTTATCCCCTCGCATCAAACACGCAAAAACTAAGTTGTTGTTTAGCAAATTCAGTCCGTAAAATTTAATGGTTTTTACCACATGATAAAAATACGAAAATCTATATTTTTAACTTACCTAAGATATTTAACAGCTTTTCCAATACAAAGGGTATTTCTGGATTGTCCATATCCCATGAGTGTAAAACTGTCTGCAATAGTCTTATAGTGAGAATCTAAAAATAAAACTTTCTAAATTACCAGTTTAATATAGATACCTCTATCTTTTCTTGCTCATTTTCTACGTCTTATAAAGATATTTTATAAAAACAAACCAGTTTTAGTTCTTTTTAACAAATTTCCCAATTATTCAGAAAGAATAAAAAAATTATCAACACCAAACAAATGCTAATAAAGATTAAAAATATACATTTTTTCAATATGGGCAATCTTGTTAATTATACCTTTTGGTGGAGCAATCTTCCCCAAAATTATCTTCTTACCTGTTTGGGTAAATTAAACTCATTTCCTCCCATGCTACTAGGTGGCGTTAAGAATCCAAGAAGCATACTCATCCATGGTTTTGTACTGAATGCTCTGCATAACTGCTGAGTCTGGCTAATAGTCCTTATAAGTGTCAGGTTACACCACTCTGAATTATTTGTATTAAGAATAGAACAGAAAAGACTGCTGAGGCCATGGAGAGAAGTGGGGTGTAAGTTGTTGTTGGAGAGACCTGCGCTGATTGTAAGGTTACGCAGGAAGTTTATGCTGGCATCTCGAAGGAGTTTTATGAGTTGATTATCTTTTACAAGTTGAGAGCCTAAAACAATAATAAAAACAAAAAATATTGGATATACCAGGTGGTTCAATAACTTTTGTCGTTCGATAAGAAAGATAATCTTCCTGAACTTTAACTTTATGGATTCCATTTCTGGAGTGAGAATCTGAGAGAGTGTCAAAACACACTTCCACGGTTGCTATTACCTCTTCGTTCAAATAAAAATATTTTACCACGCATGATTTTTTCAAGATGTGATGACAACCAAAAGGAGTTAAATCTGGCAAAAAAAATGGATGTTCCAAAAAATTCATACTTTAAGTAATTGATTTTCATAACGGTTTTTTTTTGCGCGAGAGGGTACATTGTCCCGATGAAAAATTATTTTTTTCTTCTGTAAAGCAGATTTTTTCTAAGAAATTTTTACATTCAGCTGGGTTTATTGTTTAACCAGTTTGAAGCTAATCTACAAACAAAATGACGTTTGCATGCCCAAAAAAACTAATTCTTCTTGTTCGATTTCTGGACCCTGACTCGCTTTGGAGCTGAAATACCGGGTTCATACCACTCCCTAGAATCTTGTTTTGATTTGGGGACATGGTGGTAAACCCAAGTCTTTTCATTAACCATTGTAAACACAGCTTTCTAAAATTTAAAACTTCAAACAAAATATTGTATACACACTGTTTAATGTAGTCCCTGAGAATTCTATTAAATCTTTATCGGTTGGTCGACGACCTTCCACAACCATATTCTGTATTTTTGCTGGGATTTCTGTTGTTTATGCATTTTTTGGATGTCCTCCGCATTGATCGTTCCTAAGACTTGTAGACCAAGTTTCAATTTAGCAACCTACCTTTCTACTGATCTAATTGGAGGTGAAAAGACCTTAAATAGTTTTTACAAACGTTCATGAATTTATTTGTTTTTATATCAACCCGTTAAATCCGCTAATACAACCTTCGCTACTTACTTCTGTCACACGATTCATCGGCGGTTTCACTCTCTGACGCAACCGGTGACGGGGGAGAGGTCAACGTCAAATCATATTTTCCTTCAACTCCCATTCGGTAGCTGTTCGTAGTACCGTTACCCCATTCCACTCTTATCCAGCCATCGTCGCCCAGTTCACCAATAATCCGTCCTTCACCTGGTGGACTTCCATCCTGAAATAAAATTACATTATACACTTACGAATAATTTCAAAATTGGCACGTTTTTTTGATGAAATGATCCTATTAGGTGCATAATGTGTTTAAAGGCTTAATTCGGTGACTAAGTATTTAGAGGCGTACAAAAAGCCTATTTTTAGTACAATTTTGACAACTTTTTTTTCTTTAAGTGTTATCTCCTTCAATTTTTAGGGATACATTTTAAATCATACTGTCTATACTTATCAATAAATAGATGTATTTTTTAAATAAACAATCTTGCCTAATGCTTACCTGGTCTCCCCACTTCCAATCAGCTCCTCTAACCACTTTTGTTCCAATTTTCATTAGACTTGCTAACTCCGGCCCTGTCAGAGATCTTAGACTCGGTCTGTTGATGTCAACGGCATCCGCATACAGTACGTAAAATTCGGATACCTTTCTCACAATTGTCTGGTCTGAACCAGACTGTTTTAGAAGTGCGAGAACAGAGGATATGACCCCACTAAAAAACAACACAAAGAAAGATCTATAGCCTTTTTCACCTCTTGGGATTGGCAACGTTGCAAACCAACCACAGCCAATTTCTGTGTCCGGAATATTTGTCACTGTTTCTATAATACGGGTAAATCTGTTAAAAAACACTTTAAACCTAGAAATGATTTTGGAAATACATGGATCGAGATGAAACCTCTTGCATTCTCTTTAGAAACAGATTAACTACAAAGTGTCGAAAAGGGATATTTTATACTACGAAAGGGGGTGTTTTTTACCCCATTTTTTACATCCTACAATACATTTCGCTAAAAAAAAGTTTTTTCCTATTTTTAATGGTACATATAGGGTTTTTGGGCCGCTGAATTCAAATATAATATCAGAAATTACATCTGAGGGCTAAGAAGGGCTAAATTCGCCCTTTTTTTACACTCCACACCCCTAAAACATACATTTCGCTAAAAAAAGTTTTCCCCGTTTTTAATGGTTCATATATGTTTTTTGGGACACTAAATTCGAATATTATATTATAAATTACATTTGGGAGCTAAGAAGGGCTAAATTCACCCTTTTTTACACCCCGCACCCCTAAGACATACATTTCGCTAAAAAAAAGTTTTTCTCCGTTTTTAACGATAAAAATTGGTTTTTTGAATCACGGAATATGAATATTATACAAAAAATTACATTTGAGGAATTAGAAGGGCTAAATTTGCTCTTTTTTTACACCTCAGACCCCTAAAACATAAATTTCGCTAAAAAAAGTTTTTCCCATTTTTATTGAGGTTAGGGATACAATAGGTAGCCTTAAAAACAAAAAAAGCACCGACTATCTCGGGCTAAGTGTTAAATTAGTAAAATCAATTAAAGACATAATATATATACCGCTGACCAAGTTAATTAATCTGTGTTTTAAGGAGAATGTATTTCCCTCTCGGCTTAAACACGCCGTTGTTGTTCCCATTTTTAAAAAAGGAGATAGAAACAGGCCTTCAAATTACAGACCAATCTCCTTGCTTCCTATATTTTCAAAAATATTTGAAAAATGCATGGCGATTAGGGTGGCAGCTTTCTTTGAGAGAAATAAACTTTTTTCTGGCAGTCAGTTTGGTTTTCGGCATGACCTTAACCCAGTGTTAGGCATTCTTAATCTTGTAAACCATATAATGGATGCCTTTGAAAACATGGAATATAATGCCACAGTTTTCTATGATCTAACCAAAGCATTCGACTGGGTCACTTATAGTCTGCTTCTCCGTAAATTAGAACTATATAACTTCCACGCTGATAGTGTACAATTTTTAAAATCTTATTTGGAGGGCAGATCCCAAGTCGTCAGGGTGGGGATGTGTCGTCTGAGAGGAGAGAGATTGGTGTGGGTGTTCCGCAGGGATCGATAATGGGGCCATTACTCTTTTTAATATTTATTAATGATCTACCCTCAGTTGATCCATCCGCTGCGTTTACTCTCTTTGCGGATGACACGTCTCTTTCCAAGAGTGGGGAGACACTTAAGGAGAGTGTTGAGGGGCTGGCTGTGGCACGGTCTAATGTTGAGGAGTGGTTCGGGGCGAACGAGCTGCTACTTAATAATGACAAGACCCATACTATGGTTTTTTCAATGCGCGATCTTTCGGGTCAGCCGCAGTGTCTGGAGCATGTACGCTTTCTGGGGGTACAAATTGACAACAAATTAAAATTTGATGCTCATGTAGATTACGTGAGTGGACGACTAGCAAAGGGTGCCTTTGCATTGCGAGGATTGAGTTGCTCTGTATCGGCTGACGTGCTTAGGACTGCGTATTATGCTCTGGTACACTCGGTGCTTTCATACGCGGTGGTTGTGTGGGGTCATTCCCGTCAGGCAGGCCGAGTTTTTGGCCTTCAGAGAAGGGCATTAAGAACGATGGTGGGCTTATCCTATCGGGAGGACTGCAGAAGTGCCTTTAAATCTCTTAAAATTTTAACGTTTCCATGTGTGTATATGCTTGAAAATCTGCTGTATGTAAGGAAACATGAAGATAAGTACAAGTCTCATAGTGAGCTGCACGAGTAACAACACGCGCAATAAAGAAAGCTTGGCAGTGGTATATCGTAGGCTTAAAAGATGCCAAAATGGTCCAGAATTTGTTGCTATAAAGCTATATAACAAAATTCCTCAAAACATCAAATCTTTACCACTTGCACAATTTAAACAAAAGATTAAGAGTTTCCTTGTGGGCCAGGCTTTTTATTCTGTACAAAAATTTTTAGACTGTAATGTTTTAATTTTTTAAAGCTTTGTTTTTAAGTATTTTAATGTTTAATGTTTTTTTAGTTTTCTTTATTTTTTAATGAGTGTTTTTGTGAATTATACTTTTTTAATCCGTATTTTATTTAGTGTAAGTTTTTAGCTCTTATGTTTTAATGTATACATGCTTATATATATATATATATATATATATATATATATATATATATATATATATATATATATATATATATATATATATATATATATATATATATATATTGTTCCGGACACCCCGTATAAAAACACGGATCCTGGTTTTACACCTTTTTATTGGATATCTGGTTTACAAACGTTTCTATGGTAACACTTTAACGTAACGTAATAATGACAACTGTTTAACCTTTAACTGTCTGTCAACTTCTTATCTCGTCGGAATGCAAAACTAAACTGGCCCGTGCGGATTTTCCTCGCGCTTTTTATAGTGAAGTGGAAAAGAATAGAAAAGTCTGGAAAAGTCTAGAATTAGCTGGAAGAATTCTTTTACTACAGGATGTAAGAGAAGTGTAAAAAGGATGTCTCCAGCGCCCTCAGGATAATCCGCAATGACCGTCGAAAAAGGGAAAAACTAAGGTAACCTATT
Organism: Listronotus oregonensis; assembly: GCA_019359885.1. NCBI lineage: Eukaryota > Metazoa > Arthropoda > Insecta > Coleoptera > Curculionidae > Listronotus > Listronotus oregonensis. Next base: position 12,671 of record JAHBCN010000548.1, on the reverse strand, counting down.
TTAAATAAATTATTAACCTAAATAAAATAATTCTAACCTTTTATATTTCTAATAACTAAACACTAACTAGAGTCTGTTTTAATAATTTAAAAATATATATATATATATATATATATATATATATATATATATATAATATATATATATATATATATATATATATATATATATATATATATATATATATATATATATATATATATATATATATTGTGTAAACTTTTTTTGTACAAACATGAAATAAATTATCTATTTATCTATCTATCTATCTATCTAATGGTGCATATAGATTTTTTGAGCCACCTAATTGGAACCTAATAATATCATATTTAAATTTAATGACCCAAAAAACCATATGTACCATTAAAAACAGAGGAAAACTTTTTTTAGCGAAATATATGTTTTAGGGATGTAGGGGGTAAAAAAAGGGTGAATTTAGCCCTCAAATGTAATTTCTGATATTATATTTAAATTCAGTGGCCCAAAAAATTTATATGTACCATTAAAAATAGGAAAAAACTTTTTTTTAACGAAATGTATTTTTTTGGGGTGTAGAATGGACGTAGCTAACAGTAAAAAAAGGGTGCATTCAGCTTTTCTAACTCAAGAAACCAATATTTATCGTTAAAAACGGGGAAAAACTTTTTTTTAGCGAAATGTATGTTTTAGGGTTGTGGAGTGTAAAGAAAGGGTGAATTTAGCCCTTATAAGCCCTCAAATGTAACTTCTTATATAATATTCGAATTTAGTGGCCCAAAAAACCTATATGCACCATTAAGAATAGGATTTTTTTTTAGCGAAATGTTTTCTTTAGGGGTGAAGGGTGTAAAAAAATGTGTATTTAGCCCTTCTAAGCCTTCAAATGTAATTTTTATTATTATATTCCTTTTTATTAGTTTTTTAGTGACCCAAAAAACATATATGAACCATTAAAAACGGGAAAAAACTTTTTTTAGCGAAATATATGTTTTAGGGGTGTGGGGTGTAAAAAAAGGTGAATTTAGCTCTTCTTAGCCCTCAAATGTAATTTCTGATATTATATTTGAATTCAGCGTCCCAAAAAATCTATATGTACCATTAAAAATGTGAAAAAACTTTTTTTTTAGCGAAATGTATTGTTTAGGGGTGAAGGGTGTAAAAAAATGAGGTCAAAACAACCTTTTTCTTAGTATCCAATATCCCTTTCCGACACTTTGTAGTTGATCTGTTTCTAAAGATAAAGCAAAAGGTTTCATTTCGATTCATGTACTTACAAAATCATTTAAAGGTGAATTACAGATTTACCCGGGCTACTAGGATGAATTATGAATTTTTGCTGTTTCCCTTTTTTTTTCGTTGTGGTTAGTGAATCAATTTAATTTTCCAACCGACTGATACTAACCCAGTTCAATAAAAACACTTACATTGATGCAGACACCTTATGCTTTTTTTATGCTTTAGACACCCAACGTACGTCAATCTAAATGTTAAACTATCTATTTCTCTTTATAAAAAAATACATTACCTATTTATCAGTGGATTTAACTCCAATGGATTATAGTAGTTAGAGGCCAAAATTCCAAGTAGGGCTAATAACATTCTGGCCCTAGGAATATCCCTAAGCAACGTGTAGGTCCCTAAATTCAGCGAAACTTTTTGATTTCCCTTTGGCTTCGACGATTTTGATGGTATATCTCTTAAAATTTGACTTCTCAAGGACTGTATACACCATTCGGTTATTTTTAATTGCGACAAGAGCATTTTCGTTTTCAAAAACGGTGTGACAAGCTGAATGTTTTCTAGGCAGTGCTGTATTTGCGTGTCTTTTTTGTCGAGGCCTAGGTAACCGTTTATTATGGAATATTTCACAGAAATTAAAAGATACGTTTCGTCTAAAAGGTGTTTTATCATATTTAAACCTTTTTTTCGCGTCTTGCAACGCTTTACCTAAAAATAAAAACATCAAATAGCTTTTTGTTTATTTTACAAACGACCTGCTAACTAATATCTATACTAATATTATGTAGAGGAAAGATTTAATTGTTTGTTTGTTTGCATTGAATGGGCTCCGAAACTACTAGACCGATTTGAAAAATTCTTTTGCATTAGAATCCTACATTATCCCTGATGAACATAGGCTAGGAAATAATTTTAGGAAACTCACCCCCTAAAGAAGGAGAGGGGAGGAGTGAAAGTTTGTATTGAATTTCATCATTTCTGGACTCAGAAGTATAAAAATTGGTATTTATGTTTTTGATTATAATTAAAAATTATCTGTTTTAATACTTTTTAGATTACATCCGTTGGGGAGGTTAAAATGGGGATGAAAGAGATAGGTACAGAAAAGCTAAGAAAGGATTTTAGGAAACTTTCCTCCTCCTAAAGGGGTAGAATGGGGGGGGTAAAATTTTGTGTGAAACTTACCATTAAAAATTATGTTTTAACATTTTTTAAATTACATCCCTTGGGAGTTTAAAGTTGGTAAATAGACTTCTGAACTTCGTCCTTTCTGGATTTAGAAGTATAAAAATTGGTATTTAGGCTATTAATTAAGATTAAAAATGATGTTATAATTTTTTTTGAATTGCACTCACCCTTTGGGGCGAGAGTTAAAATGGGGATAAAAGTTTGTATAGAAAAATCGTCATTTTTAAAGTTGTAAATATGGATGTTTTTGATTAGACTTTTAAGTACCCGGAAAAATAGAAAATGGTAGGTAGGTAGGTAGGTAGGTTTAAAGTGAGTGGACTTTTTACGCCCTCCACTGCGACCGCTCGGTCTATTGTGGCTCACACCTTTTTATATTTCTCCCAATAGGATCGGACTTCTAATGAATCCGACACCAGATTGGGAGAGAGTTCTTACATCTCCTTTTACTCGTGTCGCTACCGGACACGAGCACAATATGTGTTCTGATGTGTTCTGGTGTCCCTATCTTCTGGAGAGTATGACGAGCAGACGATTAGATCCATCATGCCCTCCTCTCCCGGTCTAGTGACGTGGGTAGTTACCAGGTCCTTGTTATAGGAACCAGATGTTCTTTCTGAGGCCGCATCTCCGACCTTATCCTATGAAAACGGTCCTATCCGCTTTCTGTTTAAAGCCTTTTTCCTATAAAGGCGGTTCTGTCCGCCTTCTGTTTGGATTCAGGGAACCCTTTCTAAGCACCTGTTTGTTCGGGATGGATTAGCCCTTCGCCGTGAAACAGGCCCCGTTGACTTCAGGGGCACCTTCGAAACGGATCTACCCGTTTCGGTCGGCGCACCTTTGTCTGCTTGTGACCTTGAGTGGCACCTCTCGAAACGGTTCTGTCCGCTTTCTGTTTGGAGCTACGGAAGTAATAGTCCACCACGGCTGAGCCCCGCATTACCGCAGTAAGGCTAGATACTCTAAGAGGTCGCCCTATATCTCAGAGGCACCGTTGAAGACACCTGTTTAAGGCACAGGATGTTATTCACTCATCAGCACGGTATGCTAACACTTTGAGATAAGCCTTGTGTTCATCTTAGCTTCGGATCCCGTTCCATACGTTAGCCAAAAGAATTGCCGATAACCAGCAACTCTAGCGCATGTTCCAAAAGATCCTACAGGACCCAACCACAACGACGATGTGTAAACACAGCGGTTGGGCAACCGTTGGTAGTATTTTTGAAACTTCATCCCCTGAGAGGTTAAAAAGACGAATGAAAGTTGTATGAGAAATAAGTACTAACTCATTCACAAATGCTATTTATATTAAAGAAAATGATAACAAATGAAATACAATAAAATAATAATGTTCAATGTGTGTGTGTGTGTGTGTGTGTTCAAAAGTGTGTGACGAAAGACAGAGCGCGGGGAGATGTGATATGAGACGTCGTTGACGCACGTATCAAATGTATGAAATGTTTCCCCGGGAACGGGGAAAAAACACCCTAATCGCGTAATCCACGCTTGCGAAGCCGCAGGCAAAATGCTAGTAATAAAATAAAATAAGTCCACCAAGTGCAACTAGCGCCCTCTGGGAGTTAAATCAAAAGGGTGATCTTTTTCTTACAACTCATCCTCAAACAAATCCTAACCTGCAAATTCTATGTCGATCTTAAAAAACGGCTTTTATAAAAAATAGTACACTGAAGTTTTTTTTTATTTATTTATTTCTACATAAATTCACATTATACTTACTTGAAAATACATAACCTTTCTCAATACATCTACATCACAGTTGGATTGTATCACAAATTGTAGTATTGACGTCATTAACTCAACATTTTCATTACTGACTTTGCTCATCTGCTTTTCTGTAAGCTTGGATATAATACCTGGAATAAACACATATTTTTAATATAACAATAAATAATAATAACAATAATTAATATAACATTGTATAGTAGGAATTATACCCATTTGTAATAACGTTATTTTTGTTTATCCTTGTTTAGTATATTCCAAACAGCGGTGACAACAAATTAAAAAAAAATTGGTGTCCGATGATTATTCATTTTTTATATTTTTGGTTATGTGAAGTATCCGTTACTGACAATCCAAAACACTGGTGTGTCAACTTGTTGTCAAAAGTTATTTCGAAAAGTTTTAAATAATGCCGAGAAAAAGATATAATAGGTATAGTGAACAATCACAACTGATAATTTTAAATATCTTGGCTCTTTTTTAACTGATAAAGGCACAAGTGGTAACGAAATCACACTTCAAATTGAGAATGTACTCCATCAAGCCGCAATTGCAGCAAAATTGAGCCCAACAACGATGGGCAAATATAAAAAAGTCTGGGATAAAATCAGACCAGGATAACGCTTCTAGTATGTCTTCCAAGCAAAAGACCAAAAAACCAACATTACAATATATTTGAAAAATATAATTCGAGACACAATTTATTTTATGTACGCCAGAAAAGAATATGTAACATTGGCAACAATAATGTGTGTACGCCAGAAAAGAATATGTAACATTGGCAACAATAAGATAAAAGTTTAGGGAAGAATTTGAATATTTTGAGTTTTTCATCGATTCCTTAAGAAGATGGATCAAAAGTATAGGCTTGAAGTGAGTGAAAAAATCAAATAGAAAATATTCGATAAACTTACCAGATATTGTTCATAAAAGAATCAACTATTTAAGGGAGTATATTGTTACGGACTTTAGTTAGTGTTTAGTTAATAGAAATGTAAAAGGTTAGAATTATTTTATTTAGGTTAATAATTTATTAAAAATAGGTTACCTTAGTTTTTCCCTTTTTCGACGGTCATTGCGGATTATCCTGAGGACGCTGGAGACATCCTTTTCACACTTTTCTGGCATCCTGTAGTAAAAGAATTCTTCCAGCTAATTCTAGACTTTTCCATTCTTTTCCACATTACTATATAAAGCGCGAAGGAAGTCCGCACGGGCCAGTTTAGTTTTGTCTTCCGACGAGATAAGAGGTTGACAGACAGTTAAAGGTTAAACAGTTGTCATTATTACGTTACGTTAAAGTGTTACCATAGAAACGTTTGTGAACCTGATATCCCATAAAAAGGTGTAAAACCAGGATCCGTGTTTTTATACGGGGTGTCACGGAACAATATCAAAAATAGAAATTTAGATCTGGCAGGTTTTACTCAAGTTTTTTTGACGAGACGTGGATCTTTAGCAAGGGATGTTGATTTTTGTTTATTTTTCGTGATTAATCATAATAATTGTTAATTGTTATTAAGTTTGTTAATAAATAAATATTACAAGATTTTTTTATTTGTTGAGATTGAAAGTGTATAGACGAATGTAAAAATTATGATGTACTGGTAAAACATCATTGGTTAATTTCTGAACGTATAAAAAACATAAGACACTATTAATTGCCGAACGCGATAGTAAACTTTCTAATCTAATATACTCAATTGTCTATCTACGCAGTTTCTGTTTGACCTCCGACCAGTGAGGTGCGGTCGATAATAAAAACTACATAGTTTTTTCGGGAAGGCGGCTGGAGGAGCCGCATCTGCTGTATTTCCCATCAGGAATTAAGGAAAGACTCAGCCCGCCATTCAGAGTACAGAAAAAATGTAGTTTCGGAATCTGGAGTGATTCCTATAACCCTTTTTTTAGAATCACACGTGGTGACGTTGACCATATGGCGGTATATAGTACAGACTCGGGAGGACAAAAAAAAAGAACTGAAAGAAACCGGTTATATCTGAATTTTGTTGCTGCCTTTCTCGACAACTGAATGTGCCTTTAAATAGCTTTCTTAATTAAATTAGTCAGGGGCTTCGATACGGTTTCGAACCGGACTACATCGGAGTCCCCAAGAAATATGTCTAGCCCAAGGAAGTTTAAAGGTGTATGAAAGCCCAATACTGTAGAACAAAATTGTCCAGGCGTGCAGGGCAGCGGGAATAGGGGGATTGGCCCCGCGGAGTTTGCGCAATGAATAGTAGGTCAGGGCCGGACTTCCATAATTCTTTATTACTATCTATAAAGTTGACATCATCAAATTTCAAATTCAAACATTCACTGTTTTTTTTTGCACAAAATTGTTGTTTATTAAACGATACTACTATAGAATATTTAAAATTATTGTATAATATTGAATTTTATATCATCTGATATAATATGGAAAGAATAGATGGCGCCACTTTACAGCCTTCTATTTAAATGGTCGATATTTTTGGAAGTTTTGTATTTTTACCAAAAATCTTTGTAAATAAATAAAAACACGATTTTTTAAAATAAATTTCAAACATTGTATGATAGTTTAATGTACTTATCACCAATTTTGTGATAAAAGAAGGGCAAGATAGTGTAAATGAGTTTAATCTAATCCTAAGATTCTGGTTGTACATTAAAAAGTAAAATTTTTTATAACTGGCAACTAAGGCATATACTTTTCACTAACAACAAACATTTATGAGACAGAATAACAGTGGTTAAAAATGTTTAGTAACCTTTGGTACCTAGGTATCCATTGTAACAGTATCCTTTAAATATTATGTGTCTACAGTATGTCGAGCTTAAAAAGTTAATAATGTAAGTTTAAGAAACCAAAAATCTAATTTCTTGTTAAACAAATACAGAAAAAACAAAAAGGAACTTTAACATAAAATTGTACTTTCTTTCATTTAATTAGAGGGACCTGTATATATTAAAATTTGCCTGGTCTGCCCAGTAATTACTAATTTTGATCCTTTAAAAGAATGTACTAAATTTTTTCAATGAAATAAAAGTACCTACATGTAAACCTTATTTCTTTTTAATAATCCACAGAAATACACAAACATTGTGGAAATCATCTAAAAGCTAGTTAAGATTGCCTTACTTTTCTCACTGCTATTTCCTATGAAATTTTCATTTTCTATTATTCATAATTAATATATTATTATTTATTTGGTTACCTAACGTTACGTCTCATAAGAAGCACCAAATATTTAAATATAAGAAATACTTACTTAAAGTAAAAAATCCCGGGTATGTTACCCTTGGATTTGCAAGACAAAACCATACAACCTCTAGTCATTTTGTTACGATATTATAAGTAACAAAATTATAATCACAATTTTATAAACAATAATCACTAAAATAAGGTTTTTATCAATCCAAAAAGCTTCTGCAACCACAAAATATAATCACACTAAGCAAAACAATCGAAACTAATACGGCGCAAAGGCACAAACCACAACGAAAATGACGAATGATGAGACGACGACGGTTGATGGTACAGCGCGGATATAGTTTCATAGGCGCCGCGCGCGCCGTTGCACCAAAAACGGTACTCCGGCTCTCATAAAAGTATAATGTGTTGCCTAACTACACACTGATTTATCAGTGTGTAAGTAGGCAACACATTAAATTATTTCGTGGAATTTTGTTATTGCGCAGAATCGGCGGGGCCAACTCTGACAGTTATTTTCATACTGGGCTGGACATTTTTTGATCGAATGGGCCATAGCATTGGGCTTCCATACACCTTTAAACTTCCTTGGTCTAGCCCCTTATTTAACCCGATTTATCAGGTGTGTAACCATTGCGAAAGGTTCGCTCCGGTTAAGCTTTGAAGGGGTGAGGGCACGCTGGCGAATGACCTAGTTGTCAAGCCATGGGCGTAAAACCCAAAAAAAATGAAATGAAATGAATGTCTATCTACGCCATACCTTTTTTTACCTGCAAATGGTATAATTCCAACTTTAGTTATATTTATGTTCATAATATACCTTTAACTTTGATTTATTTATTTTAACTGGCAACAATCTCTTTACCTGCTAAAACTACATCACTTTCCATTTTCTTCTCTTTATCTTCCTCATTTGGCTCAATTCTTAAAGAGTTTTCGGGCTTCTCGACGTTCCATTTTTCGTCCAATTCTGCTTTTATATCTTCTACCGTGTTTTTAGATGAATTTGATGTGAATGATTCAGACAAAACATTTTTTGCATCACCTTAAAAGAACCATAGGAAAAAACACTGATATATGACCAACTACATTTTTCATTATGTATTTCAGGCTTAGCTTGCCTAACCTATTTCACCTCAACTTTACCTAAATATTGTCGAAGTGACAAAAAATAAATGTCAATGAATAATATAGTATTTTAAAATTAATATTGCGACAATGGTTTTGTCATATTTTTGCCTCTGGAATACAAGTCAGTCGTTATTCAGTCTTCTGCATTATATTAAACATTTCTAGAAAAAGTTTGTGGTAGTAGCAATTATTTTCTCGCACGTGTATAATGCAAAAATAACAGGGTATTTAAGGGGGTGTGAAAGTTTTCTGAACAATAAATTATGCTTTTGCAAAGGTTTATACCCAGATAAAATTGTTGAAAACTTATACGTTACAGGATAAAAATTCTTTTTTGCGGTTACCTTTTTGCGCCCCATTTTTTATTTCGTTATTCATATCATCGGTCTCACTTTTACTCTCAGCAATTTTGCCGTCTGACGGTGCTTTTTTCATGGACTGTTTGACTAAATCTTCGTGCGACTTTCTTTCTACACTCTGCGACTGGATGGTGGCATTTACTATGTCTTCTGGTTTTTGGATGTCGGAGGTGTGGCGGCCACATTTCAGATCTTTAATAACCTAAAAATACAATGAAAAAAAAACATTAATATTTAGTAAGTGCAAAATTGACGATTTCGATATCGTTGACGTTAGGTAATGATCTAAAGACCCGATATAGACAAGGTGACAGTTATGTTTTTGCTGGAAAACCTTCATAAAACAAGATTCGAGATATGCCCCCTCTCAGAAAGGTCTGCAATCTATATATATATATATAATTTGCTAATGTGGATATATTTATATGTAGGTAGGCAGGGCCGTTCCTAGGGTATCTGCCGCCCGGGTGCGAGAATAATTTTGCCGCCCCTTTCCCCAAAGTTGTTAAAAATTTACAAATAAAGTAAATAAAGTAAATCTAAGTAAAAAAACTTGTACAAATATAAACAGTTTATTTAAGAGAATATAATGTTACAACTTATTTGTAATGTAATAAAGAAATAAATACATAATTCATACATACAGGCAAGGATGCTAACATATCTACTATTTCTACTAATAAGTTATACAGTAAAGTTTGCTTTTCTAGCCTTTTTTAATGCAAATGTCTTAACAATGTTAGACACATCCATATTTTCTGACAGCTCTTTTTCAATGCTAATAATGAATAAGTCTGAAAGCCTTTCTTGCCCCATTGTGGATCGTAGATAATTTTTTATTAATTTAAGTTTGGAAAAGCTTCTTTCCCCACTAGCTACTGTGACAGGTAATGTTAAGAAAATTCGTATAGAAATTACTAAATTTGGAAATAGATAGATAAGATTATTTGTGAATAGGTAGTTAATAACATTCAATGCGTTCATTTCAGAGGAAATATAGGGTGCAACATTGTCAATTTCATCATATAAATCTTGAGCTAAAATATCTTTTTGATTTTTACATGAATCACATAAACTATTCTCTAGAGCTTTACAGTTTGCAAATCTAATTGATTTATCCATTTGAAGAAAATTATATAGGTTGTTAAGAAAATTAAACAATGTATCATGCTGCTTTATTTGCTCGAACCTTTCTTCCAATTTTGATAATGTGGTGTCCAATATTACAAAGTAAAAATTAATTTTGAATTGGTCAGCCGGGTCTTTAGGTGCCTCGTCTTCACACTCGTAATCAAATAATCGCTTTTTTGTTCGGAGTCTCACAATATTAATCGGAGGAAACGAAGGGTCACAGACGATATCATCGGCAATTTTTTTGGCCTCTTCTAAAATATCATTAAAACCTTCATTTGATCTAATATTAGATAAATAAGTTTTCGTCTGCTCCAAGATTAAAACGATATTGGGTAGTGTAAAATCCAGCATCACTTTACTTGCAATATTAATTTTTGTTAACACATTACTCCATGTAATAATAGAACAAATAAATTTAAACGACATGATTTTTAAGAGTAATGAATTTGCCATATTTCTGGTTTCAGGGTCTCTGCTGTTATCAGAATAAAGTGCAAATAAAGCGTCATATATTTTTGCCAAATTGTGTCTAAGAACTTTCAAAGCATCTATTCTACTTTCCCATCTAGTACTAAAAAGAGGTTTTAATAATAAAGTTGGGATTTCATCTTTTAAAACTTCCTGCACAATAGCAAAGAAATTTGTAATTACTAATATATCTAAATAATATTTAGAATAGTACATATATTCAAATAATATTAGAATAGTAGTATTTTAATGATAATATTTAGAATAATATCTATGTATTATATTAATTTATTGATAAATTAATTTTTCCCTTTTTTAAGGCGGCTTGCGCCGCCCCCTAGGCTTGCCGCCCGGTGCCCCGCACCCTCTGCACCCTCGGGTCGGAACGGCCCTGTAGGTAGGTATATATATTTATTTGTTTGTCCACGTGATTCTGAAGTTATGGCTTGAGCAAAAATCATGAAATTTGGGACAGTGGTAGTCTTTAGCAGTGGCTAGAACCTAACCCGTTTTTTGAATTTCGCCCCCGGGACAAAAATAGGATCAAAAAGTGTTTTTTTACCGTTAGCCGTAAGGAAGGCGTCTTACGGAGACAGAGGCTACTTTATATTGTCTCTCGCCTGGCGGAGACAGGCTTTTCATCTAGTATTTGATAAAAAGATAAAATGTGAAAAAAAAATTCTACTTAACTTGCTCATAACTTTGTAAGTATTTGTCATAGAAAAAAATTGCAGGGGAGAGAAAAGTTACGTAACTAAGCAATAAACAAAAAAAAGATATTAACCTGAACATATTTTTTTTTGTCAGGTACTAGAGATGTTAAGCTTTTAAACGTTTTAAAATTAAAAATCGGATAATTTGGGCCCTCAGCAATTATTTAAAGTTATAAACAATTGCTGGGTGTACTAATTGTATAAAACGATTTATGTTTAAACAAATGAAAAAAGACATACAGTGTAATACGCATATAATGGACTCGAAGGAACCAAGAGATATAGTTTATTATATCCGAGTGTCCATTTTATGAGATGCAACAAATTATGCACAACTTAATTAAAAACTGCATTTTATTGGTAAACAGGTATATACAACATACATATGTATAAAAACATTATTTCTGAAAAAAGGCGCACACACATTTGCCTGAGAATTTCCATTCTCAATATGACTTATTATTGCCAGTTTTTCATGTAGCGTATAAGCCCGTTTCACCGTTTTGTTCATATTTTTTTAAAGTTTAAAGACAAATACGGCACCCCGAATAACATTCACAGAACAACTGCATTCGCGAACTTGAATAAAATCTTGTTTACTACTGCGGCAGAAAATACCGTTTTGGGGAATTCCCGGAAAACCTCGCTTATGATAGACTAGTGGACTAATTCTTAGTCCACTACAAGCAAGTTTCCATTATAAACGAGTACATCTTGTCCGAGGAATTTACATGGGCTGAATCCGGGACTTTAAAATTCGTTCATTAATGCGAGTTTTCATTATAAGTGAGTTCATTATAAATGGATTATACTGTATTGTTTTACTCTGAAATCCTATTATTAGTAAAACATAAATAAAAGGAAGAAAATGTTTTCATATATACCATGTAAAAAAGTTGGATATTTGCTGTTGTTTTTAAATTTGCCGGTCGGCTTAAACAGCTTGTATATTGGCACCCAATCAACCGATCGACAACTTTGTTATAATAAAAAGGTGTCTTCCCGAGGACTTTTAAGTTATATTTTTAGTAAAATATTTCACTGAAAATTCGTGGGCCAAATTATTTTTGAGCAAAAAAAAATTGATAACTTTAAACAAGGCCCAAATAATCAGATTTTTGTTTAAAAAAGGTTGTCTAGTATATGTGAAAAAAAAATGAATGTCTAAGCTCAATATTCTGGACGCAAAATTATCAATTTTTTTCAAACAAAATTTGGAAATTAATAATCTTAGGTCAAAATTTAAAACTTTGAAATGACGTATTCAAAAAGAAATCGATTCCGGATCATTTTAAAATTATATAACGAATCCGGCTTACGGATTCCATTTTCGATCAATTCCAGCCTTCGGATCCTTAAAAAGGAATCAATCCCTACCCAGCCCTGCCCACGACCAATACTTACTAGTAACGAGTACTTAAGTTTTAAACGATTAAAATGGAAAAACAAGATTTTTAGGATTTTTTACACATTTTGTATATTTAAAAAACATTTCGGACTTTTCTAAGAGGAAGCATATCTTGA